>OX579668.1:1720712-1813990 GCA_951230895.1 Carpatolechia fugitivella | reverse complement strand
TTCCAAATCATTGATCATTGTTTCTCACGATCATTGACGAGTATAAGTCCCACAGAAGGTATGGGTAATCGATACGGCGACCGCAACTTCCCTGGGAGCGCGCGCGCAGCCTCATTGTCTACGTGATGGTGGATCGTTGATGAATGGAAGAGAGTAGGTGGGATGCGTCAATGAGTTAGCTGGAAGAATATGCTTTAAGTATTAAGTTAGAGTTTGTATTAATTTTGGTTATATCAATGAGATGCTGCAGTGCTAGGTTGTGAAAAATCCTAACTTAAGTCTTCGTAGAGGCTTACCAACCCGCACTGGACCAACCCGCACCAACCCGCACTGGGCCAGCGTGCCTAATCCCTCTAATTCAGAGTAGCCCCTCGGTGGGGACGTATATGAGCTGTTAATGAAAGGCTTATGAGTGTTAGCGATCGGGATTAGTATCAAAGAGTTTAAGTAGTGGGGGTTCTTAGGAGGATAGTCGCCTCAAAAGAGGAATGGTACTTTCACATTACAGTACTGCATCAAACATAGACTTTCAGAGGTTCTTATATTTTTCTCAAAATATTTTTTGCAGCTACTAAGAAACATAGCAGAAATATAATTTTTAATGTTTGTCTTTAATTGTATTTTAGCATTTCTAGTCAATGGTGGTCGGGCTTTCGTTTAAATTTTCGTTTTTTAGTTTATTTGAGTGTTTATTGTATAATTTTGATAGTGTATTAGCCGTGTGGTGACGGCAGAGTAGAATACATTTGTCACCAACCCGTGGGAGTCGTAAGAGGCGACTTAGGGACTACACATTGAACAGGGAACGGGCAGCAGCGCTCTCTGATACAGTAACCTTTTAATCTGCGATCTCCAACCCGCCTGCCAAGCGTGGAGATTATGGCAAAACCAAACACTTAAGGGGAGGAGGCTCATAGTCCAGCAGTGGACTGTAACGGGCCGTTGATGTTACAAGACAAAATTACGACGGTATCAACACACGATTCATTCCGAATCATCGAGTTTCACAAGTACCAATATTTCGATCGTCTACGATTTTAATAACACGTCAAATTAACAAAATGAAGCCCGAAACTGTATTAATCTCAAATAGCTGGCGATATTATATAACTTGGCTACTGGCTAGCTACTGGCCATATGGCATTCTAGTAGGTTCATTCAAGTTTCTCTGGCGAGTGAATGGAATGGTTTTTGTGCGAGTTCACTTGCCTAAATCAGTGTGAAATTAGTTTGTCGGTCGGACGTTCGGTTATGAGATGACAGTGGGGTGCGAGTGCCAGCGAGTTGGTGAGATTTACCGCTATTGCTTGTCGCGTCTTTTGTGAAAATACTATAAAAGGTTTTTCTTGTAAGTGAAGATGAAGTTTGAAGAGTGTGGTGATGGCAGAGTAGAATACATTTGTCACCAACCCCTACTTTTCCCGTGGGTGTCGTAAGAGGTGACTTAGGGAGGACTACACATTGAACAGGAAACGGGCAGCAGCGCTCTCTGATACAGTAACGTTTTAATCTGCGATCTCCAACCCGCCTGCCAAGCGTGGAGATTATGGAAAAACCCTCCATTTAAGTGGAGGAGGCTCATAGTCCATCAGTGGACTGTAACGGGCCGTTGATGGGGTTTTGTGATGTCCACTGCTAGAAAAAATACTTCTTCTACAACAAGAAACATTATGCTAAACATTACCATCACCCATCGTTGGTTGCCATATTACGAGTATATTGTATTGCGTCATACGATACGAGAGTCAGCTGATTAAACCATTTGTATGGGATGTAAAACATCTTTTTACATATTTCGACCCATATTCCTTGCGACAAGTTACTTAGTTTCATGCATAAGCTGGTACGCCCTAATAACACACATAGATGAACATTTATCTCGCGCTATCCCGCAGTAATCGTTGCGTTTTTCCTGTACCCGAAGGAAGAAATTGCTACCTTAGCAATAAGGCCGCTTATCTGTACACTTTTAATTAAACTGCTTTTTTCTGTAAATCTCATGATCTATTCTATTCTATTTATTTTAAAAATGCTTTTCCTTTCACCGCTACAACAGAGAACTCACCTTTATCAATGGTTATACGTATAGTTACAAATAGTTAACGTGTCTTCGAGGTATGGCTGCAGTGTTCACGTTGCGCCGTCATTCAAAAAACGAAGAAAATCTTTGAACCAATTTCAAAAGGGTGTGAAGTATCTGTTTTGGGTCGTCCGTCGTCGGTCGGATTATAAATTACTATAAAATTGTTCGAGTTCCCACTGTATGTTTTATAAAATTTTACACAAAAGTGTAATTTGTATGGTAGCGGTTATCTGTCATCAATGTCATCATTCTATTCTTCATCTGCTGAACTTAATAATTTTCTATGATTTTCTTAATAAGTAAATAAAAATAAAATGTCTACACCTAACAATTAAAGGATTGATAAATTAAAACAGATTAATCCATTACACAATAAAAAAAAACATTTAAATCGGATTAAATCCATTTTAAAGAACTTTTTTTTTGTGTATGACACTATTTGTGCCAGTGTTAAAAAAGTTTGGAATAAAGTAACTTGGTTCTATTTTGAAATTAGTATTGCAACCTAGACCTAAGAACAACTAGAAGTGACTTGAACCAAAAATAAAATGTACAAAAAAACAAGATGTACTTACCATCACCGCTTTGGTTGCTACTGTGCGCGTGGTACTGCTCATCTGAAAAGTCGTACTCTACGTCAGATCAGACACATCTGCTCTCAACATTACTATCAGATTAAAAAAAAACTGTGTCTTTATTATATAAAATTAATTAATAGTTATTTTAGTGTGATCAATATGAAATTAAATAAGGTGCATAAAATATTTTAACATTAATTTGCTACCTAGAGTAATTTAGTGGGGAAAATAACGGAACTATAGAAAATAGGGAAAAAATCAATCAATCAGCTTATTTCAGTTCACAGCTCTGGACGGTGGCTTCCCAAAAAAAAAAAAAAAAAGAGAATAGCCAAATATATTTGCGAACTGGGCTTCCCTCTAGCAATAAGTGATATTGTCACTAGCTAGGTGACTCAAGTAGAATTTTGGCTATTATGACGATTTATTTTAATTAAATAATAATAATAATTAATAAAAAAATAAAATAATTATAATATAATTATTAATATAATATATTGAACTGAAGAAGTTTCCCATATATTGTTATATTAATTTTTATTATTCATTATAATCTGTAATGTCCAAGTTGTTTTTAAATAAAGTTATTAGTAGAAAAAAAGAGCATATTATAAAAAAAAAAAAGTAATACTCACCTCCATTGCGATGGTCGTTGCTCATCAACTCCTGGCTCTGCATCGTCGGTGCATGGATCAGCACCTTCTGCTGAGGACTATGAGGATCCAGACCTTCGACTTCCAAGAGCGGCGCATGAGGTTCATATCCGTGGACAACCATTGGCGGAGCGTGAAGATCCATCGCGAAAAATCAGTCAGCACATCACTTTCTTAACTCTATGGAAAAAATGTTTCGAAATTCAAATCGAAATATCACTGGCAGTATGCAATTTATTCTTCGTGGAACTTAAAACTTAATCGTTGCTTGCAATGGTTCGTTGAACTTTGATTAACTGACACTTGTGTTTGTTTTTTAATTTTTGTTTTTGTAGTTTTTTTTGCACTATTATTGGCACTTATTATTTTAACTAGCTATAGGAGAATTGGAAGGAGTATTTTTGGATAGTGTGTATGGAACTTTGGAGAGTTTTAAAAAGCTTTTCTTTCGTTTTTCTGTTACATCGTCACGTGACGAAAGTAGGTTTTTCTTATCGGTTTTTCTTCCGGATCTTACGCCGCAGTGATTTCAGCATTTTGGTTGGAGTTCTGTAACAATAAAAACGGTTTTTATTAAAAAAGATTTGCTATTTTACATAATTATACTTATACCTAAACAAAAGATTATTAAGACAATAGGGAATATGCATAAAAAAATATTAGTTTTTTTCATAGTTCATCTGAAAGTATACAAAAATAGAATACCGACAGTCAAAACAGAATCGAAATTGATCGAAAAACAAACTAGATACAACATTATTAAACAAATATATCTGTCCCTCTTTTCATCATCAACGAAAACAAAATTTTCTATGGCGGATGTATGGCCCACGTGACCAATGACGTCAATGGTCATGTCAGACCTCTCTGTCTAACCATCAACTTTGAAGCCTTATAGCTTTGTTTCTGAGCAAGATATTTGAAAAAATGTTTGTTATGTGTTTGTCTGGAACTTAAAATATTTCGATAAATGAATTTTAAAAAATGTCCATATTCCCTGTTGTCGTAATTTGACTAAAGAAAAAAAAGAAAGCAATCGCGCTGTAGTAGTAAAATGCTTGCCTGCCAGCATTAAAAAAGAATCAAACTTGAACGTCGAATAGTATGAATATACGTCATCTTTACTAAAATATCACTGTTATAAAACCTTTAATTTTCCCTCCAAAACACAACAAAGATAACATCTTAACCTTACGCAAATGTAGGTGCACTAAATCAAAACTGGTGCTTCCGTTTTGCAAATAAAATGGCGTATAGTCTATTATTTAAACAAAATCCTGTGTTTCGCGGCGGCTCGGGTTCGTGCCCCGGCCGGCCATTGTTTCTGGAAATCGGGGAGGGAGGAAATAAGAGCAAGGTTGGATGCGGTAAAATTAAGAATTATTCAATTAAATTCATTGTTTATAAGTGGTTACATGAAACTCTTAAATGGGCATTGCAATAGAAGTGATAATACAAAATTAAATTATCAATATCAACACTAATTTTTAACAATGGTAAGTTACAGTGGTGGTAATTATGTCATTCTTAAAGTCAGTCAAAAACATGTGTTAAAGATTACATATTTAATATATTTTATTGCACCATTTCATCAAAAACATCATCAACGGCTCGTTACAGCTCGTTGCTGGACTATGAGCCTCCTCCTCTTAAGTGGAGGGTTTTGCCATAATCTCCACGCTTGGCAGGCGAGTTGGAGTTCGCAGATTAAAAGGTTACTGTACCAGAGAGCGCTGCTGCCCGTTCCCTGTTCAATGTGTAGTCCCTAAGTCACCTCTTACGACACCCACGGGAAGAGTAGGGGTTGGTGACAATTGTATTCTGCCGTCACCACACGGCATCATTTCAATTCATCACAAAAAAAATCGTCAACGGAGTAATTTGCTCTGTAGAAAATTCCCGCGAGCGACGCTGGTATTCTGTGGGCCCCTTGTGGTGGAGAGAGCAATAAAATCAATAATAAAATACACACAAATACACACATACATATATATATATTATCTACTTACAAAACATATACATATTTGTATATTTAAATCTTTAAATAAGGTATTAGCCCAAGTATTATGGTCACACCAAAAGGCACATTTATTAGCCTGGCCGACTTTCTTTACAGATACCTAAACACCATGACGAATAAAAAGCCACTAAAATAATTAACTCAGTTACATTCTTAAAGTCAAAGACAAAAACCAATCCGATGATCTTCGGTCCTTTTTCAATTAAAAATGATAGAAAGTGACAGGACTAATTTTAGTTTAGTTTAGTTGGGCGTATGCGGTATGCCGAATCGACACCACTGTCAAACAAAATTTATTTATTCGACATTCAACAGTTTTTCTTAGAATATTATTGCAGGCTTCAGATAAAAGATTGTCACTCTTCTCCAAGGTAGGCTCAAGTTCTTATATTCTACCATTTGAACAATTTCTAAAACTGCCTCATCCACAGAACTTTTAATCTTCTGCGCACGAGCATCCCGGTGGAGAATGTATCACTGCAACTGCAGGACGCCTTTTGTTCCACATTCAAATGTTTTTGCTGCATTTCGTACAATACTCTATGCAAAACACGAGATAAACTACCAGCAAGTTGTGACACAACCTGCTGACCTCGGCTTTGAACGGATAAGTCCTTGGAAGTCCTAAGTTGACTTCCTTGCCAGTATGATTTTCAAAAATCTGTTTTTTTTTGGACCTTATCGCTAATTTAACCGAAGTGATAATATAACGTCGGTGGTCTAGTGGTTAGGGCCGCTGTCTCACGTTCAGGAGACGAGGGTTCTCGATCCCCACCACGACCAATGTGTTTTCGAATTTTGAATTCATATGTATGTTTATTCGACGCTCTTACGGTGAAGGAAAACATGAAACCTGCACACTCCTGCGAAAAAAATCAAAACTTAAGAGTTGCCCGAGTTCGGTCAACTTTAAAAGCGAACTATACAGCTAAGAAAGGAAAGGTTGTGTGTGAAGTTGACCAACCCGCACTGGGCCAGCGTGGTTGACTAAGGCCTAATCACTCTAAATCAGGGTAGGCTTGAGCCCATGAAGAGTATGGTTTATTTTATTGCCATGGAGAGGGCAATAAAATAAACCATGTCTAGTTGGATACGACCCGAAGCCTCTCAAACGGATGGCAGCGACTACACCAACGATGCTTTAATAAATGTGAAAAAAGAACGCGATATTTTTTATTCATATTATGCATATTTTCCTCAGAAATACAAATCTTATTTATAGCCTTCTAGTACTAAGAGTTTCTGAGCTAAGCCGCGGACGGACAGACAGACAGACAGACAGAAAGATGGTCAGACAGACTTGTTGACTACGGACCCTTAAAAAAACAAGGTGTTGTTTGCTGTCAAAAGCCAATTTTTACCATTTCATTGCACTCCTAAATGATTTCGAAAAAAAAAAAACTGTTTTTATACGTTTTACGAAATTCGTGTAAAATAACGGATTTCCCGTCATAATAGTTATTCCGCGAATGAACTCTGAATTAGACATGATTCGTCATGTTTCAAACAATTTAATATACTCGTGAGCACTTTTATGGTATGTATAATGAATTTTATAGGTTTCTATCTATCATCAACAGCTCATTACGAAGGTTCTACCCTGGACTGGAGTAGAGTAATCAGGCCATATTTGACCAGTGCAGGTTGCTCGACTTCACACACAACCTATGAATTTCTTCGCGGGAGTGTGCAGGTTTCATAATATTATGTTTTCCTTCACCGTGAGAGCGTCAATCAAACGTACATATTATTATGAATTCGAAATTCGAAAACACATTGGTACGTGGGTGGGGATCGAACCCGCGTCTCCCGGACGGAAGGCATCTTAATCGTATCTTTTGTACTTTTCTTTTAAATATAAGTATAAAAATCATACATTAGTCATAATTACAATCTACTCCGCTGATTTGGAACAACAGTTGACCAGACGTTTTTATCATCTAAGTAATCATTTATCGTATAATAGGCCTTAGAACATAATTTCCCAAGGTACTCCATAAGGACTCTAGAATTAACAACACAAAAATAATATAATTATGTCAATCTTCAAGTAGCACCTATTTAAGTACCCTAACACGAAAATAAATAAAATAATAGGCATAATAACACAACCACCTTCATCCTCACATTAAAAACACGTATGTTTGACCATCTTCATACAAATTCATACAAAAAGGTTACCCCGACGCGGACACAAGGCTGTGGGAATATTTGACGGTACAATGCTGGGTGCGCCTGCGTCACATGAGACGACGATGGGGAGACGCGTCTTGCGACACGTCTGAAGATATGAGGTAGTTTCTTTTGTTAATATGAATGTGGAAATTCAGTAATCTACTTTTTTTGTTCGAACTAAGCAAGATATTTCAAGTAATTAATTTTAAACTGGCTGTTCGCACGCGGTAACAATCGCGCTGTGTAAAATTTTCCGTGAGAATAAGTATTTTTTTATAAAAAGTTTCCTTCAGGGTACAAACTAATTCCATTAAAATCCTTTCCGACTTTTAGCGTGAAAGCGGAACAAACAAACATCCATCCAAACATCTAAACGTTCATACTTCAAAACGTACTTTCACATTTATAATAATCGTATGAGTGTGATGCTATTATAACATAAAATATATAAGTAATTTGTAAAATTAAGGGTACGTAACATATCTTCAAAACAAAGCGGCATATTGATATAGTGCTAACAAGTACTTAATAAACTGCATATTCTTCTATGACTTTTTCTTCAGGTAAATATCTCACACTTATAGAAAATT
Organism: Carpatolechia fugitivella; assembly: GCA_951230895.1. NCBI lineage: Eukaryota > Metazoa > Arthropoda > Insecta > Lepidoptera > Gelechiidae > Carpatolechia > Carpatolechia fugitivella. Next base: position 1,805,891 of record OX579668.1, on the reverse strand, counting down.
ATGGAAAATACGCAAAAAAGAATTAGTACTGAATAAAAACATTAGTAAACTTCTTAATTAGTAAAAATAAACCAAGCATAAATTTATTCACTAATTTATCTCAAGATCTATCTGTGTATCACCATGCCGTGTGTATCTGTTTTCCCACGTATTATTCACACATTATCTGACGATGTGTATCTTGATTATAAACGTATATAATTTGTATATTTAGCGACATATATTGCTTATACGATCCCCACCTACCAGTGAGGTTTTCGAATTTTGAATTCATATTACGTTATTCGACGCTCTTACGGTGAAGGAAAACATCGTCGGGAGGAAACCTGCACACTCCTGCGAAGAAATTCAAGGGTTGTGTGTGAAGTCAACCATTATCATTTATTCAATGCAAAATATCTAACAATTATCAAGTATTAGTAATACGAAAGAAAAGAAAACAAAATATAATCTTAAAAATACGTAAACCTAAAAATTGCACGAACTTGAGATCAATTTGTTACTTTATTTTATCAGACATATATTCATCTATTGTATAGTAGCATTTTTGTAAGAGCAGAGATTTTAATTTATTGCAAAAGCTTGTATATTTGTTTTCAATTAGAATGGTATTAGGCAGTTTATTGTAAATTTGAATGGATCGGTAATATGGACTATTTCTAAACATTTCTAATTTGGGTTCAGGAAGAACAAGCTTATTGCTCCTCCGGGCGCTTTTTGTATGTTCGTATAGGGTGATGTGTTTCCTGACAAATTCGCACTGCGCCAGCGTGGTCGACTATGATCTGATCGCCCTACTCCAGGGTAGGCTTGTGCTCTTTCGTGAGGACGTATATGAGCTGTAAGATGCACTAAGCCCCTAGATGATATGCATTTTTAGCTCAACTAAACAAAATCCAAACTCCTCTATATTTAATAACACATATAATCTACCGGGTTAAATCCACGATTTTGGTTTAAAATAAGCTTATAAATGAGCTCACCGATATTTCGACCATGTTGCAATAGTCATGATCACCGCAGAACTGAAGTAGTTGCAGGTGGTTAGCCGGAACATTATTCTAATGGGCAGATATATCTGTCTACCCTCTTTCCCTCTTTCTCAGTCTTTTTTCACTACTACTGGAACTCACTCGCCAGTCCTCTGCCTATATAATACTCACAGAGACGAGCCGGACAAAATTGTTCCCGAATCTAGCGACATTTTGAAAAAAAGCGGATCAGGTTATGATTGCGAGACGACGACACCTTAAAATTATTCCTCTTACACGGGATCCTAAATAGCAACGCGACGAAGTGTTTGATTCATAAAATAATTATCTAGTTGTAGTATAATTTGATGTACACTGCGCGTAGTCTTAAGTACGTATTATTGCTTGATGATCGTTGACTCGAAGGTGTGACGGCAGAGTAGAATACATTTGTTACCAACCCCTACTCTTCCCGTTGGTGTCGTAAGAGGCGACTTAGGGACTACACATTGAACAGGGAACGGGCAGCAGCGCTCTCTGATACAGTAACCTTTTAATCTGCGATCTCCAACCCGCCTGCCAAGCGTGGAGATTATGGCAAAACCTTCCACTTAAGTGGAGGGTTTTGCCATAATCTCCACGCTTGGCAGGCGGGTTGGAGATCGCAGATTAAAAGGTTACTGTATCAGAGAGCGCTGCTGCCCGTTCCCTGTTCAATGTGTAGTACCTAAGTCGCCTCTTACGACGATACCCGTGGGTAGAGTAGGGGTTGGTGACAAATGTATTCTACTCTGCCGTCACCACACGGCATAAACGCAATGTACATCAAAGTAACCTGTAATTGTAAGATGGTAGCTTTTTGAAACGAATCTCAAATTCTCGTGAGAACGAAACCCTAACGAGTGTCTAACTCAATAACTATAGCATAATAATAACAATTTACTAGAATATTTTTTGTAGGTATGTTTGAACACAGGGAAAATGAGAAATAGTCAAAGCAGCTAAAAACATTAACATTAATTTGGATGACCTCGAAATTGTCAGGATAACGTGGGGCAAACAGATTTTTATTACTTATCCTAGATTAAAACATATTTGTGATTTCATACTCACCCTGCGTTCCGAGACGCACTGAAATCGATTAAAGTACCCGTAATCGCGTTCCAAATCACTGTCCGCCATACATTTTTTTTGCTTTTTTGATAGCTGACAGCGCTGAAAGTCTGATTCGGAATGCGCCCATTATTATCTCTAACTATTTATGCTCTTATCTTTAAATTGGCAGCTGAGTTCGGAAACTTTTTTTTTTTTTACAAATACAAAAAATATACCTCGAATTGACTATAGTTTCACCTCTACTAAATTATGCAAAGATATAGGTAGATAAGCAGCAAGAAAACTAAATCTGTTAAAACATGCCATCAAAACCAGTTAAAATAAAATTTATGATCAAAAAATCAAATATGGCGTCGGAATCGGACAAAATGGCGCGGAATATTTATACTGGACAAAAAACGATGACATTGAACCTTGGCTAATTGTTCTGCTAAACCGAAATGTTAGACAAAAGGCATATTTAATTATGAAGTGGCCATGGTTTGTGGGATTTCCGGATGATTTCAAAGAGAAAATCCTAAATTATTTATAGTACTGTAGTACTATTCTACACAGACGAAACGTAGGTAATTTGTTAAAATATATACTTACTAGCTTTCCGCCCGCGGTTTCACCCGCGTTAAATGAGTTTTTCCGTGGGAATGAAGTGTTTTACCGCGGTAAATAGTAACCTATGTCCTATTGCAGGGCCTAACCTAAATGTGTGCCAAGTTTTATCCCGATCCGTCCAGTGGTTCAAGCGTGATTCGGCAACAAACATCCAAACTGTCACATTTATAATATTCGTATGATAAGGAATTATTTTTAAAGTTAAGAGAAAAATATGAAAATAACTTAAAACTTGCATTTATTTACAATCTGAAATTGTTGTCTGTTTTCTGAATAAAATATTATAATTCTTTTTTTTCTGTATATTAATATCGCGGGCGATCGTGCGCTTTGGCGTGCCCTTGGGGAGGCCTACGTCCAGCAGTGGACCGCAATAGGCTGATTGACTGATTGATTATTGTTATCAGTCATGTCAAAGGCCTTTTGCAGCTCAATAGTTCCGATACAAAGATTTGTAAGGTCACTTATTGCCCTAAAACGATTTGATGATTAATTAACAAAATTATTCTCATATTTTTCCGCCATTATAATCTGTTATATTAGTTTATAATACTTCATTACACTTTTAGAAAAATACCTATTTTTTTTTCAAAGGAATGAATCTATTAGTTTAAACTTATATTAGAGGTTGTCTTTACTGGTCCTTACTACATGGACACCCTACTTAACCCATACGTAAATACAGATAACCCGCTTTTTAGAACCTGTCCAGTCTTGTTCATGCTCTTATATATGAGTATGACATCAGCCCGTGTTTATACAACGTTAGATTTCAAAGAACGATAGCTCTTAACTATTTGAATCTCATGAGTCAGAAGTTTTATTTGCCTCACACTTAATCATAAAAATACTCGAATACAATAAAATTTAGTAAAACGAATACCTATTTATCTCTACAAACCTTGTAACAATATCTGAAAACCACTAACAAGACCTAGGTTCAGACTTTTTCTAGGATTTCCTTGGAAAAAAAATGGTTTCGCAGCACCAATTACTATTGAAGCATGACGTTATTGGTCGAAAGGTAAAATGAGTTATTTTGTAAACAATAGCAATTTTCCGGTAGATTTACCCCAACCCTGCGTACGCGCATTCGGAAATGGGGCGGTAATTGGGAACTTTACCCTGTAGATACTTTTGGTTCTCAGAAAAAACTCGATTGAAGTAATAAAAATTTTAATTTATAAATCCATGTTAAGTTCGAAGTCCAGTGAGTCCAGATATCTGCGCGCCTCGTTTTGGAATAATTTTAACCTGTGGTCAAAAGAGACCGAAAACTTGAAGAAAGTAAAAAAAAAACATTATAAATAATTATAATTGTTTTTTTACTCGGTATTGTATAATGAAACTTATATTGTACAAAAAAAGCAATAGAGTTGTCACTAAGTAAATAAAACATTACAAAGTTTCTTGCTTGTATCATGACATTTATTTGCTTTGAACAATAAACTAATCTTCAATGTTTCTAAGTCATGGCTTTGTTCTAAAAAGACACGACACACTACAACATCCTTATACCATATTTTTAGCAAATATTAATTTATAATTTTTATCACAAAACAAGAAAAAAAAAGTCTCCGTGGCCGAGTGATCGAGATGTCGACGCCCATTACGGAGGTTCCGGATTCCATTCCCGTTGGGGACATTGTCAAGCAAAAATTTATTTGTGAGACTTTCCCCAGTTTGGTTAGGACATTGCAGGCTGAATCACCTGATTGTCAGAAAAGCAAAATGATTCCGTGCTTCGGAAGTCACGTTCAGCTGTTGATCCCGGCTACTATCTAGTCGTTACACGAGCCAAGTCAGTGGCCTTTGAATTTCTTTCTATTTTATGTAAAACAACATTATATGTCGTAATTAATTACTAGCTACTATCAATTATTATTTACTAGCTAAACCTCATCAAAACTCACTCACATTTACTTTCGACAACAGATAGTACCAAACCAGTTGTAATTTTTAACTCCACTTAACATACACCTGAGTTACCCTAAAATTCCTGTACAAAACTGCACTTCAATGTGGACGTGAATTGCATTGTTTAGGTAATTTAAATATGGAAGTGAGTGCACCCCTCGTGCGCTTGCGTTGCGTGACCGAGAGCGATTGCAAATGGCGATAATTAATAAACCGGGTATTTGTATTAGGAATGTCACTTTGTTGGTAAAATTCCTGTAAATGTGAGCTGGTTGTTTGACTGTGAGACCGTCAAATGTCACATTTAGTTTAATGTCATTTTGTTTTTAATTCTAATTTAGATGCCGGAAAACTAAAATCTTAGTGTGAGACGAATTCTTCAAAAGTGAGACGGTTCCGTGCTTTGGAAGACACGTTAAACTTTTGGCGGCTAAAAAAACTCTGTAAAATAACGTGGACAGCGGGGCAGACCATAATTTTAATAAAGTCCCCATCGAGGGGCTCGAGCCTACCCTGAATTAAGGCGATGAGGCCTTAGTCAACCACGCTGGCCCAGTGCGGTTTGGTCGACTTCACACACAACCTTTGAATTTCTTCGCAGGAGTATGCAGGTTTCATCACGATGTTTTCCTTCACCGTAAGTAGCCATTACACCATATTGCCATAAAACAGTTTTTTCATCGCGTGACTCAGTCTCACAAGGAAACTGACCGGAAAAGCTTAGTCATAACAAAATGCAAGTAAAAGCATTTTTCCTTTCAAGCCTACAGCATTCAAGATACTCCCACGACCTAGACATTGCTTGGGAAGTAATGGGACCCGTGTGAATTGGCTCCATTGTTTTAACCAGGGTTTGTAGGTTAGTTTCATAATTTACGTAATATTCTCTAGTGTGAGGTAACTCGAAAATTGTTGGGTTCAAGGTGCGACGGAAGATGAAGTGGAGTTTAAGGTTGGGTCAAGAATTAGATGAAAAAACAAATGATTTGAGATGTTTCCTTTATCATGTTAATATTCGATGCAAAGTTTGCTATCAATATTTTTAAGCCGATGTCAATCAATCAATCAATCAGCTTATTGCAGTCCACTGTTGGACGTAGGCCTCCCTAAGAGCAAGTCCCCAAAGCGCACGATCACCCGCTTTCCTCATCCAGCCACCACCAGCGACCTTCCTCAGGTCATCAGTCCACCTGGCAGGAGGGCGTCCCACACTACGTTTCCCGAGACGTGGTCTTCATTCATTAATTTTTAAGCCGATAGACCTGACGATATTTGTGATGCCTGAACCAACGGCTTGACATATTACCGGCGCGCGCCGCGGATTTACGTAATTTGTGATATTACATTGAAAACAAAAGCGTCATTTTATTTTACATGGCAGGAACGAGGTAGAATCTAAATGTATGTATTATTCGTCTATTATTAGCTAGATACATGTAAGTACCTATATACCTATGTTAGTACGAAAGGAGCGTCTGTCTATCCAAGGTTACGTCGCCATTGTCGCTTACTTCACCATTTAGGTTTTTAATTATTCTACTATTTTGTGATTAAAATTAGTTTTGAGCGATAAGGATTTTCGTTTAAGAGTACCTACCTGTTTTTGTATACAAAAGGTACAGGTACTAAAAGCAAAAAAAATATGTTGTAATTTGATGTCCTGTACCATAGTGTCTTTGTAATATAATATGATTATATTTTAATCTGTTTGTCATCAGTTGATCGTTTTTTTTTTTTGTAAATTAAGAAAAGTTTATACGAAAATTGATCAGTTTCATTATCATTCCTGTTATTTGCTTTACACGCTTTAGGTACTGTGGGACCACTCCACGTAGCCCAGTTGAGGTAGAACACTCGCTTCTTGATAAAATACACAGTTTCTTGATGTAATTATATTATAATATTTTCACGAAAAAAACCTATTTGACAAATCCACGTCTGCTCTTAATTTTCTTCACTCCCCACTCAAACAAACTCCACAGTACTTATAATCATCATCATCATCAACAGCTCATATACGGCCCCACCGAGGGGCTCGAGCCTACCCTGAATTAGGGCGATTAGGCCTTAGTCGACCACGCTGGCCCAGTGCGGTTTAGTTGACTTCACACACAACCTTTGAATTTCTTCGCAGGAGTGTGCAAGTTTCATCACGATGTTTTCCTTCACCGTAAGAGCGTCGAATAAACATTGATACGTGGTGGGGATTGAACCCGTGTTTTCCGAACGGGAGGCAGCGGCCCTAGCCACTAGACCACCGACGCTCTCTACTTAAATAAACATACACAAATAACGTATCATATTCCATTCGGAAGTTTTCTTCTTGTCGCCTTATAATTACTAGTAATCGTTTGCTGTTTTTGCTCTATTGTATTCCAATGAAGCTATTAACAAGGTTCAATGTACCTCGCATTGTGGTGGAGGTAGAGACGAGTATTGCCCATCGTTTTAGCATTGCCTTGCTAGTTGTATTGTAGACATTATGTACTTTTTTCGCATTTAAAAAAATAGTAACAAAAATACGTTGTAAAAAACAATAATAAATAAAAAAACTACCTATTCAGAAATTATTAATTTTTGGTTGCAATAGAAATTAATTTTGTATGACGAACTGTTTTGACAGGCTATCGACTTTCATTACAGAGGTTTCGGGTTTGAATCTCATTCGTGACACTATTTATTTATTTATTTAAGGTTCGCCAACACGATGATGATGATGCCGGGTCAATAACGCTGACACCAGTGTAAGGACATTGGCAACCTTACAACCACACCGCCACACCATGAAGACTAAGAACGAAAGTTTGTCTACTTGTACATATTTATTTTTAGGCGGACTATGACCTGAGGAAGGTCACTGGTGGTGGCTGGATGAGGAAAGCGGGTGATCGTGCGCTTTGGCGTGCCCTTGGGGAGGCACAGTCCAGCAGTGGACTGCAATAGGCTGATTGATTGATTGACATAATTTAATTTGTTTGTATGTTTCTTATTTTTTAAATTTTAGAACTAAAATCTCACATTGCCAGAGCAACTTCTTGGCATTCCTAGCTAACCTAATAACTGAGCACTCAATCCTATGAAATCCTATCTCCAATCAATCAGTCGAAAAACAAAAGCGACTCCTACAACGAATTATCTTCAAAAAACGTAACTACGCTTCAAACTTGACTCCACCAAATGAACACTAAAGAAGCCGCGGGGAAAACAAACCATACCATACATTCGAATACCTACGCAGTACAAAGATGTTTTATATGACTCGGTTTGTAAGAACGTCTAAATTAAGCTTCAATGTATAGCAGCGACATCATCTGCCTGTCTATCGTCGTCGTCGTCTGTCAAAATTAATTTATATAGGTGCTATGTTTTAGCGGGCTTTGCTAGGCGGTTACTCTTTTTGACTAATAGTGTAGTTCATTAGACTCCTAGACAAAACGGTCCACTATCACTATTAAGTTTTTTTTTTACCAACTCAACCTGTGCTAGGGTGTCTACCCTTGCCACCTGCCTGCGGGGGTGAGGATGCGGGGGGAGGCACCTGACGTAACGGAATCGACTCCCGCGCACGTGCGGGCGTTTCGCGCCTATAGTTGGCGGGAAAGACGGTTTCATTGATGGGTTGAGTGAGATTAGGGTTGGTGTATTTGAGTGCAAGAAAGTGTTTTAGAGCAATAAGGCAGCTTTCGTGTGAATATTGATTGAGTACGTTATCTTGGTACAGAGTAAAATAATTATTGAAGTACTCGCAGGTACCTATACAGGGAAATAGTTTAAATGGTTTGCATTGTTTGTTGCTATGAGGATAAAATTTGATATCCACATTATTAAAATGCAATAAATGAAAATGTTTAAAGTTACCCGATTATTTTTAATTTTAAATTTATTATAAATGAATATATTGGAATGTATCAGGTATCTATAATACTATTTATTTACTTTCTATGATACTTCAATATTTTCCCAGTAAATCAGTTAAATTTACCCCTAAAACCACTTCCCATAAATACTTAATTCATCAAATTCGGTCCAGTCAGATAAAATGCAAATTCCCAACGATTCTCACATATTGAGCACCTGTTTCGACAACAGCCTATTGAATATTTTAAATAAAGAATAAATTACTTTTATTGGAATAATTTACATAACAAATGTAGTAACCCTACGCGGGGGTGTTGCCGTACATAAATTACTATCTGTTTGCGCTATCTATCTTGTTTGTTTATTTAGATTTTCCCATGAAATTAAGATCTTTTCCCGTAGTAAAAACTTTCAATTTTAAAAGAATAGAGTTTAAGAGAACGTCGGTGGTCTAGTGGCTAGGGCCGCTGCCTCCCGTTCGGGAGACGCGGGTTCGATCCCCACCACCACGTACAAATGTGTTTTCAAATTTCGAATTTCTATGTACGTTTATTCGACGCTCTTACGGTGAAGGAAAACATCGTGATGAAACCTGCACACTCCTGCGAAGAAATTCAAAGATTGTACGTGAAGTTGACCCTAATTTAGGGTAAGCCCGAGCCCCTCGGTGGGGACGTATATGAGATGTTGATGAGAGTTTAAGTAGCAGGTTAAAACTGATCTACAAAATGTTGCCATTCAACAATAACTTATTATAACTGTGCTAATCAACGATTTCTAACTACTATACTTTGAACAGAGACCAGCAATCAACCCTTTGGATTAAAACCAAAGTATTTTACAGCTAAAAAACATACTTCCACATACAAAAACGGTCGAACTAACAGAAAGAACAAGTTTGTTTTACAAACTTACTTTTGCAGTTGCAATAGTGTTTTTGTATGCGATAGCAATTTTCTGAGCTGTAAAGTGCAACTTGCATTATATGCAACAGGTGCACGGTCACGTGCTAAACGGTGATTTTTTTATGCAACTTAAAGGCGTTTGAGTCCTTTGGCCCTAAGAATGCGACCTATTTTGTGTTTTTTTTTTTTATATATTATTTAAGCAGGCAAACGAGCGGACGAGCCACAGTGGTGGTAAGTGGTCATCGTCGCCCATGGACATTCGTAACACTAGGGGGGGTTTCCAACGCGTTGCCAGCCTTTGAGAGCCCTATATACTCGCCCCTTGAAGAACCCCATGTCAAAGCACAAAGGGAACACCTCAGGAATGGAATGGAATGCGCCCCTTCCACATCCTGCAGGTACGCGAGAGGAAAGATCGCGACGCCCGTACATTTTTGGGATGCCAAGCATCCAAGACGTGAGGATAAGCCCCTGCCCTGTGGCGGGAGGTGCGATGATAAAACCGTGACGGTGGCACTAAGTCAAACAGCTCATCAGAACACTCCCCATTGTACAGATGGTAGAACACACACAGAGAGCCAACGTCTCTCCGGAGACTGAGGGTGTCCAAGCCGTCTGTGAGTTTTGGATCGTCGACAATACGAACTGCCCGGCGTTGGATGGAGTCGAGTGGAAGGAGTTGGTATTGGGGCGCTCCAGCCCAGATATGAGAGCAGTACTCCATATGGGGCCGAACTTGAGCTTTGTAAAGCAAAAGTCTGTGCCCCGGTGTGAAGTACCGCTTCGCTCTATTGAGCACCCCAAGCTTTTTTGAAGCCAACTTGGCTTTATCCTCCAGATGACCCCGAAACTGGACCTCGCTCGTAATGTCGACACCAAGAATCCCAATACTCGTGGAGATGGTAAGAGGAGTGCCCTGGAACTGTGGCGCTGAGACAAATGGGGTTTTCTTAGCGGTGAACGCGCAGACTTGTGTCTTAGAGGGGTTGAAACGGACAAGATTTTGTCTACCCCATTTGGAAACCCGCTCCAAGGAGGTCTCGATTTCAGACACAAGCCTCTTTCTGCAGTCTTCCACCACGTTACGAGGGATGTTTGCACGACCTGTGTAATACGCGTCGCCAGTGCTGTCATCTGCATAGCAATGGATATTGCGCGTTTGCAACATATCATTGATATGCAGAATAAACAGAGTAGGCGATAGCACAGATCCTTGGGGAACGCCAGCATTTATAGGCATGGTGTCCGAGCATAGACTGTCGATGACAACCTGTATGCTCCGCCCTCCTGTAAAGTCCGTAAGATGGCAGCTTCGACAGAAGTGCCTTATGCCAGACCCGATCAAAAACCTTCGCAATGTCTAGGCTGACCGCCAACGCTTCCCCCTTACTCTCGATAGCGGCTGCCCATCGGTGAGTTAAGTACACAAGAAGGTCACCAGCACCGCGACCGTGACGGAAACCATATTCGCATATAAGCTGGTGCTGTTCGAGGTACCCAAGGAGCTGGGTGTTTATCACTCGCTCCATCACCTTGGAGAGCAAGGAGGTTATTGCGATAGGCCTGTAGTTTGACGGGTCTGTACGGTCCCCCTTCTTGGGAATAGGGTGGACAAAGGCTACCTTCCATGAAGACGGAACTTGTCCGGTGGCGTAAGACAGCGAGAATAGGCGCGTTAACACTGGAGTCAACTCAGGATCACACGTCCTTAGCACAATTTCAGGAATACCATCGGGCCCGCTAGACTTCTTGACGTCGAGGGAAAACAGAGCACGTCGTACCGCGTTTTGGGTAAAACGTATTTTGGGCATCGAGTGCTTACAACGTGGGATGTTAGGCGGTGTGGAACCCCCGTCGTCAAGAGTTGAATTTGACGCAAAGAGAGAGCAAAGGAGATTGGCTTTCTCCTTAGCGGAATGAGCTAGCGAGTCGTCAGGTTTGCGCAGAGATGGTAATGAGGGTCGACCGAAGTTCCCTTGCGCAGCTTTGGCAAGAGACCAGAATGCACGACTCCCAGATGGGTGGCTAACTAGTTTCTCTCCAATGCCGGGCGTATGTACAAATTTTGCTGCGGCAATTTGTTTTTTGCAGGACCTAGAGGCAGCGTTAAAACGCTTCTTCAGATCGGGTGTCTCGGGATCCTTAGCTTCACGTGCAGTGGCCCAAGCCTGGTAGGCCTCCCGCTTCAAGTTACAAACTTTAGCACAAGACCTACCAAACCAGGGCTGAGACCGCCCACCAACGCGCACCACCGAGCTAGGAATGAAACATTCCATACCCAACAGGATCACATCGGCGACAGCCTGCGCAATCGCCCGATGGGAAACAAAACTGCCACCATGGATAGGATTCGAAGAACTCACGCAATCCATCCCAGTCAGTAGGTCAGCGACCTATAATGCCAGACACAACGAGTCTCAGGTGGTCGGGGACACTCGTTCCGGCATGTTGGGGCCGCGGTTCGGACCAGGCAATGGTCAGAGGTTCCTAAAGGAGCATGACGGGGACCTGGTAACCTTATGGGTTTGAGGTCAGCAGAAGGTCCAGCAAAGAAGGAGTATGACCCTCAATATACGGTATTCGGGTAGTACCATCTACCAGTTGTGAGAGGTCATACGCCGCAGCAAAGCTGTAGGCAGCTCTCCCCGCATAGTCAGTGGTCTCAAATCCTAGCCACTCAACGTGGTGGGCGTTAAAATCGCCAAGGATCACCACCTCTTCGGAGGGGTGCTGCTGGTGTATTCTGTCGATTTACTTGTACATTGCTGATTTTGAGTTAAATGTTAGCGGTGTAGTGACTAGAACCGCTGGTTCCCATCTGGGAGACTCGTGTTCAAACCCCACCACCGTTTTTCGAACTATAAATTCATATTAAGGTATTTTTACATTGACGGAAAATATTTTGAGGAAACCTATATACACCTGCGAAGGAATTCAAAGTATGTTAAATTGAGTAGTTCATACTTGGTCAATGACGCTTCGACGTCAAGCTACGGCCCAATCACCTTAATTTAGGGTAGGCTTGAGCTCCTTGGTGGGGACGATTATAGTCAAAGTCAAAGTCAAAATTATTTATTTCCATAGGATGTTATTACATCACTTAGATCAGTCATTACATTTTTTTGGGTGAGTTTACTAACACAATGGCGGAATCTGTGGCGAAGAGCTCACCGAAGAAACTCTACAGTCGTTGCATCTTTTGCGTTTCCTTTTTTAAATAAAATATTGTCAATTACAAAACTAATAATTATTATATATCGAAAAAGCCTGCTACTCAAACAATCAATATACATTGACAAAAAAAATATAAATAAATCCCATTGTCATTTAGTTTAGTCTTGATTAAAGATTGCGATTGTAGCAGTACTAATATCGATAACAAACCGTGCTTTTTAAAACACTGATTATTATGTAAAATTCTTAAATGTCTTCAAGCCCCCATTTATCGTCTAAGATTGGTTTTAAGTATAAGCTACCAATATTTCTTCTCACGAATTATTTCATTTATATCGTCACCCAAGTATATCTAAGGATTTCAATAAAAACTTAATGTATAGGGTAAGGAAATATATAATACAATAAAAAACTAAGTATTTCTTTTAATATGAGAGACTTGAGTCCTTTACAACAAGCAATGTACATCAAAATCCAAACCAGACCGTTTACAAATTGAAATAACACAATAAACACTTCATATCAAACACGAAATGTCAACACAGGTTATGAAAGTTTATTAACCTAGGGAGTGAACTTCAGTAACCTATTTTTTGTAATAAGGGTTAATGGTTGTGTGAGGAAACGGGTTTTTTTATGCAATCTTAAGGGTTGATTGGTATAATGCAATTAACATGTATTTTTTTTAATGACTAGTGTTCGGCTAAATTGATATGCTTCTTTAAATTAGTCTCAGAAGCCGATTGATAGAAAGTTTGACCTTCATTAGAGCGGTTTTGAGTTTCAATCCCGGTGGGAGCACTGTCAAAAATAAATAAATTTGTATGACTTTTTCCAGTTTAGTTAAGATATTGCAAACTGAATCGCCTGATTGTCCAAAAAGAAAGATGATTCGGTGCTTCGGTGCTTCGGTAGGCACGTTAAGCCGTGGATGCTGGCTACTATCTCAGAAAGTAGCCGTTACAAGCGCCAAGTCAGTGGCCTTTGGCGGATCTAATAATAACACTGACACATCCACCTATCCAACCAACCAACCAACCAACATCCAACCAACATCCAACCAACATCCAACCAACATCCAACCTATATGATGAAAAGATTAAGAAAACATCAGGGGCTATTTCAAGTTTTACTCAAAAAGTGATCAAATCAAGCTGGCCACCAATAGTTTGAAAAATTAAAAAAAAAAAACGATGACATGTCATAGGATTATATCAGACAGTCAAACTGGCCACTAAAAGTTTTAAAGTGGTATGTTATAAAAAATAAATAAAACCATTCTCTTTTCAAACTGATCTTCCCGCCAACTTCTCTATGCCGTTACGACCGTTCTGTAATTATATACAGGAGGTTCCTAAACGTTTTCCGTATCATTGTCATCGCAGGAAATGGCATCACCCCTTGTAATTGGACAACACGCGCCAAGAAATTTGAATTTAATTCGCTAAGGGTGTGTTACGATGTTGGAGGTTCCGTAGATGTTTTAATAAAGTAGGCATAGATAAGTAATAGAGTCAAAATAGAGCAACTAATGAGAGCGTCGGTGGTCTAGTGGTTAGGGCCTGCCTCCGTCAATGAAATGCGGTCAATAAGATGATCACAGTCTGATGTCTTGAGGTGGAATCAGGAATTTGATTTAAATGACAGAACCGAAACGGATGATATTCAAATTGTGTCTATGTTTGACTTTGTTATTATTTTAATTATTTTATTCTATCTTGACATTTATTCTACTTGATATTTAGATTTTTATTGTTCTTTATAATGTTTATTAGTTTTGATTCTGTTATAATGTATTTAAATTTTATTTTTTATTCTGAAATGTTATTTTATCTGACATTTTAAAGTATTATTATGTTCATTTGATTATGCATGTTAACATAGTGTTATGTATGATGGCGTCATCGCATTGGGAGCAATCCTGTAATGATGACGTCTTTTGTAATTATTAGTTTATTTAACAAATAAATAAATAAAATTTGAAAAAGAATGATAAGAAGTACTGGCAAGTAATTAAAAGTGCTGAATTGCCACAAACAAAATAGCTGAAGAAGGTAGGATAGCAGTGCTGCTACAAAAATAATGAAATGAAATGGCTAATTGATCCCTAAAATAATATTTTCTACTAGTAACATGTGTGTCTATTCTATCATTCATCCATTCTTTCTTTTTACAATATATTATAGACTATTAAGGTTATTGGCGGCGTATGTAATATTTCAAACGATTAACATACAGTTTCAACCTTATTACCAAAGCTCCAGAGTGTAAAATGTAGCATTAATGTTTAGTTTTCTATGACAGTTGGTTAAGTGTGAAATTTAAAATAATATACAGGTTTGAAAAACATGCAATTTTGAATCATTTAGGCTGAGATGACTTCCTATAGTGAATAATAATTTAATTCGCGAACATTTTTAATTAAAATTAGAATAACCATTTGTCAACGTGAAATAAGTTTTTTATAATCCTTTTTCAATTATTTCTTAAAAAAAATGTTTAGTCTTGGAAAAGATCTAATTAAACTACCAAAAATTGTCTAAGCTAAGCTCATTATTTTTACCAAGATATATTTTCATCTGCTTTTAAACCTTCAAGTAGGTACAGGATATAGTGACATTAAAAGACCTAGCAAAAAAAACTAGGAATTGACCAATCTCTAACATTTCCTTCAATTTAACTATTACCGCAAGGAAACTTTGTTAAAAAAACTGATTACTGCAGCCGATAGAAACCAATATATTTTGACCCCTGACTAATTTCTGCAGCTAGAAGAAACGTCTCAAATTTTCTTTCAAAACAAAATCACGAACATACTCAAAAAGTATACTCTTATCACTGAAATAGTTAAAAAAAGCGTACAGATAGGCAACCTGCTAGATAGCAATTTCGTACATACATCAACAGCTCACATACGTCCCCACCGAGGGGCTCAAGCTTACCCTAGGCGCTCGGGATCAAGCCTTAGTTGACCACGCTGGCCCAGTGCAGGTTAGCAATTGTAGCAATTTCATACTAATTATTAATAATATGTGATAAAAAATCATGTTCCACGTAAGTGGAGGAGGCTCATAGTCCAGCACTGGACTGTAATGGGCCGTTGATTTGATTTGATACAAAATCGTTCTGTATGGCTACAGAACGTCGGTGGTCTAGTGTTATCGATTTTCGAATTAATTATGTACGTTTATTGTGATGAAACTTGCATACTGCATACTCCTGCGAAGAAATTCAAAGGTTGTGTGTGAAGTCGACCAACCCGCTCTGGGCCAGCGTGGTCGACTAAGACCTAATCGCGCTAATTCAGGGTAGGCTCGAGCCCCTCGGTGGGGACGTATATGAGCTTTTGATGATGGCTACAGAACAACAGATAATAGATGATACGAGTATTTTCCGTTACAAAAATTAACCAAAATACTAAATTTGTCTGTCTTGGTTTGTAAACAGACAAATTGACTTGGTTTGTAAACAGCTGATCGCAGGGGTGAAGTAATTTCTTCCCTTTCTTCGGTTGTAAGGGGAGTTTTTTTAATGAATGTATTTGTAACGGAAAAGCGTTACACCTGTCTTATGACAGGTCAGTAACAGGTCAGTGAACTTTGATAATGGTAGAAACTGAGTATGTTTAGTAATAATTACTTAGGTGCAATGACTTGGATATGTGAATCTTGGTGTAGTAACTATTATCAACAGCTCATATACGTCCCCACCGAGGGCTCGACCCTACCCTGAATTAGGGCGATTAGGCCTTAGCCGACCACGCTGGCCCAATGCGGGTTGGTCGACTACCCACACAACCTTTGAATTTCTTTGCAGGAGTATGTAGGTTTCATCACGATGTTTTCGGTGGTCTAGTGGTTAGGGCTGCTGTCTTCCACCCGGAACGCATGGGTACGATTCCCACCACGTACCAATGTGTTATCGAATTTTGAATTTATATATGCGTTTTTTTTTTTGCGGTTAAATATTCTAAAAATTACAATAGAACACAAAATTTGTGCTTTGTACTATTAATGTGTATTGTACTTTATTGTAAACATTACTTATAGTAAAATACTTAGCCATAATCACAGTTTAACTTCATTATTTATGTCTGTCCTAGTCCCTGTACCGACGCGGGCGCAGGTTTGCCAGACGTAATAATTTGAATGACAGTTACCTAGACCGTTATACTAGAAGATTATTTTGAGAAAGTCAGTACTGTCTTGAAGATAATGCGTTTAAACTGTGCGTTATACTAATATTATAAATTAGGTAGCGTGGGTGGTTTGTTCCTTTTCGTGCAGCTATGAATCAACGTCATCAACAGCTCATACACGTCCCCACCGAGGGACTCGAGCCTACCCTAAATAAGGGCAATAAGGCCTTTGTCGACCACGCTGGCCCAGTGCGGTTTGGTCGACTTCACACACAGTCTTTGAATTTCTTCGCACTCGCAGGAGTGTGTAGGTGTCATCACGATGTTTTCCTTCACCGTAAGAGCGTCGAATAAACGTACCTACATATGAATTTGAAATTCGAAAACACATTGGTTCGTGGTGGGAATCGAACCCGCGTCTCCCGGACGGAAAGCAACGGCCCTAACCACTAGACCACCGACGCTCTATGAATCAACGTATTTTTGTTTTAGTTGCATAGTATAGATCTCTTATCGCGGGAATACGTGAGAAGAAACAAAATTAAAAAAAGAAACGTTGGGAAATTATTATTTTACTTCTTAGGATGGAAGCTTAATAATCTTAGAACAAAATATTTTTTATTGCACACTAGTAAAATACAACTGAAATACATACAAGAAAAAGAGTGTGCACAACAGTACCTTATTGCTGTGGTAGACTTTTCTCCAGGCAAACCTAAGAGCAATTTTATTCCCTACATCTTCTATAACATTGTAAGTAATAAAATAACAAAACATAAATAAATTATAAATGATTTGATCAGAATTACTTTACCATAGCTAAGTCTATAAACTGTTAACCGATTTCATTTTCAACAACCATTTCACCGTTACCAAAATAACGTTGTTAGCATACAATAAAAACAAAATAACGTTTTTTATATCCCTTGTTGCCTTATAAAGACGTCAAACTAGCCTCCCCAGGCTAGGACTAGACCACAACCTAGTTTACCTAGATTACACCCTAGGTCTAAGTAAACATTGGGTACCGCAGGCTATGCACTTTCTTTAGTCTTATTATTAGGTTCGATGAGCTCAACATTGAAAGCTTTAGGTTAAAAAGCGATAGCGGTTGGCTGGAAGAAATTGCCAGTATATTTTTGTGTATATTTTTAGCCGAATTTTATTGTGTAAATTGTAAAAAATCTGCATTTAAAAAACATATGGTATGTAGTGATGTGAATTCAAAGGTTGTGTGTGAAGTCGACCAACCCGCACTGGGTCAGCGTGGTTTGCTAAGGCCTAATCGCCCTAATTCAGGGTAGGCTCGAGCCCCTCGGTGGGGACGTGTATGAGCTGTTGATGATGATGTATTTATGTATAATAGAGTTATACACCGTGAAATTTACATCGTTTTGTTCCCGCCGTATAGTGATAGTACACGTCAAACTGAACAACTTTTCACGAAAAAAAAATTTCCTGCGACAAAACAATTTTTGGTCTCTCCATACAAAGTGAGACTCCCGACCGACCCATTTTGTATGGAGAGACCAAAAATTTTTTGTCACGGGAAATTTTTTTTTTCGTGTAAAGTTGTTCAGTTTGACGGGTACTAACACTATACGGCGGGAACAAAACGATGTAAATTTCATGCTGTATGTATTATTAAAATTTAAAAAATGAGTAAGTGAGCCGTTACTATTATGTTAGAGTTTATAAGAATTTATTTAAGTTAGAAAAAGAACTATATTTGACGTATCGGAGTAGGCATGTATTTTTTGTACAAAAGAATGACCGCTTTTTGTTTTTATTCTGTAGACATTCTATCTAGCACAAAAATCAGTGACCTTAAAACAACAATATATTAAAAACCTACCTACCAACAAAAATCACATCAAAACAGTCATTTACAGTTACAGGAAGTATATCCCTATTAAAATCACTATCTGTTCCGAATGTGGTCGGAACGCGGTCAAAATAGAGTGAATCCCGATTGCGATGATCACGCGCAGGTGGTCGGAGCGAGGCGATGCGCCGGCGCATCTAACCACAACCGCTTCCGTGCATACGACCTTTGTAAGATCGGTAAATGGGTAAGAAGGTAAGAAGTATTGGAATGACCTGGTGTTGGATTTGGTGTGATTGTGTTGTATTAAAAAATAAGATGTATATAATATAATAACAATGAGAAGTTACAATTATACATAAAAGTTAACGAAAAACACTTACAAACAAAAAGGAAGGTACGGAAGGAAAGGTAGGCACCATATTAAAGTGCTTAAAAGAAGGCTCCCAATGACTTGTTTATAAGAAATTATGGGATCAATAAAGTTTTTTGTATTTTTTTTTTTATATAGGTGCTAATTTTCAGGTACTATTATTTTCAGGCACATATTTTTAAAATGTTAAGAAAAAGTTGCTGACGTGTGGCCAGTGAAGATTGACTGACTCTACATGAAATAGCGTAGGTACCTAGTTTAAATTAAAAAAAACATACTTTAAAAAAACTGAAAACACGCTTGACTTTTTTTACCAAGTAACATGGCTTTGTCATGACAAGAGTTGTAACTGGCCTCCCAAACCCAGGGTCAGATCCCCCAACAGGGGATCGGACTGTTCACCATACTTTAAGAATTTACCATATTTTATTAATTATTTTTAAAATATAGATTAGTAGCAGACGATTCGTGAAGAAAAAAACAGAATCGGTTGAAAAACTAATTTACAGTGTTTTTTTAAAGTTTCAATATGTCTGTCTCTTTCAAAAACGATTTTTTGTATGGAGATTATATGGCGTTACTAACAAATGACGTCACAAGTGGGTATATGCCTCTCTGTCTAATCTTGAATTTCAAATCTTTATAACTCGGTGAATTTTAAAGATAGAGCAAAAATTATTTTAGTGTTCGATAGCAGAAACTAAGAAGTTTGGATTTATAAAATAAAAAAAAGTAGTCCGATCTCCTATTGCTTACACGGCCTAAGTAATCACATTTCTGTAGATTATACTCGTAGACGGGACCATCGGATTTAACGTTCTTTCCGAAGTACGGAAACATCTTACCGAGTCCTTACACAGTCCTAACCAAACTGAGAAAAGTCTGACATAAAAAAACTAGATAGTACACCACCGAGATTCAAACCCGGGACCTCGGGAATGAGAGGCAAGTGCTCACAATATTATCTTCAATTATAATTTACCTACCTATACCTAAATTCACCGATTGAAAATCAAACCACCATCTTTTCAAATGATTTCCAGTAATTCTCAGTCGATTTCGATACAAAATGAAATCATTAGAGAGCCATAAACAGAATGGAAGTTCAATATTGTGTTTTCTAGCGTCGGGCGGTAGCCGCGAGATCAATTGATTAGTGATGGGGTAAGCTTGCTAGATAATTATATCGATATAAAAGCCATAATGTTTTTAACCGAAGCAAACGATATTTTGTATATCCTGGACAAGATATGAACCTTTTTTAAATACAAGAATAGTATTTATGTAACTTTTAGCTTAAGATTTTACTAAGTTCACTGTCAATATTTTTTGTATAATCTTCCTTACAGCGTCATAATAATGTGATGTCTGAGATATTTTTATTTGTATTGACAGATGATTTGCAATAATTAGGCTAACTGCAATCTTGTAGTAAATGATCCATTATTCAAAAATAATCCAATTGCTCTGATACATAAAAATAGAACCTACAGTATTTTACAATGAAAGCGAAAAAAATACTTAGGACAGATCCCATGATGATAATTCAATAGATCATTTATCGATAGTCAGCATTGATATATCCGGTGCCCATCCCTAGCCTTAACCGCACAATTAGCGGTCTGTTTACCATTCCGCTGCCACTGTGGCCGGACTAACTCTAAACAAATCTTCATATAATCGATAGAATAAATCACTGGTTGTCGAGAAAAAAAAGTTGACAGTACTATGCAAGTAATTTTAGAAACTTTGCAAGACTTAGGTTTCGTGGCTGAGTGGTCTAGCGTTCGACTCTCAGAACAAAGGTTCCAGGTTTGAATCCCTGTTGTGACAGTCTAACAAAGAATATCTTTGTAAAACTTTTTTCAGTTTGGTTAGGTTATTGCAGGCTGAATCATTGGATTAAAAGAAAGATGATTTCGTGTTTCAGAACGCGCGTTACACGAGCCATGTCAGTGATCTTGGCGGTTCTATAACACTAACATTCAAAGGTTTATGAGGTCGGTCGTCGACCTTACAACCCACGCGATGCAGAAGAAAAAACTTTGAAAGAAACTCTATATTTTTGTTAATATTTTCTGTGAAGTGATAATGTGCACTTTAAAATATAATTTTAATAAAGATTTTTGAAGAATCGACCCACAAATGAACATTATTGTTATTGTTAATGTTAAATACTGTAATAACAATGTCATTGACCGTCCTAAGTCATTTAACAAAGTGAAGTAAGATCTGTAGAAATAAAAGGTACACTTGAGTTTTAATTTTAGCACCTAAAACTACGTTTCGCATGCAAATTGAGTTTTTTAGCGAACGTACAAATACTTTAGTTTTTTTTTTACCCGTTATCTTCTTTTAAACTGTATATTTACCTATAATTTATTTATTTATTTTTAACACTGAATAGTTCCACTATTTTTGTTTCTGCACGTATTTTTTCGGTATTAAGATGGCTTTAAAACGTATAAAGTTATTTGAAGGCTGAAAATAAATTCATAATTTGAATATTAATAATACTGTTGTTGTACAATATTATTTTTATCGATATCGATAAATTATTTTTAGGACTTTACTACGAGCAATAAGTTTTAAAGGTAAAAAATAAATGTTAAGTTATGTCTAATATGTAATTACACTCTTCGTTCCTTATTCAAATAACCTAAACAATACGACAGTTGCTAGTTGTAATCGATAAATTCATCGGTCTCAATCATGAGCATTCATTGTAACGTCTTCGCCGGATGTTCCGCCATGCTCGCTCGACCGCTCCAAATTCAAACGGAGCGCTTCCGGTGACGTCACCGGCCGCCATTTTGTCATCTGCGTATGCGCTGGGCGTGTGTACGTGGCGAGTGTTTGAGGGAAATGGTATGGAAAATTGTGTTCGTTTGTAGAACCGTTCCAATAATCATCATCCTAGTGCTTGGATGATGTGATGTGTGTGTGCTGGCTGTTAATACTGTAGACTAATTTTCCATGTATTTGTCACCTTTTGTTTTAAACTAGTTATCCGCCTGCGAATAACAATAAGATTATTTTCCCGTCAAAAGTATCCTATATATATATTCTTTATTGCAATATGTTATTGATAGCTGTAGCAAAGGCGAGCTTACCTCTAAAGAGAGATCTCTTCCAGCCAACCAATGTGTTGTGTGAGACACTTAATTAAAGTGGGATGACAAGAACGTGTACTAGAATTTAACATAATTAATTAATACATATATACATACATACATACATACCAATAGACTACACAAATACATTTATATATGCCTATGTGTTAGCCCAGGATGGAAACTATCAAAATTCCATATTTCAAAACCATTCAGTAGTGTAGGCGAGAAACAAACATATAAACATTCAAATATCCAAACATAATTTCACATTTATTTTCATTTTTAGTATGATTATCTGCCAGATGTAAAACATATACAACCTTGGTAATACAGGTAAGACCAAATTATTATAACGTTTAATTTAGCTAATTTCTCGTAGCATTATGATAATGACAACTCCTCATTATCAAAAACTCATATACGCCCCCACCGAGAGGGCTCGAGCCTACCCTGAATTAGGGAGATTAGGCCTTAGTCGACCACGCTGGCCCAGTGCGGGTTGTTCGACTTCACACACAGTCTTTGAATTTCTTCGCACTCGCAGGAGTGTGTAGGTGTCATCACGATGTTTTCCTTCACCGTAAGAGCGTCGAATAAACGTACCTACATATGAATTTGAAATTCGAAAACACATTGGTTCGTGGTGGGGATCTCCCGGACGGTCCAGTGCGGGTTGGTCGACTTCACACACAACCTTTGAAATTTCTTCGCAGGAGTGTGCAGGTTCCATCACGATGTTTTCCTTCACCGTAAGTACGTGAAATAAACGTACATATGAATTCGAAAACACATTGGTACGTGGTGAGGATCGAACCGACGTCTCTCGGACGGGAGGCAGCGGCCCTAGCCACTAGACCACCGACGCTCTCATGATAACTTCTAATTCTGTTTTATTACGAACAAATCTTTAAAAAAAGTTAAGACTCCTGAACAATAATGGTTTTCATTTATAGCGTCCCCCTTGCTTCAAAAGGTACGTTTAACCATTGGTTCTATTACAAATTGCCTAAAATGGGCTATTTAGTTTTCTCCTCCTTAACAATCAGCTCATCGTTTTCTGTTTATTTATTTCAAAATTACTACGTATTTTACAAAGAACTATTGGTACTGTCTATATACACTGTGTCTAACTGCCTGGTTAAAAAAAATGAAGCATTGACAATCATTCGACCTTCTGTAGACCGAACTTGGCCTAACCTTCGAGTGATCTTAATAAATAAACTCTTGGTTTGCTATTTTATTGAAAATCGATTTTTACGTCTTGTAGAACTAATTTGTTGTGATTGAAGATGTCAGTAATTGGATGTTTAAGACAAATAATTAACATTTAACTTGAATCAATCTAATCAACTCTATAACTAGACTTAATTTTGTTTGAAGATAAACTTTGAACTCCTATATAGAAATATTGTTGAAATTAAAACTAATAACTACGATTCAAAATACCTATAAAAATGTATTAAAAATATAATTATAAAGTAATTTGCAATCCGTGCTCTTTTTAAATAGGATCACCTGTGTTGTTTGAAAGAAATTGCTACCTTAGCAATAAGGCCGCCAATCGTACTAATTTTGCTTTTGTAATTTTGTTATATCCGGATTACTATAGGATCAAAATTCTTCATACGACAATAACAATTTTATTTATAATATTCAGTTCAAAAACCATAATAGATTAAAATTTAAAAAAGTAACTTCACCTCTTATTTTATCATAATACAGTAATTTTTCTTAAGAGATAAATAAACGAAATAATATTAAAAAGTTTTATAATTTTAATTTGTCAGAGCTTATCCTATTAACCCGGGTATTGCTCTGCGCGCTGCGTATTATTCCCAAAGATTTCGCGCGTGCGTCGTCGCCTCGCAAGGGAGAGAAGCGATCGTCTTTTATTTCCTCTGAGATTATTCCCGTCTTTTATTAGACAAAACAGTCCGTTAACGCTGTCAACTCATTTTCAGCTCTAATTCACGAACCACAACTTCTTTCTACCAACGCGTCATTTATAATCCATTCTTTTTATCAAAATTATATATTGAGGTATGAGTAGAGAGTACAGATAGTACCAAAGTACATACCCCAAAAAACCTATCATCCCAGCCCAGTGCGGCTTGGTCGACTTCATATACAAGTGAAAGAAGTGTACAGGTTTCATCACGATGTTTTCCTTCACCGTAAGAGCGTCGAATAAACGAACACATATGAATTCGAAATTTGAAAACATAAATGGTACGTGAGAACCCGAAAAAAAATATTATCCATAATTATTACTTAAAACCATGATTAAATTTAACCCAAAAGAACAAAGTCATGGCTTCTCTGCCCTACTCCAGATCCGTTGATGACCCTGCTAATCTGTCCATAGAAAAACGAGGCCTGCTCCACTGTGCCATCCCTAACAAAAAATATAAGGTCGATTGACTAAGAACTGTTTTTGTCCAACGCTACGACCTTTGACTACATTGTGCAATGGTACTATAGCAGTATTGTTATTTACTATTTTACTACATTTAATATAAGAAGCAGTGTGCCAACTGCGTGGCGTGGAAACAGAAAATGTATGAAATTGACATCGGTCTATTTCCTGCGGGCACATCTTATTTTGTTTCTCTGAGCACCACTCATCCACAGTGTGTGACAGTCACAGTGGTGGCAGCCATTAAATAGTTCATATTTTAATGGTGGTAGCAGGAAAAGATCAATGACGTAGTATACCTATATGATCTTTCTTAAAAAACTTCTTCATCGTGAGGGTTGTAAGGTCGACAACCGACCCCACAAGCCCTGGTGTCAGTGTTATAGAGCCGTCCAAGGCCACTGATATGGATCGTGTGACGAGACGACTGTTTCTATAGATAGTCACCAGGACCCACTACTTTACGTGCCTATCGAAGCACGGAATCATATTTGTTTTAAATTATTAACAATGTCTTTAATTGGCACATAAATCACACGAAGTATTTTTTAACGAAGTATGAATTATTTTTAGTTACTCGTTCTAATACCTGTCTGTACTAATTAATATCAAGTTACTATATGTAGGTGCAAAGAACTTTAATACTTTTTTTAAATATTTTATGTTTGAAATAGTATCAATGGACGTTCGATTCCTATTGAAAATCATACATACATACATACATAAAGTCACGCCTTTTTCCCGGAGGGGTAGGCAGAGACCACTTCCTTCCACTTGCTACGATCCAGACATACTTCTTTCGCTTCATTCACATTCATCAACCTCTTCATGCACGCTCGTCGGTTTAGGGTACTCCTGACCTGGCCTTTTTTAAGTACATCCCCGATCTGGTCGTGAAACGTACGCCTTGGCCTTCCCCTTCCAACATCTCCATTCACACTTGCCTCATAAATTTGTTTGGTTACTCTCTTCTCATCCATTCTTTCCAAGTGACCAAACCATCTTAACATACCTCTCTCTATTCTAGTCACTACATCATCTTTCACTCCACATTGTTCCCTTATCACACTATTCTTAATCCTGTCATTCAATTTTACACCAATCATACTTCTCAAAGCTCTCATTTCCACAGCACATACTTTACTTTCATGTTTCTTCTGCCATACCCAACTTTCGCTCCCAAACATTAGTGTCGGAACCAGCACCCCTCTATGAACCGCCAGACGGGCCTTGAAAATCATAGCGTCTAATTATTACTTCACACAGCATCACGACCAATTCGTTATTATAGCAACAGTATTACAAAATGTTACTGGTTGCTACAATTTAAGAAGTACCTAAATATTTTAGCTGTGTTGATAAGGATTTTTTAGAAATAAGTATATGACATCAACCTCAAAAAATACATTAAGCAAATCAAAAAATCTTGCAGGTATTAAACATTTATCAAAAACTAATAACATTGATCAAAATGTTCACCTACACAAATTGTAATCACTGTTCCAAATAAAAGCAGAAATCTTAAATTGGACACAAAACAGTTATATTTTTGGGTAAACATGTCCATCCTTCAGCATTTTCCATCAAATGAGACAGTGGTCAAACGCAAAATAATACTTAATTGAAAAAAAAAACATTGCCGCCTTTTTCCAAAAAGCCCAAATTACACTATCGAACTAAATCCCATTCACCAAGATCTACACCTGCCACGGTCTGGTAAACACCAGCTGTGGATTCAACCCACTGGTGCAGAGGATCCAGCCCAGTGGCTTGGCACCAGCTGGAACGTGTGACGTCACAGTGGCCAAGTGTCCGACTATCCCAGTCGTTTTTTTTTTTTTTGTTTTGGCATCGTTACAGTTTTCAAGCCACCAAAATGTCTCTGGTTTGCTAGGTTTAGATACTCGTAGATTGGGACACATAGGTATTATTCAATTATAAAAAGTATATTTAACGTTTAATAATAAATAATATTCCTTATTGTCATTACAATAAATATTTCTGGAAGAAACTCCTATGTCCCAATAAATATACCTTTTCCTGTTTTCATATTTCACCCCCCCCTTTTGTTGAGTGTTAAAATTTATCGCATTATTTTCAAAATGGAAATGGATAATGGATATTTTCTTTTATTCAATCAAGTATTGTATGTATGTCAGTGTTTGAATGGTGGAATAGCTTATCAAATTTGATAACCACATACAACAGTTACAACAGTCCAACTTTCAGAGCAGTTAGGGCAGTACGATACGATTACGTTACGTTATACGATTGTCTATCTGCATGTGCTAACTACTGTACGAAGAGCGTGAACGTTAACTATCTGCATGTGCTGACCACCGTACAAAGAGTGTTCTGAATGTAAGTACGTATTAAATTGAATACTCCGTTTCATGGTCTGCTACCATCAGCTGTGGATCCGACCCAGTGGTGCAAAGGATCTGAACCACTGGCTTGGCAATGGCCGAACCGTATTTCACGTCATAGGTTCAATGGTAGAACGAAACCGTATTTGACGTGACGTCAGAGTTATACCTACCTGTGAAAATTTTGACGTCACATTTTTTTTTAAGTACTCTTTTATTCCAAGTTGTCGTTGTTTTACTTAGAGTTGAATTTGGCAGTGCTCAGACTTCTACCTAGGTAGAAATACTTATTTTTTATGAAAACAAAGTATGTAAGAATTTATGTCCATATAAAAGACATCAACGCGTGCAGTTTACTATTTTCTATGATTTTATTAAGATGGAATTCGAAAATTTAAAGTTTTGGCTTAACCTATGAGTTTTTTACACCATCAACAAGTATTAAAAACAAAAAGAGAAATCCTTTTTTAAATAAAAATATAAAGTGAAAACAGTCAAAGCAAATAATAATAATAAAAAATAAGAAAACTATGTATCATAGTCTAAAACTGCTTTATATCCTGCTCACACCAACAACATCATTTTTACTAGTTACCAACAGCAAAGACTCATCATTCGTAAGAATAATCGTAAGACAATTAACTGACCCCAAGTAAAGTCGAAGTCCTGAGTTTTTTTTTACGACGGCGGCGGACCCTTCTCTTCGGTCTGCTGCGCAGGAGTTGGTTCGTGTAACAAAAGTCAGGTCTCTGATATAAATAACCGGTGGGTTTTAAAGACGCGTTGTGCCTTTGTTTTTAGGGTAAGCAAATGTTTAGAAAAAGAAACAGCAGTAATGTACCTATATATGCGTTTTTAACTATTCTATGCCTTTATAAATATTATTTTGATCAGTTATAGAATAGTTTTAACTGTAATGTAATGTAAATGCTTTATTTTTTTATTAAGTATTTAATTTCTTTCATTTTATTAATTAAATAAGAAATAAAAATCTTAATGTAACTGAAAAAAAAAATGCTTCTTTGTTATCAACGACTGAAAAGTTTGAACCTGTACCTTGAATTGACCAATCAATCGTCGTCCTTAGTCAACCATGCTGGCCCAGTGTGAGTCGGCTGACTTGATATACCACATTCAGTTCTCACGATCACACACAATTTTATGTAGTACTGTCTTCCCGCGGGCGCGGCTACGCTCGCGTTATTTGCCCGTAGGAATAAGACTCCCGTTAAAAGTATTCTGTGTACTCGTATTAATCCGGAGTACAAACTATCTCCATTCCAAATTTACGTCAAATTTACGTTACGTCATCCGGAGCAAATTTTTGTTTTTGTTTTGTTTTTTATGTACCCCACTTCACTTTCTTTCTTCTGTAACTTCTGAATATATGTTATGTAGTATGTTTTTGTGTACTGCAAATGAATTTCTTATTCTATTCTATTCTAAATGTTATCCCAATCCGTTCAGTAGTTTTTGCGTGAAAGAGAATACATCCATACATCGATACCTACTATTACCTACGAACTTTCACGTTACTAATAAGGAAGATTATTGTTCATGAATGACAATTATACAACAAAATAAGTTCTTTTCATTGACTGAACATTGCAGGCAGTTTAATGCATCAGGACCTATGTTGTGACGTCATATTTCGTCTCGCATGCTGACTGCGTTTTAGGTTCACTGCTCTCAAATAGTGAATTGACGTGTTTTACTATGAAGTAAATTATTGCATCATAGAATATTATCATTAATACAGTGTTAAAGGCTGATGAACGTCCCAAACACTGGTTAACCAGGGTTACCAAAGACGTTTGACAATGGCTCATGTAAAGACTTCTTCTGTGGATGATGACCCAGGAACAACAGCTTGCATTGCGTAAATTTTGAAGTATGTTAATCACGTTATTCAGCCGGAAATATCTAAACTAAAGATAGTATCACTAAAGCCCAAGTTACACAGAGCGGGAGCGACGCGGTACGGGCCCGGAAAAGCGGGACGGTGCTGCGCCGCGCCATACAAGTCCCGGCAAAGCGGGACGGTGCTGTGTAGATAAGGTCCCCAAATTCGAATCGAGCAAGAGCCACACACTGACCACTAGATTATGGAGGCTGTATTTCTTTCAAAATTATACATGTCATCAACAACTCATATCCGTTCCCACCAAGAGGCTGGACCTGTTTTCGAATAGGGCGAAAATTATTTATACATGTAAAATAACCAAAAAAAAATATTTTTAGAGCTTTGCCCGTTGCTAGTCTCATACCTGACCAGCGCACACGCATCCACCGAACCACGAACCACGTGGCACAGCCAACCAGATCTCTGGGCAGCCACCGAGCGAATCAAACAGGACTCCCTGCTTCAGTGGAGCGAGTGGAAGACCACGTGTCTTCATCAGACCACGACTGCGCAGGAGTCGAGCGCAGTCATTGGGCGAATCAAACAACCCTGCTGATGCGTGGAGCTGGTGCCAGCGGAATCTTCAAAAACCGTTTTATTTATTTATAATAGGTTTTTCATGTCCGCACGATCAAGCCTTATTTAACGCGACTTGGGCCCAGTATACACTACTAACATTGTTTTAACCATATTTTCACAAATATGGTAGATATATAGAAACATAGAGCGTCCGCGTCGATGGTCTAGTGGCTAGAGTCGCTGCCTCCCGTCCGGGAGACGCAGGTTCCATCCCCACTACGTACCAATGTGTTTTCGAATTTCGAATTCATATGTACATTTATTCGACGCTTTTATGGTGAAGGACAACATCGCGATGAAACCTGCACACTCCTGCGAAGAAATTCAAAGGTTGTGTGTGAAATCGACCAACCCGCAGTGGGCCAGCGTAGTCGACTAAGGCCTAGTCACCCTAATTTAGGGTAGGCTCGAGTCCCTCAGTGGGGACGTATATGAGCTATTGATATATAGAAACATAGCATAAACTTCTGTAAATTTTGTACCTACACTACTTACATACCAAAGTTTCCCAGCACTTTTTGGAGCGCTCAAACAAGACTGGAGCATTGAAGTCAAAAAGTTTGTAATAATATATCTATGATCAAAGTACTATTAGTTTAAAGTAGGTATATATTAGTTTAGTAATGTCGATTAAACTTGTGTGGTGACGGTAGAGTAGACACAATTTGTCACCAACCCCTAATCTTCCCGTGGGTGTCGTAAGAGGCGACTTAGGGACTACAAATTGAACAAGGAACGGGCAGCAGCGCTCTCTGATACAGTAACCTTTTAATCTGCGATCTCCAAACCGGCGGCTGCCAAGCGTGGAGATTATGGCAAAACCCTCCACTTAAGTGGAAGAGGCTCATAGTCCAGCAGTGGACTGTGACGGGCCGTTGATGTTGATGATGTTGATGATTAAACTTACATGAATGAAATTTAAAACGTAATACGAAAATGCGACCTCTAGGTACAGAATTATTACGCCACTGCTGACACTCGTGTAAAATTTATTACAGCAAAAATATCCAAACAGAAACCTGGAACAATCTCGTCAACTCACCGATCAATCCCATTAATCAATTCCAAAGAAGCTTCAACGATTCACGTGCCAAATCCCTAGCCCTAGCTGCGTGCGCCGGCACAGCCCGCGGCTCCGTCGGCGCGAACGTTTAGAAAGTGCTACCGGCTACCGCGAGCCGTTGTTTTTTTTTTTCTTTTAATTTTTTTACGAACTAGCGATGAAAGGTGCCGCTGCTGTCACCGGCGATACAAGATAGTTTATAAAGGTGATAGAATTAATAATGCAATAAGAGTGAGATCGTGTTAACGACCCTTCTGTATTTTTATCGCTAAAGTTTGTTATAAATCTGTTTAGTACCTAACCTTATAACAAAGCAAAATAATTACGAAAAACCTTTTTTATTAATGACTTATGCTATCACATCAAATATTGTTTTTATTGTGTTTACTCCGAAAAATAACTAAATGTAAAGTAAATTTAAGAACAATATGTTTTAAAAAGAGTACAATTTAACAAGACGATAGCTAATCGAATGCTCTAACAAATGCAATATAAAATAGCGTGTCTAGCTATCGTGCCGAGTCTAAGTGATAAATTATTCTTAATTCTATGCAAAGTGACTCAGTTTTATCGAACATATCGGAAATAGAACCATAGTTAGTTAACTTTATTGTAGATAGACAGTTTTTTACCAATCCATACTAAACTATATTCTTCATTGGCTTTCAAACAAAACGGATTTGGATGAAATTTGGTAAGTACAACGATAGAGTGACAAGGGCGTACATTGGCTACTTTTAACCCCGGAAATAAAGTACACTCACGGAAAAAAACAAAAATACAAGAGAAGCCATGGGTGGACAGTTATAGGTATTAAACCCTACACTATCTTAGCCTGTAGAAAAGTTAAAAAAACAACTGAAAAAGAAAAAAAAACAAGCAATTTGTCACTACTAAGTGCATGATCTTCGATACTTTATCGAGGCCTATGATTTACCTGAGTCTCTGCCTACCCCGTAAAGTATAAAGGTGTGATAATGTGTCTGTAAGTTTTAAAAACAATCATCAACGGCCCATTACAGTCCACTGCTGGACTATGAGCCTCCTCCACTTAAGTGTTTGGTTTTGCCATAATCTCCACGCTTGGCAGGCGGGTTGGAGATCGCAGATTAAAAGGTTACTGTATCTGAGAGCGCTGCTGCCCGTTCCCTGTTCAATGTGTAGTCCCTAAGTCGCCTCTTACGACACCCACGGGAAGAGTAGGGGTTGGTGACAAATGTATTCTACTCTGCCGTCACCACACGGCTACAAACAATATATGGGTTTATTATCTTTATGAAAACTCCTAATTAAAATGCAATGTGTTTTTGTTATCAGTTTTTATTCCAACCAGTTTTAGTGAGATATAATTAGCTACTTTAGTCAATTGATGTTTGTTATTTTTAATCATAATATTTTTCAAATTATTTTTATGTAGAATTAAAATAGTACCTACCTAGCAACATTTTTAAGGAGGAATACATACAAGTCTTTGTAAGTACGAGTAACTTAGTTATCTCATTTTATATTTTGTCTCCTTAACGACAAATCCTTCAATTTTACCTTCAAAACATAAAAAAATATATAAAAATTAATGAGTGTTCAACCTTTGTGATAAAGATAAAGATAGAACATACAAATATACATACAAACTGAGTCGGTATAGCCATGGGAATGTGGTTAATGAAACAAAGCCAGTCCTAGACCCGGGTTCTCACACTTGAATTCTCAAGATAAGAAGTTATGTTTTCACTTACGACGAATTATGTAAGCTTTGAAGCTTTAGGATAGCTCGGCCTTGTAGCCAAGTTGGTAGGGGGTTCGAATCCCGCCCAGGGCAAACGTTCTTGTGATGAACACTTGTCTCTGGATGTTGTTTATCAATATTTACTATTTATGTATGTATATCAGTGGTCTGGTGCCCATGGTACAAGCTTTGCTTAGTTTTGGATCAGATGGCCGTGTGTGAGCTGTCCCCACATATTTGTTTATTTATAACTAAGGAAAAATGGGGGTTAAATAAGAATCATTTGTGGTTGATGAAGGTGATGATGTATTACTAGCGGTCATCATCATCATCGTCGTGTGGGTTGTAAGGTCGACAAACCGACCTCACTAACCCTGGTGTCAGTGTTATAGAGCCGCCAAAGGCCACTGACTTGGCTCATGTAACGACTAGGTAGTAGCCGGGACCAACGGCTTAACGTGCCTTCCGAAGCACGGAATCATCTTTATTTTTGGTCAATTAGGTGATTAAGCCTGCAATGTCCTAACGAAACTGGGGAAAGTCTCACAAAGAGATTTTTGCTTAACAGTGTCCCCACCGGGAATCGAACCCGGAACCTCCGCAATGGGCGTCAAAGTCTCGACCACGGAGGCTGTTGGAATGCTGAATTTCGTCCATGCCGGGTTCTACAGGGCTCACGGAAGATCAGCGCCGTAGCCTACCTTGCTAGGCTACGGCTTTTGCTGAGTGA
Source organism: Carpatolechia fugitivella (assembly GCA_951230895.1). NCBI lineage: Eukaryota > Metazoa > Arthropoda > Insecta > Lepidoptera > Gelechiidae > Carpatolechia > Carpatolechia fugitivella. The sequence continues at coordinate 1,773,103 of OX579668.1, read as the reverse complement.
GGCCCTTTTTGTCTGGGTGTCGCAACACAGGGGCAATTTTGTATGTTGTTTTTGTATTATCATATCTTTCTGTTGCATTATGTACTATTCTTTATGTATGTGTTCTGTGTTGTGATGTCCAACAAATAAATGTTTCTGATTTCTGAATTGTTGTAATTTATATATTTTGTGTGGTGACGGCAGAGTAGAATACATTTGTCACCAACCCCTACTCTTCCCGTGGGTGTTGTAAGAGGCGACTTAGGGACTACACATTGAACAGGGAACGGGCAGCAGCGCTCTCTGATACAGCAACCTTTTAATCTGCGATCTCCAACCCGCCTGCCAAGCGTGGAGATTATGGCAAAACCAAACACTTAAGTGGAGGAGGCTCATAGTCCAGCAGTGGACTGTAACAGGCCGTTGATATTGATGTTGATATATTTTGTTATATTCCTGAACAAAGTAAATAAGAGGAGACGGATAATTACGGTTTTAATTTGCTACTTTAGTATGTTATTAGTATATACGTTATAGCAAGTGAAACAGGCATTTACATGCAAAATATTGCGAAGTTAAGAAAATCTATGGGTGTTATCGGTATAAGACAAAAATGCTACTATGTGGTCTTCTAATGCCATCATCTCGGTTATAAGTTCAACAAGCGACCTCACAAAGTTATGGAGCGCCGAATTCTTCTCGTGTAACGTTTAATTATAGGTAGTATTTAGATAAAGTTAAGAGAAAAAAAGTTAATTTGAAGTTAAATGCTATTTTAGCAATAAGGCCGCCAACCTGTACACTCTTTTTCTTCTAGATGCATTACTAAACTCGTAATTTATAAAATTCAACAAAATCATTTTTGGCGTCAAAGATAGATTATTACCAATAAGTGTGTCCCTGATTGACTTGTTCATTATTTCCCGTGCAAACGGCTTCTTGTACCTTCCGGGAGCACAGAATTTATCTCACTTTTCAACAATAAAATACTTGTAATTAACGGGTATTTCAATCAGATTTCATAGATAACGACAGAATGCACCTAAAATGTCTAATACTCGCCTAATGCTAATAAAACACGGTGTATTCGTGTCAGGTACTGTCGGCAAAAACATTCGAGTTACGTAAAAGAGCGCAATAGCTGCTTTGCGAAAGGCAACTGACCAGTTAAAAAAACTACTCGGTTTTTTTTTAGGTCTATCCGACTGCGTTCTGATGCAGCTAAGAATGATGTCTCAGTTCTGTAAGACTGAAACAGTCTACACGATTAAATTAATGAATAAAGTAAATAATTATACTTTATTGAACAACAACGCGACCTTATCGCTTCATAGCTATTTCTTTCTTTCTTTCTTTCAAGAATTTGACAATCCAATCAAAATTAGTTAAGATGCTATGACGGTATTCAATGATTACTTCATGCTTTTAATAAAAATACTAACTAGACAAGTGGCTTTAGTAAGACGGGCCCTGCACCATCAATGGTACGAGCTAATGGTACACTATGATACAAAAGCGGTTCGTCTTCTTTGCCTGGAAGAAATTGCTACCATAGCAATAGGCCGCTTATCTGTACACTTATTATTTGAACTGCTTTTTTCTGTATATCTCTTGTGTGCAATAAAATATATTCTAATTCTATTATATTCTTAATCTCTTTAGGATCCGACTCCTTAGTGAATATAAGATAAATGAATTGATGACGACTGCAAATTATTAAGATTTCTTTGATTGATTAATGATCGTTGCTATTATGCGACTAACACCTCTTACTAATCCCAGGAGTACTAATGTGGTAGGGCTCGTTTGCTAAGTCGGTACTTGGCTTGATTTTGATAAACACATACATACGTACACATAGATACAGAATAGGTTTGTTACAAACGGTACCCCTCCTTTTCTTCACGATGTCAGGTGAACAGTATGTTCGTAACAACGAAGGTAAGTATTATGAGTTTGGACTCACTGGAATGCAATTAGCGTCCTTTTTGATTGGAAATTATTGACTTTGTAGCCAAAATTGTGAATTGTTAGAAATTTTTTGAAATGTTCAAGTTCTACGTTCTATATAAAATCGAGGGAGACATAATGGAAAACTTAAATTTGAAACTGTAAAAAGGCGCTATGTTGAAAAAGATTCTGGAAAATCATAGAAAAACTTGTTTTTTTTTTACAAACGTTCATAGTGTAGTAGTATAGCAGATAGGTCTTTATAAAAGGGAAAATTTATTCAGTTTTGTTTAAATAATAACATGAATTATGTACTAAGAAACTTTATTTAGATAATTGCGTAGATAGATGTAATATAGAATATAAAGTTTAAAGATAGTGTTTAATATAATAAGTAAATTTCGTGTAAATATTCGTAGAAGTTTTCAGGAACTGACGCTAATTAAAATTCAGTATGACTATATAAAACGTGTTGTAATTGCTAATTACTGTAAAAACCTTGGGGTTTTAAAATACAAACGTAACTATTATTAAACGTAACCTAAGTACAAATAAAGTACAGACAAAAAAACACATACCAAAACCGGAAAGTCTCTGACAGTATCACGTAACTTCCAATGTCAAAAAAACTTATTCAACAACCTCTTTTTCTTTAAAAAGTTTTCACTTCAAGTCTACACAGTCAGTCACTGGCCACACAGACACGAATTTCAAATAAAAAGTAAAAAGTTTTTGTTTTTTTGGACGCGCGCGCCGGCGTCCGTTCGCGCTGACGTTCTAAACTCAAATGCGACTGAGTGGAACAGCTATACACTCCCGCGCAACTACGTTTTCATGTAGCCACCCATATAGCCTGTATACGGACACACATATATCCATACATGATGTTTATGTAAGGCGCGTCCTTATATAAAACTTGTATGTAATTTAGGAACGGAAAAGCGTGATTACAGCCGAATTTTTGATTGCCCACGAACGACACTTTTTGATTTTAATTAACGTTTTTGTTTTGTTGGTTCGTGATAGGATTGAAGGTCTTTTATTTAAGTAAATTCATAGATATAATAGTAAAGACATTGTCAGTCAACCTTTTTCAATGGTCTGTGATTGTAGACTGGATCTTATGTTAATGTTTATAACCTCAAATGGCTTATAACTATTAACTGCGTTAGTAGCTGGAACTCTGGAACTAACACCTTAACGTGCATTTCAAAGCACAGAAGTCCCTCTTATTAAACTACCTATTTGATATTGCAAGGTTGAGGTTAGCTTTTGTAATCACATGTAGGACGAAATGAGTGTTTAAAAACTGAATGTATGCTACAATATTACTTATTCAGTATCATTTAGTTTGCCGGGAAGTATTTTAACTCAGAACAGTTAGATTTTTGGATAAGCAAGTATCAAGTCGGTGGTCTAGTAGCTAAGGCCGCTGCCTCCCGTCCAGGAGACGCGGGTTCAATCCTCACCACGTACCAATGTGTTTTCGAATTTTCAATTCATATGTACGTTTATTCCTGCACCTTAAACCTGCACACTCCTGCGAAGAAATTCAAAGGTTGTGTGTGAAGTCGACCAACCCGCACTGGACCAGCGTGGTCGACTAAGGCCTAATCGTCCTAATTCAGGGTAGGCTTGAGCCCCTCGGTGGGGACGTATGTGAGCTGTTGATGAAGTATCAAAATCTACCATTTAATTAACTATGTTTAATTAGCTTCTAAATTCATTAAACAGAAGATTAGTTGACTGGAAATATCCATTAGAAACGAGAAAAACATCTTTAAAATGAAGGTCACAAAAAACTACAGAAGCCAGTATGGTACGACAAAATTAGGCTCTAAAAACTCATTTTTTTTTAAATTAGCAAACTTGCTTACCAAACTTTATCTATATATAAAATAGGAATCCATAGGTTCGAATGTCAAAAAAACCTAAAGTTATCACTAAAGTAACTTCTAAGCTACTCTTTTTCAACTTATGTTTTTAATGAACAGCTTTTAAGCATCATTCCTTTTTTGTATGGAATGGGCTCGAGCCTAAACCCAAAATACCTAAGAGCGATCAAACACCACGCTGGCCTTGTGCGAATTGGCCAACTTCTCTAACAACATTTGAATTTCATCGCAAGAATATGCTGATTTCATCACGATACCTCACCGTAAGAGAGCGTCGATTCAAAAATCGAAAACACGTGTGGAGCTCAAACCGGCTTCTTCCAGATGGAAGGCATCGGTCTTACCCACTACACCACCGGCGCTCTTATAACAATATAAACTTAGAAATAACAAGTCAACACAAATAGCTGTAAGCAAAATGGCGGGTTATAACCGACTTTCTTGACAAGGAAAGTAATAACTAGCGTTCGTTGATGTCTTTCGTAAGGAAAGTCTCAGGTTCGTAGCTGTTGTATGTTATTATTCTTGGTAGCTTCTGTAATAGATATTATTAAGATCTTTTATAGGTATTTGTGATTTAATTTTGTGGAATATTGTGTACACAATATTATTATTAGGAGAATTTTGTAGATCAAATCTACAAAATTCCTAATACAGTGGCCTCGATTCGGGAGTTTATGCTCTAATTCTAATTTTAAAATCCAGCTATCCTTTTCTTTTTTATGACCAATGAAAGAGAGGTAATGAACGAATGATATTAATTTGAATGAATGATAACCTAAAATAAGGGCACAGCTGTCAGTTTAAGAGATTTTTAAGTCGCATGTTTTAAGTGCTCTCTAAAATTGTGCTATCGGCACGGCCATAAGGTTCAAATTCGATGTTTGACAGCTCTAATATTAGGATGACCATATTCTGTCCCTTTTCAAGCTTTAAAAGGTAAAAAGGACGGACTAACTTAAATTAAGGATTAGGGTGTGACATCCCGAATCGAGGCCAATATCTTGCCTGAATGGCTATTTTAGTTTTAGAGCCAGCGTTTTTCTTCGAAATACTTTTTTTACCAGTAAAAGATGCTTCAAATGTAAATCTGTGGTTGAATATTTTTATTTTTTTGCATGAAAATAATATAAGCCAGTTAAAAATTACAATTTCATAGAATCTTTTTAGCATCTTACGAAGTTTTCAAAACCTAACTCGTTGAATGGTTTTTCTTTATATTCTTACTATTTACACAACTTTACTTAACAACAATAACATCTTTACAAATAACAAACCACCTTATATTGCAATAAGTAACAAATTACAATACTCAATTACAAAATCACAAGACAGTATTGCACCACAAATTGTAATTAAAATCATAGAAAAATAGAACAACATGAAAACTCGATGGGTCTGGCTAGAGACAGGTGGGGCTATTGCTATCTCGCTCCTGCGTTGCTCATTTCGTGTTAAGCTGTCTCATTCTACCGGAAGAGTAGCTTGATATAAAACTGTAACGGACTGTTGTCGTAACTGACTTTACTGCGTCAGTGGTTTTCAAACTTGAAAAGTTTTAGTATTTTTAATAAGTTACACCTTAAAAAAAATAGTACATTGTTATGTTAGTACAATATACAATAAAAATATAATATACTTTAATTAATACTTAACTTTACGAAATTTCAATTTAACATTATGCTGTAATTGAGTGACTGTATAGATGGAACATAGTTCAATAGAAATGTGAAATGATAATTAGTTTTTTTTTTATAATTTGACAGCTGTCAGTTGAAAACGATTCTACCCAATCCGCTCCTCAGGCAACTTCAGACCTACTTTCCGAGTATGAGTAATGAAAAATGCTAATATTTGAAATGACTTTAATTTATACTGTGAATCAGTAAGTGTTTCAAAATTCAGTTTCGACTTCCATATTTTAGGCCTCCCTGTCAGGAGAAGATTTTACAAAACTTCCAGAAAGTTGCATTCTTTGAACCCATAGCAGATTTAGATTTAAAGTTTGTACTGACATTACTATTCTGAATTTAATATAATACAGCCTTGATTCTTTAATTTCTAGACCCTTGAATTTCTCCGTTCAAAAACTTCACCATGAAAAAAAATTCTTTCATTTTGGATTCTTTCAGAGAAGAGAAAGAAAATCTTCTTTTGAAATTAAATTTTTAAAAGTGATTATTGCAAGAATGTGTTTTTCCATTTTTATCAACCTCATAAAAAATACTTGATAATTTCGTAAACTTTGAGAGCCTTCGCTTTCTTAACAAAGACCAGTGGCGAGCCGGCGCACGCGCTTCTTCGTTAACTATAACTATGTGCTTAATGCCAACTACCAAGAGAATTAAAAATAATACTAGATTATGAATAGATAGATAAAAACGTTTATTATGGGTTATCTTTATCATCATTGATAGCTCATGTATGTCCTCTTCGAGGTGTTCGACCCTTAATTGCATCAAGTCTAAATCAATCACGCTGGCCCAGTGCGGGTTGGTCGACTTTATTTGCAGGTGTGTGCAGGTTTCCTCACGATGTTTTCCTTCATCGTGATCGCCCTAATTAAGGGTAGGCTCGAGTCTTCGGTGGGGACGTATATGAGCTGTTGATGATAGTGAAGGAAAATATCGTAAGGAAGCCTGCACAATACTAAGCAGAAATTATTTTGTGTGAGGTTGATCAACCTGCACCAGGCCACTGTTGTTGACTAAGGCCTGGGGGCCGTTTCACGAAGCTACAAGTTCCAATTCGAAATACATTGAGTAGACAATGAAATAAAACGATTAGGGCTTACAGTTTAGGTGAATTGGCTACGCAATGAATATCAAATTGTAACTTGTTACTTGTAAATTGTTGCTTCGTGAAACGGGACCCCGATCATCCTGATTCAGAGTAGGTTCAATCCCCTGTAAGCTGTTTTTTTAATGAATGAATGAAAAAAAAACTTTATTTGTATTAAATGTGGTAGATACCTAGTTGTTTAACAATATAGTTAGAATCGTTGTTAGAACCAATATTAAATTGGTAAACAAATAATGAGAGGGCTAAATTTAAAAAAAATAAAAATTAAGAAATTATATTTTATAATAAAATAATGTCATAAAACAGCAGTATCTAGCATGCACGCACAACCCAGCAACTTACTTATCAAACTTAAAAGAGAGAAAATCTATTGTCTTATAAAAGCAGTTTTCACTAAATAACCTATACAGAGCACTTTTAAATTGGTTAACTGGCAAATCCTTCACACCAGTGCCCCGTTTCACGAAGCAACAATTTACTAGTAACAAGTTACAATTTGATATTCATTGCGTAGTTAATTCGCCTAAACAGTAGGCCTTATCGTTTTAATCTCACTGTCTACGCAATGTACATCGAATTGTACTTGTAATTTGTAACTTGTAGCTTCGTGAAACGGCCCTCAGTTGCCAACTTATTGTGTAGCTTTACAGCCATGTTATAGCAATTTTAAAGTTATCTCAAACATTATTGAAGTATAATGTCAAGTCCATACAATTTCTTTTTTTATTGATTGTGTTTTCATCCCGAAGAATCATACAAACCATCATAGCAACAAGTAGCAGTAGCAGTATTCTTGAGTTGTATTTCTATGATAAGGTATTATTCCTATTACTTACTAAATACTCATACACATCATACAAGTGTATGAGGGTGGAATAAGGCGCAGTGGCCGTTACTCGACGGTTGTACTTTCTTCGTCGCGGTCCGCCGCCTGGCTTTAGGGATGGGGTAGCTGTGTTGATTATCGATATCGATAAATGGAAGTTTTTGTGAGACAAAATTAAGACAAAAAAATAAGACTTATTTGGACAGACGCAGAAGAAAAGTATATGCTCAATTTATTTATATATCAATAGATTAATAAGGCTGTCTGTTTAAAGAAATAAACATATATTTTTTTATTATTTATTTATATATCATTGCAAAGTGTACAGATAAAATAAGCCGTTAAATTAAAAATCCTGTTAACTTTTGGATGAAAGAAACTTTGCAATGTAGAATGTATTGTTAATTTTCCTAAAGAGTCTATGACAAATCTCTCAGACTCTGCAATGCGCTATGTTTCGATCCGGAATGTAACCATTTAGGTTACTGATTTAGCGGGTCTAGTCACGAATCTTACACATCGTGACATCAATTTTAAAATGGCCATTTAGATGTTTATATATTTGACGAATTAAATCTCAGCGGTTATAGCCATCTAGGATATTATGTTAATATAGTGACATCTCAAAAATTTTTTTTTTTTATAAATCTGAAATTTAAGTACGTGTAAGTTAATAAAAAAATAAAATCAATTTACAATAATTTTTTTAGATAGTCATAACATCGTATTTTCAAATCTTATTCAGTAATAATTAAAATTAATTTCTGCTTTTTTTTCGGCCTTCCATAATTCAGAAAGACCAAACTCGATCGATATCGTCAACAAGCACAGTCGCATCACTAACATCCTGGAACGGAAGTACAATAATTGTGACCGTCTTCCCCTCACTACACTCACTCCGCGTCTCGGCTAGCAATAATTCGTTGAATACTTTATTATTATAAAGCCTCAGATAGGGTCAAACACGCTTAACTGTTTCTGTTGCTGGTTCATGTTTGTTTAGGTTTTCATCTTCATAACTCTGCATTTTGAAAAAATTCAAAAAAGTGATTAGACCAATTTTTTTAAATATTTTTAGAACCAGCTCTAGTGAGCTGAAACACAAAAAAAAAATTAAAAAAAAAGAAGAAAGAAAGAAGAAATTAAAAATTTTGTAATTTCATGAGAATCGGTTGAGAAATGCAACCTGTTGCATGACACATGAAAGCATTTTTGCCCAAAAGCTGAAATGGAGACGCTTCATGCTCGCTCGGTCAATTAATATCATCAACAGCTCATATACGTCCCCACCGAGGGGCTCGAGCCTACCCTGAATTAGGGCGATTAGGCCTTAGTCCACCACGCTAGCCCAGTGCGGGTTGGTCGACTTCACACACAACCTTTGAATTTCTTCGCAGGAGCGTGCAGGTTTCATCTCGATGTTTTCCTTCACCGTAAGAGCGTCGAATAAACGTACATATGAATTTGAAATTTGAAAACACATTGGTATGTGGTGGGGATCGAACCCGCGTCTCCTGGACGGGAGGCAGTGGCCCTAGCCACTAGACCACCGACGCTCTCGCGGTCAATTAATATAAAAAATTTAAAATATTCCAACAGCCTCCATGGCAGAGTGTTCAAGTAGTCTATGGGGGATTTTCTGACAGCTCTTTAAAAAATAAGAATAATAGTTCTCATTAAGACGATAGATGGCGCCAGGTGTACTTACTGGATTCTTTTTTTTAAATCCTTTTATGGCCCTGGGTGACTCGTCGGATTTCTTCGGATCTACGAATCGTCAACGCCATCTATAGAAGATGTATGAACTATTTTTTTTATTGGCTGTCGGAAAATCCCCCATTGAATTTGATTCTCATTATGGAGGTTCCGGGTTCGAATCTTGGTGGAGACATTGTCAAACAAAGAATATTCTTGTGAGACTTTCACCACTTTGATTAGGATATGGCAGGCTGATCACTTGATTGTACTAAAAGAAAAATGATTCCGTGTTTCGTAGGGCACGTTAAGCCGTGGTGCTATACAGTTATTATACAATCCATTGGCCTGTGGTGAACATACAACTGTCAGCTTTATAACCCACACGATGTAGAAAGAAGTGGAATAAATTTTCTAAGACTCTCATGTAAGAGCTCACATTACGTTCTTTTCGTGGGGTTTTTGATTAAAAGTTTTACCTAGTTGCAATTTAACATTTCTATTTAGATATTCATATTCATATTTGTTTATTCGTAAACGATAGAATTGTGCTCGAAATTACATAGGTACTTAAAAAATATTTTAAATTACATTCAACAAAAACTGTACATGTCATAAAAAAAAAAACAAACAAAAAAGTAACATTAATTATTGAAAGTTACGTCAACATTAATAAAATTGTTCAAATAATAAATAATATAAAATTATATTAAAGTCAAAAATAATTTAATAATTCAAAGTTAATAATAAATAGATTTTAAAAATTAATGATATAGCAGAATTCGTCAAATTCGTCGATACTATAGCAGCATTTTCCCAAGAGATATGATTTTAGTTTATATTTAAAAGTATTAATATTTGTAATCATTTTTAGTTTCACTGGCAACCTGCTAAAAAGTTTAACGGCCTGGTATCTTGCACAATGTTTGACAAAGTTTGATATTTTAAAAACACTTTTGTTTGTGACAGATTAATATCAACATCTCATACACTTCCCCATCGAGGGGCTCAAGCCTACCTTAAACTAGGGCGAAATAGGTATATACCTATGTATAATAATGAAGGTTTTTGAAAATGTATAACTGCGTGCAAGCTGCGATGATGTCGCCGATACGATATTACTATTACTACGATATTGCCGTAGTAAGAAAATTTTTACCGCAGTAAAGAGTAACTGGAACTGTATTTGGGTCCTGAATATTGAAATATAGAATGGAACCCAGTAAGATTTACTAGCCAATGATGTTTGACGGTGAAGGAAAACATCGTGATGAAACCTGCACACTCCTGCGAAAAAAATCAAAGGTTGTGTGTGAAGTCGACCCACCCGCACTGGGCCAGCGTGGTCAAATAAGGCCTAATCGCCTTAATTCAGGGTAGGCTTGAGCCCTTCGGTGGAGACGTATATGAGCTGTTGATGTTTGATCTTTTATAACGTAACGTTTAATCGTACAAGTGTATAGTTACTTAGTCATGTAGTTACAAAATATTTCATGTAAGAATAATATTACAACATAGCTTTATGGAACCTAATCTCCAATCAGTAGTTATATAAAATTAAATAGACATAATCTATCTATCATACCAAGCTAATTTTACTACGTAATAATTATATACTAGCTACATACACCATGAAATTCTTATCGTTTTGTTCCCTTGGCCAGATGAAAGTACCCATGAATATGAACAACTTTTTGTATGGGACCAACTTTCCTACTTGAAAAAAAAATCTGCTGTTTCATACATTTATGTCAAGTAGATACTGCAGTTTTGTATGGAACAGCTGATTTTTTTTTTCAAGTAGGAAAGGTTGTCCCATACAAAAAGTTGTTCATATTCATGGGTACTTTCATCTGGCCAAGGGAACATAACGATAAGAATTTCACGTTGTATAGGATTTTTTACTGTGCAAAGCTTTTACAATAAACTATTTATTAATTATTACTTAATTACAACCTACACGATGATGATGATGATGATGGCTTTATTACTTTAAAATTTAAATGGAAATTTTAATGCTTTCTAAATAAGTCGTATAATATTAATAATAATTTATTTGATCAAGATTTCTCCATAATATTAAATATTAAAAATTCATTAGCATAAAAATACAGTAAGAAAATTACCCTTCTGTTTCTTTAATCTTGTTTTCAGGCAATTTTTGCTTATCATCATCATCTCCAGAGGAAGACGTAAGCCGCCCCATAGTACGATAGATTTTTATTTATAAATTGTTTTCCAAAATTGAAATATTCTTGGTGTCTTACTTTAAATACACTCTTCTCTAGCTACTGTTCTACCTGGGTTGTGCGTGCAGAACTTACACTTTTGGAGATACGCTGGTCCTTCTTCATAAAAGCCAGCCGACAGCCTCCATGGCCGAGTGCAGGCTGAATCACTTGATTTTCCGAAAAAACAGAAGGTTCCGTGCTTCGGTAGGCACGTTAAGCCGTTAGTCCCAGCTACTTATCTACTAGCCTGCGGAAGTGGTCGTATGTTGGCGGCCATTGGTGGTTTTATAACACTGACATGACAATGATTGTTCAGACACAGTGACATGACAACAGTGTTCAGTATCAAGAAATGACTTATTATAAACTTAATACTAGTTAATACAAGTAGCTGACGTTGGTCACACTGCGGCCAGGCTTAAGTGAGACTGGGCTTGCCACCTCTTTCTGGTAAATTTTGTGAGGTTTTAATTATTATTTTCTGATCCCTGTTTCAAATTTTTATTTATTTTATTTATTTATTATTAGTGACACTTCACAGCACATTAACTCATCTTAAATAAGTGACATTAAAATTATACATAGCCAATAACGAAGATCACATATTACATTTTATCAAGGGTAGGGAGAAAGTTTTTTTTTTTTTATTCGATACAAAGAAAGAAAAGAAAGAAAAATTTATAAAAGTGATTCTATATAAAATTCATAGTAATATATACATCGTAATATGTTTCGGGGTGTGGGGGGTAAGTATAAAGGTGTATGTGCTGTGTATGTGGAGGGTGATTGTGTAGTGAGTGTAAGGATGGAAGAGAAGGAGGCCAGCCCTATAACATTGGAAAAATCTTTCATAGGTTAAGTACAAGACAAGAATAACGAATAACCTTTTTTATTTATTTTTTATTTTTTTATGCATAATTTTTGTCTTTTTACCATTTTTATATAAAATCAAGTATAGGTGTAAGTTTTTTATGGTTTCGTGTATATCTAGCAACAAAACATGCTCATTTTTTTTAAACTGCTTTAACAATCAGGCTAATGATCATTTTATGACATTCCACGATACCACCAAGTTTATAATCATTGCATATTATAATAATTTAAGTTTTATAAGGTTTTATATGAGGAAAACGGGCAGTCGTAAAGATTTTTATATTTTTCCAGCGCTGATAAAATCACAGTATGGCGCAGGCGTCAGTCGGACAGGTAATGTACCTACGTTAATTACATATGAGCTTGATGCGTGACAGAGACGAACTATACAAACAGCTGTAAAGCCAGAAAGAGACAAACAGAGTCATCTGTTATGTCGTAAGTGTGCGCACGCGTCTGCTTTTTATTTCACGCACACATTCGCATTTAAGTTGCTCGTGCATGTGTGGGTTTTGTGTAAGTGTGTGCGTTTATGTTTTAAACTAAAGGAAATTTCTATCTACACATTTATGATGGATGTCGACTTGACATTACGGAGTTGCGATTGTGATCTAAAAATTGCTTTTACACATAAAAAAAAGCTTTAATTAAGCTTATTATTGTGAAAGTAGTGAGTGGATTTTGTTTGCTTGTCTAATAGGTTTTAGCCTGTAACAGTCCTCACGGAACGGAAGACAATCTCAGAATGCCATCCATGATAGCTTTGACGTCGAAAAATGATTTGTAAAAATCTTAATTCGAATAAAAAAATTTGACTTTGACTTTGAAAGTTATTTTCTTTGGGATTACATGCAACCCAGATTAAGGGGATCGGACTGTTTCTAAATTTACCATATTTCATGAATTATTTTTAAAATATAAATTAATAGTAGACGATTCGCGAAAAAAAAACAGAATCAGTTGAAAAACTAATTTACAGTGATTTCTTAAAGTTTCAATATGTCTGTCTCTTTCAAAAACGATTTTTGTATGGTGATTATAAGGCGTTACTAACAAATGACGTCACAAGTGGGTATGTGCCTCTCTGTCTAATCTTGAATTTCAAACCTTTATAACTCGGTCAATTTTAAAGATAGAGCAAAAATTATTTTAGTGTTCGATAGCAGAAACTAAGAAGTTCGGATTTATAAAATGCACACACTAAATATGGAGGAACTGTTGACTGGTCAGTGGACAATGGAGTGGTTTTTACTCTGTTGCTTAAGAACCTGATCCCAAGACGAAATCGTCGTAGGGCTGACCACTCGACAGTTCCTCTCATATTCCACACCCCCCCCCCCCTCATACACACATTCTCCCCCCCCCCCCCCTCACACACACACATACCAAGCGAGATCTTAGGAATAGTTCATATTTATTCTTTAGTACCTTAAGTTATTATTACTTAAACTATATAATATGTACAGCCTTAAGCTATAAACTATAAATTAATAGATAAATAATATGTATTGGGACACAGTTACAATCTCATATCATATTATATTACTGTATTCAGATGAAGAGCGGTGCCTCCTAACACAGGCCTATAAAGCCTAAAGGGAGACACCAGCCCCTTTGTAATGGTAGAAAACTGTTTTAAAATGAAATAAATACATTTTTATTTATTTTATTATTTTATAAAATAAAAAAAAGTATTCCGATCCCCTATTCCGGAGCGATATCTGAATACCACGAAGAGACCCCTTTTTTATCGTGTAGATACTACTGACATTACCACCCCCGGTGCATGACTACCGTCGATAAAATAAACCGCGCAACATATAAATTAACCACCAATAGTATCCAAGTTTATATCGCACGAAGATATAAACTACGTTACTATTGGCGACTACGTTTTATGTCGCGCGGTATATTTTAGGTCATGCGCAGCGGGGGCTGGCATCAGCGTTATAACGCCGCCAAAAATGAGTCATATCAGTGCTCGTGTAACAGCCATTATTAGGAACGTCTTTTCTGAAGCATGGACTCATCATTCTTTTCCAACAATCAGGCGACCAATGACCTGCCCAAACGAATGAATGAATGAATTGGCCTGCAATGACCTAACTAAACTGGGAAAAGTCTCACAAAGAGATTTTTATTTGACAGTCATCATCAGCTCATATACGTCCTACCGAGGGACTCGAGCCCATCCTTTATCAAAGTCGATAATCCACCACGCCGACCCAGTGTGGATTGGTTGACTTCACATATCACCTTTGAGTTTTTTCGCAGGAGTGCAAAGATTTCCATGTTTTCCTTCACCAAGAGTAAGAGTGTCGAATAAACGTACGTACGAATTCGGAAATCGAATTGAGATCAAATCCGCGTCTTCCGAACGGGAGGCTGCGACTCTAACCAATTTACCACTGACGCTCTTACACTACCAACGCTGTTTGACGCTGTCTGCACCGAATTCAAACCCAGAGTCAACTCACCGCTCGACTGTGGAGGCCAGACTAGGCAGCCGAACAGTAGAGCTAGGGAAGAGGCTTCATCAACAGCTCATATACGTCCCCACCGAGGGGATCGAGCCTACCTTGAATTAGAGCGATTAGGCCTTAGTCAACCACACTGGCCCAGTACGGGTTGGTCAACACACAACCTTTGATTTTCTTCGCAGGAGTGTGCAGGTTTCATCACGATGTTTTCCTTCACCGTAAGAGCGTCGAATAAACGTACATATGAATTCGAAAACACATTGATACGTGGTGGGGATCGAATCCGCGTCTCCTGGACGGGAGGCAGCGGCCCTAACCACTAGACCACCGACGCTTTCGACTGAGGGAAAAGGCTTATTAAGTGTAATAACTCAAGTCACTTCGCCGTTTACGCCACTCGTTGGTGACTCAACGATCCTTACCTATTCGAGCCGTAATCTTCAGGTGTTCCTACCTCAAGTATGTTGACCCGGCGCGCGCGCACGTGCTGCATTTATTTATCAATTACGGCGGGAGATTTGAACTTCGCGCTCTGCCGGCCAACTGTGGCCAGACGGAACGAGCCGCTACGTACACATACATGGTAAACTGTATTAGTAATTTCTTTCTAGCAAAACATTATTTAAAAAAAATGAATTTTTTCTTAGTTTTCGAAAAAAACCTCTGTGACAGACGAACGGACGAAAAAGGAATTTTTAATGCAGTATGTCACTCCCCGTCCATCTTTCTTTATATACCATATAAAAAATACGTTAATACGTTGCTCTACGGCTGCTTAAAAAAAAAATTGCAATAAAAAGACGGCATATTTTTAATACCTACATACATTGGTTCATCATCATCATCATTTCAGCCTGTTAAAGTCCAGTGCTGAACATAGGCCTCTCCAATGGCACTCCAGCGCGACCGGTCCATAGCCACCTGCATCCAACGATACTCAGCGATCCTCACCAGGTCGTCGGTCCATCTCATAGGTGGCCGTCCCATACTGCGCTATACATACATTGGTTGGTTACATGTATTTTTTTTTAATCCTGTGGATGGAAAAAATATTCACCACTATTCCTTATTTTATTTAAATTTTCCAAGCGAGTCCTTTTCATGAAGATTTTCTCTAAAACCTTGAGTTTTCTGGTTTGTTGACTTGTATTGTAACTTAAGTTACGTCAATATTTTTATTTTGTATTGTAATTAATTAGTGTTAAACAAAATGTGTTTGTATCAGAAGTTACCTGAAGCATAAAACAATTTAATTCGTCTGATGATACCTCGGAGGATGAAACTGACTTATAATGCTATTTGTTTTTTTGTATTTATTTGTTTCTAATAAAGTTTATTTCCACTTTCTTTTTATCTTATTTTATAATCAAAATTCAGAAACAATTTACCCCTGCGTCTATACACGCCTCGGCGCGCGCAAGTAAGGCACACTTAGCGCAATTTTTTTTATTCTCTCCACAATTTACGGAATGCGTGTGTGTTTGTCTGACGTATATATGCATAAATCCATGTACGTCTGTCTGTATGTGTGCCCCAAGTTAACTGTTAACAAGAAATGGGTACGTCAAGATAATGTTCCGAGTTAAAGTATAAAATAGATTAAGAAAGCTTTTTTATATAAGCTTAATTAACCCACTAAAATATGACTGGTAGGAAATTGTCTAGGTCCATCTTTTAAGATCATAAAACTAGTTTTATAATATATTTTTGTCTTGATTAGGAGGTGTTATCTTCTTTTTTAAAGATTGATTGGTGGAGTTAAATAATGATTCCTATTTGATTACCTTTTACTATGTAGGTAATTTATAAGCCGGTGCGGTGATCTATAGATCTATAGTGGCTAGGGCCGCTGCCTCCCGTCCGGGAAACGCGAATTCGATCCCCACCACGTACAAATGTATGAATTCAAAAGAAATAAACAATTTGTATTTGTATTTGTAATGTGTTGTATTTGTAATATGTTGTAATGTGTTTGTTCGACGCTCTACGGTGAAGGAAAACATCGTGATGAAACCTGCACACTCCTGCGAAGAAATTCAAAAGTTGTGTGTGAAGTCGACCAACCCGCAATGGGCCAGCGTGGTCGACTAAGGCCTAATCGCCCTAATTATGAACTTATAATAGCACTACATAATGATCAGAAAATTATAGTTTTATGTGTAATTTTAATAACCTCTCATTAAGGGTTTAAATCTTGGTAACAGCCTCCGAGTGGTCAAGATTTCGACGCCCATTATGAAAGTTCCGGGTTCGATTCCCGGGGACACTGTCAAGCAAAAATCTCTTTGTGAGACTTTCCCTGGTTTGGTTAGGACATTGCATGCTGAACCACCTGACTGTCTGAGTGAGAGCTTCTAAACCGCCCAAGGGGCTTCTGACATGGCTTTACAGCCACCAAGATAACAAACCAGGACCTACAGCTTAAGGTGCCATGTGAAACATCGACCAAGTGATAATCTGTTTAGAATACATGCACATGAAGATCTGCACATTAATTTTAAGTCTAGTGGACGGGATACGAACCTAGGATCTTCGGAATGAAAGGCAAACCTTCAACCGACTAAGCTATCAGCAATGCAATCGTAAAGCCACAAGGAACAAATCGAATTCAGAACGCTTCATGAAGAAATTAACTATATCATCAATATATCATGCGTGCGCGGCCAGCCGGCAAAACAGACTATATGCGCACCCGCCATTTTGTGTTCTGCCTGTTCCGAGTCGGTCATAGAATATTTTGTGTGAGAAGTACAGAAAAGTTTGCATCGTACAATAAGGTCCCTACTTATATTAAAAACATACCTTTAGACAAGTTTAAAATAATTATTAAATAGAAATTGTATAAAAAAGGTTACTATAGGATATCTGATTTCTTAGAGGACAGATGTCCATGGGAATAGATTGTTTGAGTAGCAGGCTTTTTCAATATATAATTAGCATTAATATTGTAATTGACATTAGAAAAAAAAAAAACTTTTATTCAAGACTGACAATGTTTTATTTAAAAAAGGAAACACAAAAGATGCGACGACTGTGGAGTTTCTTCGGTGAGCTCTTCTCCACAGATTCCGCCATTGTGTTAGTGATCTCACCCAAAAAAATTAAATGACGGATCTAAGTGATGTAATAACATACTATGGAAATAAATAATTTTTGACTTTGACTTTGACTTTTGCTTGTTTAGGCATCGTCACGCTAGGCTAGTCTAGTCGTCAACCTGGTCGTCTTTTAGGGTTCCGTAGTCAACAAGGAAGTCTGTCTGACCACGGCTTAGCTCAGAGACTCTTAGTACTAGAAAGTTCTAAGGGCATGGATATAAAATATAGGTATATTAATCATACCGGCAAAGCTAAAGAATAAGGTATTGAAATTTTTTAGAGTTCCTCTAGCACTCCAGCTAGTACACGTGAAGTGGGCTATTTTTTATGATAATTTTTCCAACTCTCTTTTGCTTTGTCGCACGACAAAGTAAAAGATAGTTGGATTGGAATTACGATATACTTGGTGGGATTCAAACCACACCCTCCAATTAGGAGACCGGACGGTTCCTAAATTTACCATATTTTATTAATTGATTTAAAAATATAGATTAGTAGCAGACGATTCGCGAAGAAAAAAACAGAATCGGTTAAAAAACAAATTTACAGTGATTTTTTAAAGTTTCAATATGTCTGTCTCTTTCAAAAATGATTTTTTGTATGGAGATTATATTATGGCGTTACTAACAAATGACGTCACAAGTGGGTATGTGCCTCTCTGTCTAATCTTGAATTTAAAACCTTTATAACTCGGTCAATTTTAAAGATAGAGCAAAAATTATTTTAGTGTTCGATAGCAGAAACTTAAGAAGTTTAGATATATAGGTAACATAAAAAAAAAAGTAGTCCGATCCCCTATTCCAAATGAAAAAGATGTTGGTGATGAATGATGAATGAAAGCATTCATCATTCATCACCAACATCTTTTTCTGTATGTATTCTATTATAGTCTCTACTAGCGTAAATTTTTCAGCGGCCAAAATTACTTCCGCATGTCTGTTTGTTCTCCTCTACAGATCGCGTTTCTCAACCGATTCTCGTGAAATTTTGTGAGCAGGTTCGATTAATATACAGATATATTTTATTGTGTCAGTTTAAAAAAAATGCGGAGAGCTCACAGAGCCACTAGTTTATTTGTCGCATCTTTTTTAGTACATATTCTTTGTAGAATCTTTCAACGTTACCGGAACCAGCACCTAAGTAGTCGCAGGCGCAACTCCAATTAAACTGCCAAGAATATTGTCTTTACCGCCTTTTACTTTATTTAATAGAACATCGGTGGTATAATAACTAAAGTCGCAAGTTTTAAACGGCTGGTTCAAGTTCAAAACGTGCTAATTTTCGAATAATCATATTTGGCCAATTATTAAAATTATATCTTTTTATAAATTATTAACAACATGGATTATTATTTTACTATTATCAATTAAAAAAAAAAAAAATTATTTTGAACCGCTGCTAGTAACCGAACCAAGTAAAACCGCTAGTGGACATACCTATACATAATACTCGTAGCAGATTGTTAACCAAGGGGTGAAAGCGATCAATGGGGGATTTTCCTATCTTACCATAAGAGAGTGATAGAGTTGTAAATTATATTACTTTTTAATTAATATTAAAATACTTTAACAATAAAAAATACCCTAGCTAGAACGTACCTACCACATTCAGATTGATACTTTGACAATTAGAGCACATTTTAGTAGTAGGGGTATTTTTATAAAACGAGTGTCTAGTTACAAGTACTGACTACTGAATGTTTGTTGAACACTATCGAATGACATTAAAATTATTATAAATTTATTAGAAAGAGCCGTATTTATAAAAAAAAAATCACCCATACCTTGAATAAACGAAAACCGTACGCCATCTTTTGGTCCCCTTATGTACTTATATCAGCGCTGCGTATTGAAATGGCTCTACCCGTTTACTTCAGATGTTTCTAAGCGTAGTGTGTTCCATCGAATCATAGTAGATGGCGCTGAAATCAGTGGTCGCAAGAAATCGACAATTATTTAAGTTGTTATTGATTGAGCGTCTATGATGTTGTGGCCCAACCGCCGCCACGGAGCCACTGAGCACCACACGAAAGATTGTAAAACAATATTTTAGGATGTGGCTTGAGCCAGGGTTCTGTCCAGGTAAAGGTAATGATAATAAATTTAGATGGACAGTAAAGATATTTTAATTATGAACTTATATAGAAACTGATTTAAAACTGAAAGTTATTAACATGGACATGTAGCAAAAGAATGACTGAGATCTTTACTGCAGACAAAATCGAAACTTAAGAAATCTAAATTTGAAAATAAATTTAAACGAAATATAAAGCTGCCAGCAAGAAAAAAAAACAGGAAAGAGGACGAATGCCTCGTTACAGTACCGGGGGGGGGGGGGTGGTTGAAAAAAAGGCTAGAAGAGTCTAGGGACTAAGTCTAGGTCTTGGGACGAATGCCTCGTTACAATGTATTAAATCCCCACCACATACGAATGTGTTTTCAAATCCATATGTACGATAATTAGATGCTTTTCAATCAATCAATCAATCAGCCTATTGCAATCCACTGCTGAACGTAGACGCTTTTATTTACGGTTAACGAAAACGCGAGGAAACCTGCATACACCTGTAAAGAAATTTAAAGAAAAAGTGAAGTTGACGAACCCGCACTGGGCCAGCGGTTGACTATGGTCTTATCGCCCTACACCAGGGTAGGCTCGAGCCCCTCAGTGGGGTGGGGATGTATATTAGCTGTTGAGGATGAGAAAATAACACACGAAATAATCATTATATACAATTAATTTTATTCTTTCCTCAAAATAACAAAGAATCATTTAGCTTAAGGTTCATAACCGAGGGACTTAAATAAGTACAATTATCGTAATAGTCAATTATTGATATTCTAGAATGCAATAAAAAAAGAGTTTATCGACATGCACGCACCTCTAGTACTTACCACGCTACACATTCGAAATTTATCCCCGGATTGGTCCGACAACATCTTAAAGATTCACAACTCACAACTTCATCTTTTCGCCTATCTTGAGCTGTTCTCAATGTTCGACATTTTTTTTTTATTCTTAAGACATCGAAAAATTACAAAAAAAAGCGTATTACTATTTGTTATTTGATCTAAAACTATTCACATAAAAATGTTTGAATATTATTGATATTATTATTGCCAAATTACTTGCTAAATTATTAATGAAATAGCCTAAACCAAAGAACGTATAGTAATAATTTAGATCAAACCTATAAGTAAAGTAGGTACGTTCTTAATTAATTGAGACTCAAAGAGAAATAATAATAGGGGATCGGACTGTTCACCATATTTTATGAATTTACCATATTTTTTGAATTATTTTTAAAATATAGATTAGTAGCAGACGATTCACGAAGAAATAAATCAGAATCGGTTGAAAAACGAATTTACAGTGATTTTTTAAAGTTTCGATAATATGTCTGTCTCTTTCAAAAACGATTTTTTGTATGGAGATTATAATATGGCGTTACTAACAAATGACGTCACAAGTGGGTATGTGCCTCTCTGTCTAATCTTGAATTTCAAACCTTTATAACTCAGTCAATTTTAAAGATAGAGCAAAAATTATTTTAGTGTTCGATAGCAGAAACTAAGAAGTTTGGATTTATAAAATAAAAAAAAGTAGTCCGATCCCCTATTGATGACGTTTTATGATGTAGGTCGAACTTTGAAAAGAGCTTTACATTCCAATTAATTCAATTTGGAACACACATTGGAAATTATTTAAAATCAGTTAAGTATATTACAAACTTCGTCATCCTCATGTATTCTTAGAATAAAATTATAAACAGGGGATAAAATATATTCTGATAGTTTTAACAGAAAACTTAACAAGGAGGCCTATAGTACAGCATTTTGTTATAATTACATATTTTTGAGAAAATATAGTTTCAGATAAGATTCAGATTCTTAAGTAGGAGGTAGAGTGGGGGATTAAAAATAAATATTTATTTACACAGGTTTAAAAATAGGTATGTAATATGGTTTTAAAAATAATATTTATTTATGTTTTAATACAGGAGCTGTGTTATCTAAATAGGCCTTTTCTCAAATACATTTTTAAATATTTGTAAATAAAAAACGAGAAATAATATATATATAACAGCCATAGAATCACAGGGACAGATAATAATAAAAGGATTTATTAAAATTTTAAACTTACGTCTTAATTTAAAACAGGGAAATAGGAGGCAATAGAATTAGACCACAAAATTGACGAAATTAAAATTTCAATATCAATGAGAGACTTTCTGACCGCTAATAAAAATAAAAATAATAGTTCTAATTAAGACGACAGATGGCGCCCGGTGTACTTCGTGAATTCTTTTTTTAAAAATCCTTTTATGGCTCTGGGTGACTCGCCGGATTTCTTCGGATCCACGAATCGTCAACGCCATCTATCGAAGATTTGTGAACTATTTTTTTTAATTGGCTGTCGGAAAATCCCCCATTTGTTTCTTAAACATTTACTTAGTTATTATATCAACTGGTTATTCTTTTACTTTTAGTAGAAATTGTGGCAATATCTTGGAAGAGAATTTCAACATCGAATTCGGCTTTGCAATAACCCTATAAATAATAATAATTATTAATATTATATATTATAAAATCAAACTTCAGGAATAATTCTAACAGAAACGGAGAATTATTATTTGTGTCAAAGTTCAGTCATTTTTGTTTTTCTGAGAATTCATCAACAACAGCTCATATTCATCCCCACCAAGGGGCATGAGCCTACTCTGAATTAGGGCGATTAGAATACCACGCTGGCCCAATGCGGGTTGGTCGACTTCACACACAACCTCTGATATTCTTCGCAGAAGTGTGCAGGTTTCATCACGATGTCTTCCTTCACCGTAAGAGTGTCGAATAAACGTACATAATATGAATTCGAAATCACATTGGTACGTGGTGGGATTCGAACCCACGTCTCCTGGTCGGAAGACAGCGGCCCTAGCCACTAGACCACCGACACGCTCTCTCTTTTCTGAGAATTAAAAGAACATTATTTTAAGACTTGAGTTCTTATTCGACGGCTCTGTAGCCTAGTTGGTAGTACGCCTGCCTTCGAAGCACAGGATCGCGTGTTCGAATCCCGCCCAGGGCAATCATTCGTGTAATGATCACTTGTATTTGCCTTGTGTCTGGATGTTGTTTATCTATAAAAGTATGTATTTATCTATTTATGTAATGTATATCATCTGTTTGATACCCATAGTACAAGCTCTGTCAAATAGCCGTATGTGAAGATGTCCCCACATAATTATTTTATTAATGTTATAAATCCAGTATTGTTAATTGAATTTGAAATTCTAAATACTTAGACAGTTATTCAGTTATCAATAAAAAAAACTTGTTTCTTTTCTTCTTTAGGAAAACAGACATGACTGGGCTATTTTTTTTTTTAATCCGTTTCTGTGAGAATCGCGCGCTTCACTTCGATTACTTTTACTTACTCTAAAACTTCATGCATCCGACGCACACGCATATTTAAAGGGAAGTAACAATTTTCTGTTCAATTTTTATTATTTAACTTTACACAAAACGGTATAGTACAGGTTTTGCTTTATTTTAATTTTGTACCATTAATATTATATACCAGTGGCGAAGGGTCCATACATGCCGATTCCCATCGGGTTACCTTACAGAAATCGCTCCAACAGCCTAATGCTAGAACTAGTAATTTACTCTCATGAAAACACGCAAGCGTAAGATACATTGTAATTTTTAATACAAGTCGAGGTGGACGACGCTCTGTAAACACGGCAATGTATCGTGCGCTCGCCCGATTGACAATCGGTCGTTCGCGCGTGATTAGGTTTATATGCTGCCAGTAATGGCCGCTGGGTAAGCCGAAAATTGTCAGCCTAACCAAAGATTTCTAACGCGCGTCGCCTCGCGCTAGCGATCGTCTTTTATTTCCTCTGAGGTCGCACCCATCCGGCTTACCTTTGTCAAAATTTCACCCTTCGCCACTGTTATATACTATGCCTCTAGTATATCAATGGTAGTACAATATTTCAAAAAGGCCGCACACTACGGCTCTTCAAAACTGTTTCAAAATACCCGGGAGCAACCGTATGAAGTTTATTTGCTCTTTTTCCAATATTTGAAAAAAGAACAAATTCTAATTAAAACAAATCATGCAGCCGGCATCAAATTACATATGGCCAGCACGCGGACCAACGCGGTCCGTACCTAATATTTAACAGATTTATAGGTCATTTTTACCCGACATAATTATATTGTGAATATTTGATAACTCCGACTGCTATTGTGAACACTATCAACCACGATCATTCAAAACAAAACGAACGAAAGAACTTGTTTGCATCTTTTAATTTCATTTATTAATTAAGTTAGAAAGTTTAAAATTTTCACGCAGTAGGGTTTCTTGTTTGTTTAATATTTTTTTTTACTGTTTGGTTGCTATTTTTGCAGTCTGCTACTTATTAAATTTTTCACCTAAACGATTGTGATTCATTTTGTGTTATGATTTGTGTTCATCATAACGAATCCGGTCACCTAAGGCCACTTCCAATGAATGGCCACTTACTATCAACGGCTATTTCCCTGAACGGCCACTTCTCTTCCTCAAAATATTGTACCAATATAAATATCCGCTATATAAAAAAATCGTACAGAAAAAAATTACCCCTCTCAAAAAACTATGACATCATTTTCTTACAACTACCAAATGTAACAGATAAATTTAGATAATTCTCTAGTTAAAACCACATTATTTTTCTATCTAACACATCGCTATTGCATTCATAAGACATCCACTATAGAACTATATTTCATATAGGTCCACTCTAGAGGGATAATATTTATAGTTTTCATTTAAAGACGCCTCTTATTCACTATACACCTTCTTCATTGGTTAACAGCATGTCTACCTTCTTAGGTTGTTATACACATTTTATAATACCGT
Organism: Carpatolechia fugitivella; assembly: GCA_951230895.1. Classification (NCBI taxonomy): domain Eukaryota; kingdom Metazoa; phylum Arthropoda; class Insecta; order Lepidoptera; family Gelechiidae; genus Carpatolechia; species Carpatolechia fugitivella. The sequence goes on along the minus strand of OX579668.1, from coordinate 1,748,359 downwards.
GTATAATCAAGTAAGGAAATGAGAAACAGCGCCTCTAGCGGTCACTCAGTGAACTAAGCTTAACTTAAAAATAAAGGTAGCATCGATTTTAATAGTTTAATAATTAACCTTAAGGTAGACATGCATTTGCGACTCAAGATTAAAATTTTAAGATCACGTCTCTTCTGACAATCTTCATGACATGGGCCATCCAAATAAGAATTTTATGACTTATAACTACATTTCTCAACATGAAGTGAGAACAAAATTGCAGTTTTAGTACAATCGGAAGTTGATTGCATATTAGCAAACAACAAAAGTTAAAACATTATTTTTATATTGTATCAGTATTGTGGCAATCAATATAACTTAATTTTGACGCTTTTTTTAAAGTACACTTGTTTTGAAATATTTTACTTTTAAATTAATTATTATTCCTGAAGGCACTAGAGTACTAGCGAAAATTAAGAAAAAAGTTTATTCTAATCTACCTAATGCGATTATTATTTTATTGTTTCAATAATAAAACACATATCTTTTCAATAAAAAATACAATTCAGACTAAAAATCAGTGAATTAAATATAATAATTTAATATAAGATACTTTGCAAATTCCATAAAAGCGTTTGTTTTTTAATTACAATAATATTAATTACTTTATGTGGATACCACACGGCTAAAACATTGCAATAATAATTTTCGTCGTCTACTGATCATCATAGCAATCAAATTAACCAATTCATTATTATTAACTTAATTAACCTACGAGAAATTGTGTTTTTTGTTACATTTAAGATCATCAATCAATCAGCCTATTGCAGTCCACTGCTGGACGTAAGCCTCCCCAAGGGCACGCCAAAGCGCACGATCACCCGCTTTCCTCATCCAGCCACCACCAGCGACCTTCCTTCCTTCCTTCAGCGGTCATCAGTCCACCTGGCAGGGGGGCGTTTCACACTACGTTTCCCCAGACGTGGTCTCCATTCGAGAAGCCGTCTGCTCCAACGCTCATCGGTTCTACGACAGACGTGGCCAGCCCACTGCCACTTGAGATAAAGTTTGATGCTTTGGCTCGGAAAGACAAAGATACAGGTTCAAGCCCTGACCTAGACCAAACCAATATCGGCTTGGTATTCTAGATTTAAATTAAAAAGATGCAGAATTTTGGCGCACGACAGTGCATGGCCAAGTCCATTGTCGTATTGTTATGTTTATAATATAGATTATTATCGTTACAGGTTACGTCTGTTAACTAAATATCTAATAATTATAAGGCAGAAAATGAAAATGCCCCGACAGATGGAGCTGTAATGCACTCTGAGCATTAAAGTAAAGAGCAGTGAAAAATTTCGTCGAACTTTCATAGAGCTTGGTGGCATAATTGGTAATGCGCCTGTTTCCGGTCCGGATAGCCAAGGAGATGCAGGTTCGAGTCCTGGTTCGAGGTGTTATGTTTATAATGTATTAATATTAATATTTTATTCATATTGCGTTGAGCAAACTTATATAGCAACTTTCTTACATATTTCATTCAACAACATTCGTAAAGCTTACCTAACCTACTTATTTTTGGATAATTTGATTGGAATGATAACGCAAAATTAAAATAATATGCCAACTTTGGCCAAAAATTAACTATACGTAATTATTTATCGATTTAACATCAATTTATTAAAATAATCATTTCTGAGGAAAGCTGAGTATTACTTAAAATGGCAAGGATTTTCTAGAAAATGGGCAATTATTTTAATTTTCCTTAAAAAAATACACAAAAGACAATGGTAAAGAGGGCAAAGGATGTAGTCAGGCCAGGCCGCTGGAAACGGTTCGAATCTTTATTTATAGTTTACAATTAGCACAATTATGCAAAACTTCATGACAAAGCATAAATAATTACCAGAGAAAACTGAATCCATTCGGCCTGGCCTGACTATATCCTTTGTCCTCTGTACAACCACAAAATTCTTAAATGTACGACTAATCAGATATTCGACCTAATGTTGATATGACTCTTAACTATTGACTATACTGAAACTTTGTCTTTTCTATAATACCCACATATTTTTTTCGCGACTTTTTTGACAGATTGTGACAGCTATGGTTTTTACTAAACTTCCAAAATATACTACTAGAGGGCGTCAGAGTCTTTTTACAATTTCAATATTTGCAACTAATAGAAACCAGACGAGTCTTAAAAGGTATTCAATTATAAATAAATACAGACAGTGTCTTCAATGAACTTCAGAACTATAAAATAAAACGTAAAATAATTATTCTTTTTTAATAAAGTCAAAGATGACGAATATTTTCGTCGATTCTGAATTAAAATATACTTTCCACCCAATTCAAGGATTGTGCTAGGTAAATTAATATCTGAAGGCTTTTTTTGTCAAACAAACCGTTTCTGACAGCTTCAAATGTAAAATCCATTTCTTTTTATTTGTCGTTCGTCCTTTACAGAACAAATCGTCAAAAAAGTCCCGAATATAAAAAATCCTATAACACACTTATATCCATGCGTTTCGTGATCGTTGTCAGAAGTGGAATTCGATCAATCATCCATAAACTTTAATATATAATTAAAATCTTATTAATACTGTTCATATTACAACTATACCGTAAAAGAAACTACACGGAGGACTTAGAAACGTATCGTTTTTGTGAAAATTTAAAGATTACTGCTGGTTTAAATCCAATAATTTTAAAATTGAAATAATCGTTCATATTTTTATTGCCCTTAATACGAGTAACAATAAATTATTGAACGAAATGGCGCATCTCGTTAACAGTAATCCATATATTTTCATCTGAACAACATTTCGAAAACATCGATACAAATCTGATATTTTTGTTTACACTCGTATTAGGCAGTTTCGTGTTAGACTTAAAATGATAAAATTACACAGATTCATAACCTAATAATTGTTGTTCGAAACTTCGAATTCTTTTCATTTGGCCTACCAAGTCAACCTTAATGTCTCATCCAATATAGTATTTGCTTTATTAACAAATACCACGTCCATTTCCAAATATTCAAGTACTCCTTCTTCGTTCGCCATCTAGGAATCATCAATATTTCATTTCACATACATGTATTTCTGTAAAAGTTCAACCTTTCAGTGATAACTACACAACAATAATTATTACAGGGTAGACATAAAAAAAGTTGAAATTATTATAAGGGAAAGAGATTGGTATAAGTAACCAACTTTCCCAAAAATCACAAAGAAAAAAAACTGGACTACTTACAATAACAGTCAACTGGTAAGATATTTCAATAAAAAGTCCAATTTATTTTTAAAGGAAAGTTGGTCATTGAACTACAATCGACACCCCTAAAAATTATTTCAGCTTTTTCTCTTACACCTGCCTTACTCTAATACAACACCTCATAATGGATCACCGAGTTTAAGGGGAGAGCCGCAAATTGTCAGGCACACGGCCGTGCAGGCCAAGTTTGCAGAACTACACCATGTGTTTCACATGTGACCGAATGTCTTTAAGCCGAGGCTACACGTAGCTCTCCATGTGGCTAGTAGACGGACCCTAGAAGGATGCCTCCACGAGATATGTACCGTCCATAGCCACACCGGTCTGGTTGCCTTGCACCGTGCTCCCAGCAGGAATGTATTTGCCACAGGCTTGCTGTGGAGGCAAAAAAATACGATGTTAATAAACACATTTTGTATAATATTTTCAGAATGTGTATGTAATATACAGAAGTGGATATAAAATAGAATCGGAAGGTTGTTCATAATTAGGAAAAATGGGAAATTGTGTCTCATTATTTTACAAAGTAAAGAAAATATTTTATACCTACTTTATAAATCACAATACTTTATAATAGGTATCATATATTTTGTTCCCACCAGTGCAAAGTCATTCAAAATTAAATTATAATTTACATTCATACCCAATAACAAAAATACGAAGGAATAGAGGTAAATTCTATCGGAAAGGCCTTATAATTTTTTACCCAAAAACGGTATTTCAAGTATAAAAAATGTAGAGATAGATAGATTTTAAAGTTTCAGTAGCAATCCTGACACAAATATTTTAATAACTATATTTTATGTTAAGCAATACATAAAATATAGGTACAATAACAATTACACACACTTTGTTCACGCAGCGTCTTCAATACCACAAATTTACAGTTTTTACCGGCCTAAGTACTTCTAACTACTCTCCAACATGAATTTGAACCGCTCAAGCTTACATCGAAAAAGAAGCCACGTAACAAATACATCGATATTCCATAACCCCATCACTATATTTTTATCGCACAATTTTGATTAACAGAAGACGGGATTGGTGTCACCTTAGTAATGGGAAAATCAAATATCGATAGTTTATTGCTTGGATTGGCGAAGTATTTGAAAAATAAAACACTGAAAATGGTACGAGAATGTAAAATAGGATGTGGGAAATAAAATAAAGTGAAAAGTGGCCAAATAGCATGTAGTCTGTATAAGTGTAATGATTGTGTACTTAAACATGCCAATTTGTTAAAATAATGATGCAAATTTGTCAGAACATGTAGACCCAATAGCGTGTAATGTAAGTGTTATTTTTCCTTGTTGATGGTACAAAGTTCATTGATTTTACAGTGTAGTAACCCTAAATATAGATGTCGATATTAAGGCTTGGATACATTTTTAAAAGTATTTAAACAATTTTATCAAGTTCCACATCTTGTGTTTTAACTTACACAAGATGATAAAAACTCCAAATGAATTCTGTAAAAAGTTTAAATCTGCATTATATTCAAACAAAAATATTGATTAAAACTGCTTGATATTTTTAATCTGCCAAAAGAAAATGTGTGCAGTGTGTTGGCATAGTATTTCATATTGAAACTGTCTGTCATGGTAGTATTTCGTTTCAACCAATAATCATCTGCAAAATAGTCCTAAAAATACATAAGATATTTATTGGATATACAGTTACAACACACATGGATCTACCGACAAAGTAAAATGTGTCGCCTTATTCTTTGTAAGATATTATTTATTATTATAAAAGAGTGCAATCAATTATTTGGTAAGTATTCACATAGACCAACAAAAAATAAGGTAACAATATTACAATTTTACACAATCAATAATATATAACAAAAAAAAATAGAGTAATTTAATACAATTTTACACCTCACATTAAATAAAAAAAAACTGTATCAGTATAAGCTTACGAAATAATATAACACTTAGTACGATAGTCAAATTAAAAAGAGAATATATTTTATTAAGCGCCAACACCCTGCAGACATTTAAAGCCTCGCACATTTTTATTAGATGTTTCGGCAATTACCACACAGCGAATTTTCTACTTTATATTACGAAACAACGCAATTTACTCCGCAAACACTTAAACAAACACAATCCGAGCTCAAATCTCTTACACCATATTTATAGCACGCTCTTAAAAAGAAAGTATGAAAAATTAAAATTATGCTACCAATTTATTACATTTGAACTTGGCCACGGCTAGCAGCGCTGCCGTGTACTCGAACAAACAAAAATTTCAAAATCTGAAGACGCTTAGACAGAAATAGATCTCTCTAATTGTTTGAAACATATTCTTTAAATACGCTCTCGCGTTAATAAAGGCTGTTACTCACTGAATACGTACGTGCGTGCGTGCTGTATGCGTAGGAATCAGTTTCAATGTTTGAAAATATGTCACACAAGATGACAGCTGCACCTTCCGCCGCCACGCCACCATGACTATAATTTATCACACACCCCACGCGCACAAATTCAGTAAGCACCAGCCTTTAAGCACATTTATACACATAAAGCGGCCTATACACAATCCGATTTCGCTGCGTGGTAACACCTTAAGACATACTGTCGGGATTGGGTCTTCGCTGGGTGCAGCCGAGACGGAAGTGTCCGACGGTCGTGAAGTTGCAGTATATCGCCGCGCGCCACGCATGCGCCCCTTCCTACTCGAATCTAATAGCAGGACCTGTTAGAGCCAATTGGAGACTGAGACATTTTTGAAAAACAAGTTTAAGGCTGGCGAGACATTTTGTTGGATTACTTTCATTTTTGTTTATTAAAATAAAGGTGACATAGATTAAATTTAACCAATAAACTGCATAACATACTAGTTGACTGAAGGGCTGTGTGTGTATTGAAAAAAACGAGAAAAAAATCCTGGCGAAAACATTGTTTGTGAATAGTTTTCTGTAATTTGTAGTGTCAGTGAGAAAGTAAAGTATAAACTTAGAGTATAAAACTGGCCAAGCACGTGTCAGGCCTCGCAAAGTGTAGGGTTCCATAGTTTTCCAATACTATTTCTACCTGTTTAAGACAGTTAACATTCATCAAAATATTTTTCTATGATATTCGTAGTACCACATTTCTTACTTGTACAAGTACTTTTTATAAGTTGGTCTATTATTCGATAACCTGTAAAGCCTACTACTACTAATATTGATACTTTTCCTTTTAAATTCATCATATACACTATTACAGTGAATTTTTTCACATTTCCAAATACAACGGTTTCGCTGGTTGGGGGTGTAAACTTGACTCTAACAAAAATAAGCACTTTAAATCTAAATATTTCTGAAACGTACACTAGTATCGAAAAATTGTATTAGATAGAAAACCCCCATTATTTAAAAAAAAAGATACCTCACACTATAAGGTACCTAATCGTGGATAAAAAAAATAACCCCCACTTCACGTGTACCAGAGGAACAAAAAAATTTTTTTTTTATTTTTTTCTTCAGCTTTGTCGGCATGATTAATACTCGTATGTATATCCATGCCAAATTGCAGCCTTGTAGTAATACGAGTCTCTGAGCTAAGCCGCGGACGGACAGACAGACAGACGGACATGGCGAAATTATAAGGGTTCCTTTTTGAATACGGAACCCTAAAAATGACAGTCTAAAATAAACTCCAGAATAAGGAATTAGTTTGTGATCTTTGAGTGTATGAAAACTTAGCAATACTTAAACTTAACAAATAATAGCTTAAATAAATAAATAAATAATAGCAAAAAACTAAAGACTGAGCTAACAGAATAATGTAAAAAAAAATGTGACAACGAATTACTTACCTTAAAAATAAAATTATGCAACTTTAATAAAATAATAATGTTTTGTATCCATATGAGAATGTTCAGACCTACTAGTTGATCTGAAATATTAGTTTTAATCATCAAACAACCTTACAGCACGCAGTCGTATCTTTTCAAAGTCAATATCAAAACTTGGCAACACACTGCGGTGCACCTTAACCACAGAACATATAAACGACCTTACCGTATAGCAAAAATTCACACTAGCGATATAAAAATGGCAGCAAGCTTTAACTTAATTTTAGCTTTTTTTTTAATCTTTTTTTTATAAAATGGAAGTAGGTATATTTTGCCACAACTAGCGCACCGAACGACATTTTAGCCATGTTTTGCTAAAACAAAAAACATCTAGGCACATTTCGCTGAAAATACAATTTAGCCACAGAATGACACGATAGCCATTATTATACATACAACATTTTAGCCATATTTTACTAGTGTTTGTGCTGGTTTTATTGGCTTCTCTGCAGTACCTCGCTTCTAGACGCCAAACCAATATGGCTCACGCATCGGATTGACCTTCGGCGCTTCTGTTGTCAAATCAAAATAACATTGTCACTTTTAACTTTGTTATTGAGGAACATTCAAGACCGAATCATATCAGACTTGGTGTCAAACTCGACAGCAAAACGATACTTTTTGTCATGTCCTACTGTGGTATCTTTAAAATTCGAAAATCATTGTAATTATTTTATTTATTTCAACATTATCAACGGCCCGTTATAGTCCACTGCTGGACTATGAGCCTCCTCCACTTAAGTGGAGGGTTTTGCCATAATCTCCACGCTTGGCAGGCGGGTTGGAGAGTTACTGTATCAGAGAGCGCTGCTGCCCGTTCCCTGTTCAATGTGTAGTCCCTAAGTCGCCTCTTATGACACCCACGGGAAGAGTAGGGGTTGGTGACAAATGTATTCTACTCTGCCGTCACCACACGGCACTTTATTTATTTATTATAACAAAATTATTACACAATTCATGGGTAACACCAATTGCATTATTTTTGTTAATGCGGTGCTTTGCAGATCTTATTAAAGATATCTTGAAATTGACATACTGTACTTAAACTGTCTATCGTGTGTATTGTACAATAAAAATAGTGTATATGTTCATAATAATTTTAGATTTGTGTTTATGTAAAATACAGAAAATGACAAAAGTAACAAAAAAAAAAACCATACAGAAATGTAATCGTTGACTCTGTAATAATTTTTCAATATAAACATAATTTAAAATGAAAGAGTTGTGATTTAGGAATCAGTGTGGTTTTTTTTAAGGCTCCTGCAAACCGTTGACACTCCATACTAATAAGTACTAAGTGATTAGTAGTAATTAGTGATATAAGCAGTCCATCACATTGTCAAAATATTAACAGGAGGAGAGTTACTCTTTTGTTCGATTTTGTCTTCAAAGTTTTAAGCTTTGACAAGACACAATCTTAAGATTCATCTATTCATACGACTCACTCTAATACGTTGAAATATGAGAATATATTTTTTTTTGTAATTTATGGTCCGGTTACAAGACCTTTAAGCAAAGTTTTTTATGAGAATCCTCTAGGCTCAATAGTTCTGTTTTTTAGTCCGGTACCCATTGATGGAAAAACTCCTTGCATGATGGAGCTCGAATCTCTTTGCCGCTCAAATTACTTGGTAACTTCTCAATGGGCAAAACAACTTACGGCTTAGACAATAAGTAATTTTTGTATCCTTTCCTTGAATGAAAAAAAAAGAAACTGAACCACTGAGAATAAAAGTTGGAGCCTTGCAGCTTTCAAGAAACCAAAGAACATCAGACCATCGCATTAATTATCCACAATTACCTGATATTTTTGTGGACAGCACCCACAACGCGCGCAACACGCCAGCAGTGGAGGCACGTGGCCTGAATGCGCAGGAGACGCCAATGGTGAAGGGGAACCTGGGCGCTTCGCGGCACCATTGAACGGATTCTCCAGCTCCACGAACTCCCGATCCTGGAAGAAGGAGGATGTATGCAGTATAAGGGAAGATGTTCAAGGTTATTGCTTTTTACTAAAAGGTGAAAGCGAAATCATTTGTTAAAATTTTGTCAGCCTTATAGGTACCGAAGTTAAGTTAAGTTACCGGCTTTAAGGGTGCTGACTGGTTATGGTTGTCTCATGGTGAATTTAGAAATTTTTTAAACCATAATATTTAAATTTAAATTATTCTTCTCTACTCTTGAATAGGTTGGCTGGAAGAGCTCTCTTTGTAGAGATAAGCACGCCTTTGCAATGTAAATTTTTAATCAAATGTATGTTGAAATTGTGTGTAATAAAGAATAATGGTGCCTTGTAATTAGTGTCAAATATTTTCAGAGTAACATAATAGTCACGTAAAAAAAATATTTCGAAAAGTTTTTTTTCTAACGAAAGAAATCATCATTAAATATGTGAAAAAAAGATCACCCTCTGCATGTACACTCACATTACTCTAAGATACATGTAAACACGCATCAAACGCGTGTGTGCGTGCATGAATGCAAATGGAGTAGTGATCAGCTGGTTGAGGGTGATGTTTTTTATGATTAGGTAACCAAATTGTTTGGCTTAATTACTTGAAAACTAACGTGTAAATTGACCTCTTTTTTTATGAAGTGAAGATCAGGACTTATTCTTTCAACCCTGAAAATATTTAATGATAATAACGGGGCACCTTATATATATATATATATATATATATATATATTGGTTTGATCCGTCATTTGTTTTACAAAATTTGATTATTCCATTATCTTGCTTGCTTTTCTTGTTTTGTTTAACTTTCAAATGATTCCGTTTACACACTTTAATAATTTTAATCATCCTCATGCAATAATCCCATTTTGTTTTTTGTAGGCATTGCCAAAGTCAAGGCTGACTATAGCTCTAAAATCAATCGAGTGAGATAATTTGCAAATTTGGAGTGTACGTCGGTACCCCGAAAGTCACCACTTCGAAAGACTAAACCTCGACAAAACGGAGCCTCGACAGACGGAAACTGTGACTGTCGAGGTTTAGTCTTTCGAAGTGGTGACTTTCGAGGTTCTGACGTACACTCGCACATTTGTATTTATTTGTTAAAATCACAAACTTAGCCCATGGTTAAAAAAATGACGCATGCATTTTTGTTAAGCCACAATATTGTTATTGTAGCTAGATTTGGATAAGTCAGTTCTTTCGCACCAAATCAACTAACAGAACCAGGAGAATTATCCTCGTTCTTTATAAAGACACTGTCACAACAACTAGGTACCGATACTCTGGGTACTAACCATTGCACGCTCCGAATAGTCGATGATGCTACAGCTTAAGCAGGTCTTCTACCCGAGCCGCTTCTTGAACCTCCTGTCCCGTGTACTGCATCTACGCAACCTTCTTATGTAACACTGGCCAGCTCTTCACGTACCACAATTTTGATTAGCATTAAAAAATTCAAATCAATTCGTCACCATGCAAGGGTTATCTTTGTTAGATTTAAAGCTATGCTTACGGTTACGTTGAAAGGCTCTGCTGCTAAGACTTTAGCGGTTTGCAGATCACCGTACTAATCAGCATCACCTAGTTACAACATAGAATCTGTACGAGTAATAAGACAAGTTAACACAGACTCTAGTTTGCAACAAGAGTATGTGTTAACTAGCTGTGGTGCATGCTTACCGTTGTACGCTCCAAACATCTAAGCAGATGGTGATGCTGCAACTCGAAGATGTCTTCGTCTCGCCCAGCATCATCAAGCTCGACTCCTGACTCCTGGGCAGCCAGTCGGGCTTCGGCAGCTTTTTTCTTGGAGACGAACGCTGCTCCAGAAGAGGCTTTGGCAATTCGGATGCGAGCAAGACGAGCTTTCTGAAATTTGGAAACAATATCGTATTAAGGCGAGGCCCTATTTGAAAAATCGTTCTTGGGCCCCTTTTTGAACTCGCGGATCTCACGTATCGGAATATGTACCAAATCAGGAAAATTGCAACCAACAGAAGAGTATATCATTTAGCGGCGTAACCCAGTAGATTTTACATAATTTAATCAAGCATAAAATAAATAATTAAAATCACCGAAAATCACCCCACATTCAAAATTTGCAAATCTGTTTTCTCAATATTTTCAGCGACAACAACATATTTTGTTTTTATTTTTTGGGTTTCTATATTAATACCTAAACGGCGAAACCAGCTAGTTTTTTAATTCGTTCTATATTTTTCACAAAAAAGAGAAAAGAGTTTTAGAAAAACGAGTTTTTCGCACGATTCCTGCGCAGTGTCGGACGGACGTAACCTCCGTGAAGAATCGCACGCTTATATGAACGTTATTTCAGTCGTGCGTCGGTTGAACTTTCAACTAAAGCGCGTTGAGTTGCTAATTTAGGATAGCGCTTCGCCTTAAAGGAAAAATATTTACAGTCGAATTCATAAGTGCATCCATATTCACGTGCGTATACGTTCAATGCACCCATTTAACCCATTTTGTATTTTTTTATCCTTGTGGATACAGTCCCCTACACTTTATCTATAACAGCAAAGACCAAAAAGAAAATACTTGTATAAAAATAGTTTTTCAATGTAGAGACGCACGTGACATGGATGCACTTATGAACCTCTATCACAAAAAAAAATCTGCTGAAAGAAGAAGAATATTTTGAGAATTTAGAACATTAGATTGTAACATTAGATGTATGGATCTGAGTGTTGGGCCGTTAAGGACATGGATGAAAGACGAATGCATGTAGCTGAGATGCGAATGTTAAGATGGATGTGTGGTGTGAAGGAGGAAAGACAGAATAAGAAATGAGTATGTAAGAGGAAGCTTGAAAGTGGCACCCATAGTGGACAAGTTGAGGAGTAACAGGCTGTCGTGGTATGGGCATGTGATGCGAAGAGAGGAGTCCCATACCACCAGAAGAATGCTAGATATGAAAGTGAATGGAAAAAAGGTAGGGGTAGACCCAGAAAAGTATGGATGGATTGCGTGAAAGATGATATGTGTAAGAAGGGAGTGAATAGTGATGTGACGTCTGACAGGGATGAATGGAAGAAGAAAACATATTGCGCCGACCCCAAATAAAGAGAACAGGGCAGGAGAATGAGATTGCCACTGATTTTCCTACACCATTTTATGGAGCTCGTCTGCATCTAACTTGAGCTGGAGATCAAGATAAACCCGTACAAATAACAACATGAAACTCCTCACCACGTGCATTTAAAATTAGTTCTGTTTATAATCAGGTTCAAAACAGATTTCTCGTATACAATAGACGAGTTTACGTCAACCCAGTTTGAAAATCAGAAATACCATAGAATACTGACCACTTATCACGCCCATAAAAGATCCTTGCCAAGATGCGTAAATGTTGCAAAATTATTATTTTGTATATTAGTTCAAAGCCCAGTTCCAGCTTAGGTGTTTCGTAATCTTGTTTATGAATCTGGTTTGTGATTTAGATTTGCAACACCACTCTAGTTAATATCTCCAGTATTTATGACTAGTTTATGCAACGAGTTATGTTGTCTCTTATTTGCAAATGCAATTCTGTTTGATGTTTTTATCTTCTATCGTAATTTCAAAGTTTACTATCAATAAACACACTTACAAAGAGATTAGTTCTGATGATACACATATTTATTTGACCACTATACATTGTAAAATTAATAATGATATGGATGAAGTACGGACACTTCAGATATAACTATATCACGCACTTTTTATTTTGGGACAATGATTCCATGCAACAAAGTAACATGTATTCATTCTCATGTATTCCCTGCTACCTCGTTTTCTCTGAAGATATTAATTTAAATTTAGTAATTAAACTTAATAATGATAAATTAAAATCTCATTCTTCTACAATTAGTGAAAAAAATATATTTAAGATAATAGTCAGACCTAAATTCTTAAGACACTAAAACAGTGTGATTACACTCCTTTCATATAGCTTGGTAGCACTTTTCACCACTATCTACCTTTATAATAACATTGTAAAGGTGTTTTAGACCTACTTGACATCAGACATATATATTATATTGCAAAAAATACATAATATTATGTGATGTCAGTAAAACTCGATTGTACTGAGCAGAATAACTAGAGGCAGCTTTACTGCAAAAATACATGAAAATTAAATTAGAAGACATGACATTACATGGCTGTCTGGTATTTCTGGTAGATGCGATAGAAGTTGGAGACATGAATCGGCAGACATGATACTCTGCACCACTATTGGTGCACTATTGGTCTATACCAATCTGTCCGCGGTCATGTTAAAGTAGTTCTTTTAAAATAGACATACCCTCTGCGTCTCCCGCTTTTCACTCGCTGATTCTGATGGTACATACGGGGAAAGTTGGGCATGATTGATGATGATCTATCCGACCGATTTCGGCCATGGCGAATGATTACGGGCACGAATAAGACTATTCACACTTTGAACCGAGAGAGAAATCGGTTCAACACCATGTTCCACGAGGTAATAAAGGAATCGAAATAATAGACATACCCACTGCGTCTCCCACTTATCAGCTCGCTGATTCTGATGGTAGATACGGGAAAACTTGGGCATCATTACCGGCACAAAAAAGACAATAGTCTTACCCACACTTTGAACCGAGAGAGAAATCGGTCCAAGGCCATGTTCCAGGAGGTAATAAAGGAATCAAAATAATAGACATACCCTCTGCGCCTTTCGCTTATCAGCTCGCTGGTTCTGATGGTAGATGCGGGAGAAGTTGGACACGATGACCGGCACAGGCAGGGCAATCACCAACACTCCGGACAGTGAGCACACGCCGCCCACGATCTTGCCCGCTATCGTGCCCGGGACCATGTCACCGTAACTGAAATTGTAGAGAAAAAGTCTTTATTACTTCATCGTTTTTAAGCAATTAACTGGTGTTCATATTTGGACTTTGTGGTATAAATGTGTAGAAAACGCGGCATCAAATTAAGCGTCAACTAATATCGTGTAGTCAACGCTAGGTTCTATACTACTGACTCTAGGGTTTATGAGGTCGGTCGACCTTTTAACCCACACGACGATGAAGAAGAACGTTAGATTGGAGCAGTGGTTTCAAATCAAATCAACAGCCCGTTACAGTTCACTGAGCTGGACTATGAGCCTCCTACACTCTAGTGGAGGGTTTTGCCATAATCTCCACGCTTGGCAGGCGGGTTGGAGATCGCAGATTAAAAGGTTACTGTATCAGAGGGCGCTGCTGCCCGTTCCCTGTTCAATGTGTAGTCCTTAAGTCGCCTCTTACGACACCCACGGGGAGAGTAGGGGTTGGTGACAAATGTATTCTACTCTGCCGTCACCACACGGCGGGGCAGTGGGTTACGCAAGTTCAATGAAAAACAAGCGGGTCAGCGCATTGGTCTGATTTGAAGTGTGGCACGTTCTTTCACATATATGTCTTGTGTTCTGTTTACAGTGCTTTTTCCGTCAGTAAAGTTGTTCTAGATGGATTTGCTGAAAGTGCGATGACCTTATAATAATTGTATTGTATTGTATTGTATAATTTCGGCCTGTGGCATTTATGTAGAGCTCTCTTCAGAATTATATTGCTATGTTCTAACAAGATGTCACAATTACTATGCGAAGATCTATGTATACCTATATAATGTACTTTATTAATTGTGATATTGCAATAAATATTATTATTATTATACAAGAACAGGACTCAAGGCTTTCGATAAAAACGCATCTCTACGTTCGGTCTACTTTGTCGACATTGAAACTTACTTCAACATCATCAACGGCCCGTTACAGTCCACTGCTGGACTATAAGCCTCCTCCACTTAAGTGGAGGGTTTTTCCATAATCTCCACGAAACTTACTTACGTAAGAAAATCTTTTAACCTAAAAAGACTGAACAGTAATAACGTTATTTTTAAATTAAACGTGAAATAGAAAGATTTGTTTACAGCTTTCTTACATCACAACTTTCGAATGTTTACATTAAAGTGACTTTTACGAGCGCAAACATTGCGAAATTCGACGTATTATAGCAATAAGAATTCCTCGTTTTGCGACAAGATTTTATTTTCTCACTGTGTTTCAAGAATTGGGATCAAGGAATGTCGGGAACTCCATAGATTTTTTACGATGTTTATCTTTCAACATTTCGACTTTGGATTCCAAAACTGCAGATTATCTTACGACCTATATTGTACAGATTAACTGAATTTGAACTGAATTGCAGGTACAAAATACAGTTCATCTGAAAATCACCAACATCAACATCAACGGACTACCAGAACTAGCGCCCCACCCATGCGCAACGCCTGGGTGGGGCGCTAGTTCTTTATAAAAAAAACAAACATCAACGGCCCGTTACAGTCCACTGCTGGACTATGAGCCTCCTCCACTTAAGTGTTTGGTTTTGCCATAATCTCCACGCTTGGCAGGCGGATTGGAGATCGCAGATAAAAGGTTACTGTATCAGAGAGCGCTGCTGCCCGTTCCCTGTTCAATGTGTAGTCCCTAAGACGCCTCTTACGACACCCACGTGAAGAGTAGGGGTTGGTGACAAATGTATTCTACTCTGCCGTCACCACACGGCGGCGGATCTTAATAATACTAAAACCAAATAATTATCTCCACATGATATGAATGTCGATATTGTTTAATTTGTTTAATTTTGCAATGCTCTAAGCAAACGTAAAGAGATGTTTGAAGGCCCCGTAGCCTAGTTGGAAGTACCCCGCCTGCTTACAAAGCACAGGGTCGCGGGTTCGAATCCCGCCCAGGGCAAACATTCATGTGATGAGCAATTGTGTTTGCCTTGTGTCTGGATGTTCTTTATGTATATGTCGTGGTCAAATCGTTGAATTGCCCACATCATGAAATGCTCGAGAATTTCATGAAATGGTCGCATGAGCAACTAAATTTGACCAGATCATTAAATCGTGAACATTTCACGATTTTGTTGTCCACGATTGGCCATATCGTGAAAATAAGGCGTCCGTGAAATATTTTTACTTTTTCATCATGAACTCTTTTTTTCTTCTTTCAATTTCTTATCATTGATCTGGCCAAGGCACATCATGATGTGGCCAATGGGCAGTGAACATTTCATGAAATGCGACCATTTCATAAAATGATCGAAAATTTCTGAGCTTCAATCAGAGTAGAAAAATGTTTTGTCTTGCTTAAATATAAAAATTCGCTGTTCGTTAGATAATAAAAAAATTAGAAATTCAATAATGCGCGTGTAAACTAAATCTTTCACGTTGTAAATAAAAAGTATGAATAAATTATTATTTTATTGTAAATATTTGACATTTTCCTTTTCTTCCTAGTAAAAAAAATATCAAAAATATCGTAATACTACAACGAAAA
Organism: Carpatolechia fugitivella; assembly: GCA_951230895.1. Taxonomy (NCBI): domain Eukaryota; kingdom Metazoa; phylum Arthropoda; class Insecta; order Lepidoptera; family Gelechiidae; genus Carpatolechia; species Carpatolechia fugitivella. The sequence goes on along the minus strand of OX579668.1, from coordinate 1,731,959 downwards.
GTCGCATCTTCTACTTAAATGCGTCTTTTAATCTTAGTTTTTATCAGAAGCGTCTTTTCTTTTTAGTGGTTTTAATGTCATATTGCAGATCCGTCTTATTTCACTAAGGTTATATTAGAACTGTGTTTACATTCCGTAAAAATTAAAATTCTAGTAGATGCGTTATTTTTTGCTGATTCAGAATATATACACCGTGAAATTTACATCGTTTTGTTCCCGCCGTGTAGTGATAGTACCCGTCAAACTGAACAACATTTCATGAAAAAAAAAATCCTGCGCAAAAAAATTTTTGGTCTCTCATACAAAGTGAGACTCCCGAGCGACCCATTTTGTATGGAGAGACTAAAAATTTTTTTGTCACTGCATTTTTTTTTCGTGCAAAGTTGTTCAGTTTGACGGGTACTATCACTACACGGCGGGAACAAAACGATGTTAATTTCATGCTGTATGTAACTCAATTTCGAAAAAAATTGCAGATGCGACTTTTCTTCTTATGACGGCAGAGTAGAGGTTGGTGACTGACTAATGTATTCTACTCTGCCGTCACCACACGGCGACGATGACGGCTATATTGAACAGATAAACTGAATTAGAACTGAATTGCAGGTACAAAATACAGTTCATCTGAAAATACCACTAATATTTTAACAGTTTTTTTGGTCATTGTGAACTCACCAAAAAATGTAACGACGGCAAAACTAAGAAATGTAACATTCTACAGTTAAAACGAATCATTTCATTTCAATTTTCATCTGTAGTCTGTAAACATCGATATCTGTGAACAGCAGCCAATTGTACGTTTTTTTGTGATCATTGTCAGCTTATACGATAGAAGCGAGCGGCAATTGAACATCTATAAATTGGTATTTTGTACCTAAATATGTAATTAATCTGAAAAGTGTCTTTTCTTCATATACTAATAACATTTCACTTTGAACATCACAATATCAGACTACATAATTTCATAATAATTGTTTCAATACAATACAAATATACTTAATTGACACCACCGAATTTTAGCAGATTATCTTACGACCTATATTGTACAAATTAATTGAATTTGAACTGAATTGCAGGTACAAAATACAGTTCATCTGAAAATCATCAACAACAACATCAACGGCCCGTTACATTCCACTGCTGGACTATGAGCCTCCTCCACTTAAGTGGAGGGTTTTGCCATAATCTCCACGCTTGGCAGGCGGGTTGGAGATCGCAGATTAAAAGGTTACTGTATCGTTGAGCGCTGCTGCCCGTTCTCTGTTCAATGTGTAGTCCCTAAGTCGCCTCTTACGACACACTAGGGAAGAGTAGAGGTTGGTGACAAATGTATTCTACTCTGCCGTCACCACACGGCGGTCAAAGTTCGTTAGTTTCAAATTATTGTTTCATTTTCATAACATTCTGTACCCTCAGATTAAAAACGGAGTAAAAATAAGTTTTGAATCTGCGTTCTGTACCTATTATTTAGCATAATATAATAACACTAGGTTTTTGTTTTCACCAAAACTACAGTGATTCTATTTATATTCTTACAACAACAAAACAAATCAAATAAAGAACCGCGCGTGGAGACAGCCCATAAATTCCTCGCCTAGGGGAGTCTTAAGAACCCTCTCCATGTTATGAGTGGAGGAACTTCACGCAACTTTATGTTTTGGAAGGAAATTCTTCGATGATATTATGAAGGTACAATAAACAAGCGATTTTTATTCGTCAATAGAATCAGATCATAAAGGCTTCAAAAGAGAGTTCTTTCCAAACCAGATATTTTAATGAAACTAGCGATCGTCTTTTATTTCCTCTGAGATAAATATTATCACCTAAAAAGACAAAAAACTATAGCATAGAGTTGTGTCACCACATGGAATATTAGAATATTATTTAAATTTAAATCCGGGTTATATGAAGACCACAAGATGGACAGATGACTTGGTGAAAGTTGCTGGGCGCCGCGGATGCAATTAGCGCAGGACCGTTCACGGTGGAAACTTATGGGGGAGGCCTATGTTCAGCAGAGGACGTTTTCCGGCTGAGATGATGATGATGTTGATGATGATATGAAGACAGGTATAGTTACCTGGATATCTCGAAGACTGTGACTGTCTTAGTAAAATAAATTGTGTTTAATAGCAATAAGACATCTTGGTTATTGTCACGGTTATTGTTAACTTATGCCATCAAAAATGGCAAAATAAAAATAAGACTTTTCTAAGCGGATCTGCCGCATCACCAGGACAAACCGCATGGTTATGTGGTAACAACAGCCAACAACAAATAATTGCGATTTTCTATTTTTTAAAATTTTATAAGATGAGGTTGGCATATTTTTTTGTTGAAGAATAAATTACAATTTATTTATATATATAAGTATTTATTTGTCTAACACAATGATTTATTTCAGTAAGCATTCTTAGTTTCCGAGATTTTCAGGTGTATTCTTTACCCGGCCCGGATTCTTTGCTGTCGAGTGTACAAATATTAATGCACTTTCTTGTTTTTCTAACTGTACCCATTTCTGCAGAATGTTTTTCACAGCTACTACATCTAATAATAAAAGCTGCGTGCGTCTAAATAAATGACTCAGTGGAGCCAATTCTGCCTGCTAGCTTGTCAGCTACAGTATATTATACCAAAGCAGATTAAAAATTTCAAGCTTTTATTTTTTCATAAACAAAAAATAATGTCGTGTGGTGACGGCAGAGTAGAATACATTTGTCACCAACCCCTACTCCTCCCGTGGGTGTCGTAAGAGGCGACTTAGGGACTACACATTGAACAGGGAACGGGCAGCAGCGCTCTCTGATACAGTAACCTTTTAATCTGCGATCTCCAACCCGCCTGCCAAGCGTGGAGATTATGGCAAAACCCTCCACTTAAGTGAAGGAGGCTCATAGTCCAGCAGTGGACTGTAACGGGCCGTTGATGTTTGTTTTTTTTATAAAGAACTAGCGCCCCACCCAGGCGTTGCGCATGGGTGTAATTAAAAAGAGAGAGACATGTCCATACAGTACGTCTAAAAAGTTTTGAAACTAATCTTACCTTTCAGAAATATTCATAAGTCAGAGCAGGATAGCATCATATAAAATGGCAGCACTGCAAAGGTGGTTGCCCCTATTAATTTCACGACTTTTTTGACAAACTGTATAAAACTATAAACTTTCTTCATGAGCCACGTCGTTCATTTTGGTGTAAACCGCATTCTTATTTTAATAACCGCATCAAAATCCGTCGCTTTGTTTGGGAGTTGAGCTGATATACAGACAGACAGTTGCGGAAAACTACTTTGTTTTATATTGTGTAGAAATAAATTGTAACTTTCACTCTCTTGTAAATGAAAGGAACAGACAGAATATCAGTTAAACATTTATATACGGAATAAGGACAAAATTGAGTAGAGGAAACTAGAGTACAGAAGAGTAAAGTAAAATATTCTTAATTCTTATTGAAGGTTAGTTGACAGATACTATGAATAATAACAAACTTACAGTTAAATTCTTTTCTACAGGACGGATAAAAACAAAATAAAACAGAACTATTTTCTGATGTATTGCCAGAATCGATCGCCCTTACCTAATTACATCTGTTTATTGATTTTGTTCAAAGAAAATTAATTTTACAAATCAGAATCGGTGTGATCACATCGTGGCTAGAAAAATAAACTTCCTTAGTTACTTCAAAGGTGGTGTCTCTTAGCGAAATTAAAAGACTTTTGAAGGCTAATGGATTCACAAAAATATTCCTAGAAGTCGTAGGTTGTCGCTTTAAAATATAATTTCGTCTTTTTAAGAAATGATCTAAGGGTTTTTACATAGCACATTTTATTTTCTAATTGAAGTTCAGCCCTTCATGGGCAGTTTTTGTGAATCGTTGCACTGTGACAAACAGGAAAGGTGTTCAAATTCAGGAGCGTCTGTTCAAAAGGGGCTATTTCCGTATTTATTTATTTATTATTATCAATATAACTTGTTTGCTTACAGATCGAATCCAACACACAAACAAGCTAAGGAATTTAAGTATTAGTACCGTATAAAACAAAGCATTATTTAACAATAGTGATACATCAATACAGCGTGTAGATAAGTCAATATAAATAAGTTAGTAACATAAACATTAATTTAAGTAAATTGTCAAAAAACTTAATTATTAATTATTATTCGTTAAGCATTATGAAAAGGTAAATATAAAACATATATAAAGAACATACTAATCAACAACGATAGATGGATAAGTAAATATAGGCAAAAGCATTTGTTTAAAAACTATAGGACAGAGATAATTGCACATCAACGCTTAAAAACGCGTATTGGATGAATTACCGTTTTTTCCATGAATTCTACTCGTTATCAACGCACTGTTTTTATTCTTGACGAAAAGTGATTAAATCGTCTTCAAAATCGTGGTTTTTGATCAAAAGTTGCTAAATTGTGTCTATTGGGCAATTTTTGTTCTACAACTTTTCAGAATACTTAACTACAAGTTAACTTGGTTAACTGATCAGAATTATTTCGCTCAGAAACTAAAGCTGATAGAGATTTCAGAAAAGTTTTAAAAAAGGTTTTCCGCGAAACTAACAATCTTTTAATTTGCATCTCTTCAGGAATGGTAACTAAAGGTACATATTGACTTAGCTAGCTGATAAATCCTACGCAACCAGCGTTATGGGCACGTTCGAGCCAGGCACGCTTCGGGGCGGGTTATTTGATTAGGTTAGTTAATATATGTTTTAAGGTTTTCGTGGTTGTTCACTACACTAACATTCTCACAATTCGCGAGTTTGTTACCACGGTAATATTTAATATTGTTACCTCGATATTTGTTGATATTTGTTACCTCGTTGGTTGTTCGAACGTGAGGGCAGTCGCCGCGTCCGAAGGAGGGTAAGCAGATATGTCTGTCCTTAGATGCAGTCCACTCACCACCAGTCTACTCGTGACCATGGAGCGTGTAACCGTTCCGAAATATCGAGGTAACAATATTAAATATTACCGTGCTAACAAACCCGCGAATTGTGAGAATGTTAGTGTAGGTTAGTTAAGTTAAATTTTCGAAATACTTTTATTGTTAGATTCAAACTATTTTTATAAAATAAAATATTTCTCCATGTAGTTTTAGCGTAGCACTTCCATCACACTAATATTATAAATGTGAAAATATATTTGGATGTTCGGATGTTGGGATGTTTGTTCCGCCTTCACGCTTAAAGTACTCAACGGATTTGGATGAAATTTGGAATTGAGATAGTTTGTTACTTGGATTAACATATAGGATACTTTTTACGGGAAAAAGTCTTATTCCCACGGGAAAATCTTACACGGCGGACCGCTAGTAGTAAATATGTGCGCCAGGAAAAAAAAGTGTTGCGGTGAAAATTAAATAAAAAACGATGCATTTCCTATTGTCTGAGCTCTTGCTAGTTCAGTACATTGGATTGATAGTTGTTGTAAATGCTAGTGCCCTAGTTTAGGTGGATTTAGGGATCACTACGCTAATAAATAAAACTGTAGACTGTAAGTACAAAATGCTGGTTATAATAATACGAAGACAAAGAAAATCTCAAAGTTACAAAAGGTCGTATGAATGCGTTAAAAAAAGGCTTGTAAGTAACGAATGAAATCATTTGAATTTGAAAACAAAGGTGACCTTATTGGTCTATTTAGAAAGATAGCTAAAAAAAGTATACAAAGACAGTTATTAAAAAACATATAATAAAATTATAGTAAAAACGAAGCGTAAGTTTGTAAAAAGCCATGTTCTTAACAGTTGTTGATGAGAAAACAGGAAAATCTCTTTAAAAACTTGATAAAATGTTTATTAAAAATACTTGATACAAAAATGGTGCGCGCACAGTGAGGAACGAACGTGAACTAATTAAAATGCGTAAACAGCAAAAGATACACAATAATGAAAATGCTGACTGAGTAAAAATGTATGATGTGATCGTACACCTACCATTTTATCGCATTAGCTGATTACATTACACGAAGTTCAGCGAAAATTATGCGTATAATTAAAATTCCTGAGTCCAAAGTACATGAAGGAAGTTATGCACACAAACACGAACTCGTCATAAACCATGCCTTAACTAAACAATATTATAAACACCAAATTTATTTCTAATTTCAAAGCTAATAGAGAGCAATTTCGTTTGAAGTGTAAGAAGTGCTTAACCTTGATAAAGAAACGTGTTGGAAACACACGGGAATATATTGTGCTTTAAATCGTAGCGGTTTTTTGACCGACTTCGAAGAAAGGAGTTTGAATTGCTGAAATATCGAGATGTGACGCTGCTCTAATCAGTTATTAAAGTTCGTCCGTCCTTTTCGCCTTACTTAGATATACGAGTACATCCTAATATGAGAGCTGTCAATAATAGAATTTGATCCTTATCACATCACTCACACTAATAGATTATAAATGTGAAAATATATTTCAATGTTTAGATGTTTGAATGTTTATTCTGCGTTAATGATAACCTAAATAAGGAGTAGCTCATTAGATTAAGAGATTTTAAGACGGACGATTTACGTGCTCTCTAACCCTGCGTTCCGAGACGCGCTGAAATCGATTAAAACACCCGTAATCGCGTTCCGAATTACTGTCAGCAAGCAAAACTCATACAATTTTTTGCATTTCTGATCGCTGACAGCGCTGAAAGCCTGATTCGGAATGCGCCCTAAAGTTGTGCAATCGACACGTCCTTAAGGTTCAAACTCGATGTTTGAAAGCTCTAATATTAGGATGGCTATTTGGCATCTCTTGTCTCTTCTTATTGTGAAAAGGACGGACTAGGACGGACGAACTTAAATTAAGGATTAGAGCGCAACTGCGAGAAAACTAAGAAGTAAAACGCAGCGTTTATAGTAAATATTTACAGATGTATGTAATTATATCTTCTGGTAATTGTGAAGATACAGTGAAATCGTGTGTTGAAAGATTGAAAGCTAAAAGCTCGCAGCCGCGTTGTAAAGCTTCAATGAACTTGTGAACTTCATTGATGTCTGTATGTGAAGCTATTTTTACCCGAAAGCGTAAATTTAAAGTCATATCAACTACCGTGCGGCATTTGGTTAGGACCAACCCGTCTTCCTATTGGTGTTGTACGCCGTGTGGTGTCGGCAGAGTAAAATACATTTGTCACCAACCCCTACTCTTCCCGTGGGTGATGGGTGTCGTAAGAGGCGACTTAGGGACCACACATTGAACAGGGAACGGGCAACAGCGCTCTCTGATACAATAACCTTTTAATCTGCGATCTACAACCCGCCTGCCAAGCGTGGAGATTAGGGCCAAACCCTCCACTTAAGTGGAGAAGGCTCATAGTCCAGCAGTGGACTGTAACGGGCCGTTGGTGTTGTAAGACGCGACTAAGTGAATAGCTGTCGTGTGGTTCTTAGCATTTGAATAGGAGCAACCCGTCTTCCTATGGGTTTCGTAAGACGCGACTAAGGGAAGAGCTGTCGTGTGGTTGCCAGCATTCGAATAAGACCAACCCATCTTCCCACGGGTGTCGTAAAAGGTTTAAGTGTAAGCTTAGGTGTTCAGTCAGCAAAGAAATAAATAGCCTTATACCTATTTATATATAACTGGTGATACAGCTGATCGATGGGAAATGCTTTTTTTATTTGTCACTGACAACATTTTTAAGGTAAAACAGTTTTTCATGGAATGGACACTCTGTATAAATTTTCAAACGACTCAAACACTATTTCTGTGAACTTGTACTTAATAGACTTCTGTGAAGTGAGTTTAAAAGATTGATGATACGAGTCGTTTGTAGAACTTCTGCTATCAGTGTGAATAATTCTTCAATAAATTTGAATTCTGAAGTGGGTAATGGATGGTTCTGCTGTATGATGGTTACAGAAATGATATTGATTTTGATATACAACATTTTTAAAAGAGGCATAGTTTTATTCACGTCTAAAAAAAATGTTCATGTCTAAAACAAACAATAGTTAGGACACATTGTCAACAGCTTATATGCGGCCTTACTGGGGGGCTCCAGCCTCCCCAGAATTAATTTGATCAGGCACGCTGGCCCAGTGCGGTTTGGTCAACTTCACGCTTCTAATTTCTTCGTAGGTGTGTGCAGGTTTTATCACGATGTTTTTCTTCATCGTAAAAGCGTCGAATAAACGTGGTACGTGGTGGAGTTCGAAGCCGCGTCTCCTGGACGGGAGGCAGCAGCCCTGCCACTACACCACCGACGTTCATTGCATGCAACACAATCCGACTAAAACTGGATTTATAATCTGAGTTATTGTTACGCTCATCATCATCATCGTGTGGGTTATAAGGTCGACAACCAACCTCACAAACCCTGGTGTCAGTGTCGTAGAGCCGCCAAAGTCCACTGACATGGCTCGTATAACGACTAGATAGTAGCCGGGACCAAGGACTTAACGTGCCTTCCGAAGCACGGAATCATCTTTCTTTTCGGGCAATCAGGTGATTCAGCCTGCAATGTCCTAACCAAACTGGGGAAAGTCTCACAAAGAGATTTTCGCTTGACAGCGTCCCACGCAAATCGAATCCGGAACCTCCGCAATGGGCGTCGAAATCTCGACCATTCGGCCACGGAGGCTGTAATGATGATTGTTTACGCTGAGTTCAATGCATCTGCAATTCTGAATCTTCGTATGAAGTAAACACGCGCGCATGCGTCACACTGAATTATGTCTGGACTTCTGAAGAGTAAACTATACTTTGATCTGTATTCCAGTAGAACGTTTGCTATGAAAGCTTTGCGATTTGTGAAGCTACTTTTAGTGGTATGTTGTTCGGTTCTCATTACGGAGGGGTTGTTGGTTCGATTCCCGATGGGGACCTTGAAAAAATAATCTAAGTATGACTATCCCGTAGTCTAAGGGAAACGTAGTGTGGGGCGCCCTCTTGCTAGGTGGACTGATGACCTGAGGAAGGTCGCTGGTGGTGACTGGATGAAGAAAGCGGGTGATCGTGCACTTTGGCGTGCCCAAGGGGAGGCCTATGTCCAGCAGTGGACTGCAATAGGTTAATTGATTGATTCAAGACTATCCCCAGTTTGATGAAGCCATTGTTGTAAGACAGAGAAAGTAAAAGATTTCTTGAGTCGGAAGGTACGACTATTCGTCCCAGCTAATTATCTAAAGAAATAGTCGTTACATTAGCCATTTATAAAGCGTCGGTGGTCTAGTGGCTAGCGCTGCCTCCCGTCCGGGAGACGCGGGATCGATCCCCACCACGTACCAATGTGTTTTCGAGTTTCGAATTCATATGTAGGTTTATTCGACGCTCTTACGGTGAAGGAAAACATCGTGATGAAACCTGCACACAACTGCGAAGAAATTCAAAGGTTGTGTGTGAAGTCGACCAACCCGCACTGGGCCAGCGTGGTCAACCAAAGCCTAATCGCCCTAGTTCAGGGTGGACTCGAGCCCCTCGATGGGGACGTACATGAGCTGTTGATGATGATGAAGCTATAATAGACATGGAGAGGAAGAAAATTACGAGATATTAATAAATAAGACTTCATTTTTCCCACAGTAATTAATTACAGAGTAAGTAATATAGTTTTTGTTTTTTCTGCGTTACTTTTGCCTAAAAAAAATTACGAGTAGGACGAGTGCGTGCGCCTGCGTGTGCGTGAACGCTATGACTATTTTCGTCATCATCATTATCAACAAGTAAATTTATGCTATAAAAATATTAATCTTCAAGAACACTTTCTAGTGCTTATTTAAATAAGAAATCCCGTACGAAATTGCATGCTTTTAGAGCCATCCGCTTAGGTCATACGTTTTTTCGGTGCTGGAAGTAGATTCTGTGCTAAGTTTAATGTGCTCATAAGTACCTCTGTAATAGCAAGTTATAAGAGGCGTTATTTTACTTAAACTCTTCTCCAAGCCAACCTTAAGGCAAGTTTAAACAGAAGAGACGTGGCGAGGACGTATGGCGGTGGCGGATAGTCAAAGTAACACAATATAAACCTTATAGTACGTAGAATAGAAAATGCTTGCAGGCCATTGCAAATCAATCAAATCAAATCAACGGCCCGTTGCAGTCCACTGCTGGACTATAAGCCTCCTCCACTTAAGTGGAGGGTTTTGCCATAATCTCCACGCTTGGCAGGCGGGTTGGAGATCGCAGATTAAAAGGTTACTGTATCAGAGAGCGCTGCTGCTCGTTCCCGACTTAGGCACTACACATGTGTAGTCCCTAAGTCGCCTCTTACGACACCCACGAGAAGAGTAGGGGTTGGTGACAAATGTATTCTACTCTGCCGTCACCGAATACCAGTTTTTAATCTTAGCAAGATGAAGATAAAAGTATAGCAAGCGTTCGCTATGAAAAACAGACTAAAAGTTTTACAGTCATGATGAGTAGACGATTGGCAGAACATGATAAATTCAATGTTCGAACCAGGTGCCTTCTTTGTAAAAAAACAACACGCCTGTTTTTTATCAAACACTTTCATGAATGAAGAAGACGTTGGAATTCTTAATACCTAACTGAGTTTATTTTTGAACCTTTCAACTACGAAAGTAAAATTTTGCGGAACATTCGGGTTGGCCCCAATACACAACTTATTGATCATTCGTGGTACTACGTACACTTTTGATGTCTGATACGTATAATTGTAGTGATCTTTTCTTTATCAACATTAACATCCAGACAGTCCACTGCTGGACTATGAGCCTCCTCCACTTAAGTGGAGGGTTTTGCCATAATCTCCACGCTTGGCAGGCGGGTTGGAGATCGCAGATTAAAAGGTTACTGTATCAGAGAGCGCTACTGCCCGTTCCCTGTTCAATGTGTAGTCCCTAAGTCGCCTCTTACGACACCCACGGGAAGAGTAGGGCTTGGTGACAAATGTATTCTACTCTGCCGTCACCACACGGCTAATCGATCTTTATGAGTGAGTAATCTTTTACTTTAAACTTATTATGGAATGAATTTTATGGCCGCTGATTTACCAGCCCTACTCTTCTCCAGGGGTTCTAAACCTGTGAAAGTTAAACAACGAACTATAGTATAATCGCATCGTAAGTATGCCGTCCTGACAGCAGGCAGGAAATATGAAAACCGAATGGGTGCAAAAGAGACAGAAGAAAAATTGTACGTGTATGACAGCTGTCAGGACGGCATTCTTACGATGCAATAGGTATAACGCCAATAAAGGAAATCAATCCTTCATTCATTCATTCAATTTTGTACTCATTTCTATGCTGCAGACCTTACAAAGTCGAAGAGAATTTTACGTTA
>OX579668.1:1475679-1720512 GCA_951230895.1 Carpatolechia fugitivella | reverse complement strand
AGCCGGGATAAAAGTTATTACCTGCCTTCCGAAACACGTAATGATATTGCCTTTCGTCACAAAAAGTGCTTTTTGTTTGATCTCGAAAAAGCATTTAAATAAACAACTTAAAAAACAAACCCTACAAATCTTCTTTAGCAAGAAACTTATAAGGTATTACAAAGAATACAAGCATTAATATTTCATACTAAAAAGCGATATAATGGACGGTTCTAGAGCGCCCAAAGTGCTCATTCGCCTGAAAGAATGGCATTGTTTACGAGTATTAAAACTGTTGTACGAAATGTTTTTCTCTCCTTGTACCTTCTGAGTACGTCTCAAGAAATGGAGGAAGAATTTCAGTACCTATCCTATAAGTAAAGTATTCTTCATCGTGTGGGTTGTAAGGTCAAGAACCGACCTTACAAACCCTAGTGTCAGTGTTATAGAGCCCCCAAAGGCCACTGACATGGCTCGTGTAACGACTAGATAGTAGCCGGGATAGTAGTGACCGAAGCACGGAATCATCTTTCTTTTCGGACCGATACAAACATACCTATTATGGATAAAAGCGTTGGTGGTGTAGGCTGGGGCCGCTGTCTTTCGTCCAGAAGACGCGGGTTCGATCCCCACTACAAATGCGTTTTAGAAATTCGAATTCAGATGTAGGTACGTACGTTTATTAGACGGTCTTACGGTGAAGGAAAACATCGTGAGGAAAGCTGCACACTCCTGCGAAGATATTCAAAGGTTGTGTGTGAAGCCGACCAACCCGCACAGGGCCAGATAGGGCGACTAAGGCCTGATCACCATAATTTAGAGTAGGCTCGAGCCGAGCCCCATCACCCCCAGGGACGCATCAATTACTGTTGATAATACCTGTTATCAGTTTATGACATGTGTTTTCTAAGAAAAATTTATGTATGGATATATTTGTATTTATTTGCACAGATTAGATTGTTGCTTGTACTAGTTAACCTAGGGTTAATCACGGAGATTGTATTTGTCTCCGTGGGTTAATTAATATAGTACTTCATGTATAATATGAATTATTTTTGACATTTTGTTTTGACAGTTTTACAATTTAATGTAATAAGATTTTAAATGTATGGGTTTAATATGCCTGAAATAAACAATTTTTATTTATTTTATAAATTGAGTTCGAGTGTGACCTAATTTAGGGTAAAGTTGCCGAAAAACGGATAGATCGATTTTATCGATTATTTTCATAGAATAAAACTAGAAACTATCAGACCGGAAGCTTTTTTTTTACAAATAACAGACATATTATGAGTGTAAAAAACAATTAGTACTTTGGTTGCAAAGTATAAATTATGAGGAAACTGAATTACTCATGCAACGTGTCACTTGACAGACAACCCTACGTGACACGCACACACACACACACACACACACACACACACACACACACACACACATACATACATACATACATAAATTTATTCGTATTGTTAAAAGTTAGGGCAATAGCTGAAAAACAGCGCTGTTTTGTAGTGTCTACTTAGTGGGCGCTGCAATGCAGCAAAGTGCTGAGCTATTGCCTTTTTGCGGTGCGCGGAATGGAGCGCACGCTGTAATTTCTGCACGTACATTATTGTTTATTTTAATGTTATTTTATTTTGTTGATGTGCCTTTTTTATTTTTATTTGATTTGTACCCTCTGTGTGTGTTTTGTTTTTGTGTACCGTGAATAAATGTCTTATTATTATTATTAAAATGATAGTTATAGTTTTAATTTGAAAAATCAGTAAAAACAAATGTTATGTATTTTAAGTTATGTAATGTAAGTAAGTAACCATCTAGAATGGGAAGAGCGCAGTCTCCTACCACAGGCATAGCAATGCTTAAATTAAATTAAATTAAATTAAAATCTGTTTATTTCAGGCATAATATACCTACAAAGTAGCATACAATCCCATATTATAAAAATACAATACATTAATGAAATTAATGACTGATTAAATTAAATTTAAATTTGATTAAACTAACTAACTAAACTAAATACTAAATACATTATTAAGGTATGTAAATTGCACAATTACAATTACAATTCCGGTTACCATTTATCATTATTATTATTATTATTAATTATTCGTCAAATATACCAGTCGGTAACACATACATACGATCTACCTGCATGTCTATCATATCGATTAAAGTCGTATATATTTGTTGAAGACAGCTACAATTAGCGGATTAGAACAATTCATTAGACGTGTCTGGAAGAAACCTTTTTGTCTATTTAGTACGGAATGAAAATCATCAACCTTATGCTCTGCGAACATGCCAGGTGTAGCGCACACCTCCACTGTAGACCCAGTATAGCACGAAACGCATTATTATATTGCACATGCACACGTATAGTGTGGAAGAAGACTCCAGTCATTTGATGATTGTGAAACCTTTTACGAAACAAAGATATTTCGTTTTATTTATTTTTTAAACAAAAAATCTTTTTGAATAAACGTTAAGACCGAGTAAAAAGAAACGCAATATTTTCCATTAATTACATAGACGGTTAACTTACGTGTATTTTAACAAGATAGTTGTTATCGTAAACCGTTAATCATTTGAATTTCTTCGCAGGAGTGTGCAGGTTTTATCAAATTTTCGAAGCTTAAGGCGTGGGGAGGCACTGGGACTCACGCGGCGCTCGGGGGGGCTGGCTGGTAGTAGCAATAGCCGCTGCCAAGCTGGTTCTTCTTGGGTAGTCGCGGGGGCCATTGGGTCACTCCATGCCAGAAGCGGAGAGAACAAGGGATAGACCTAACACAACTCACCTACCAAGAGTATCACGCGATACGGCTGAGCTGATGCGGCGCTATCATGAAAGGAGCATCCATCAAAACTGGGATTAAGGGTGAAATAGTTCTTATATACAGAGCAGGTCACCCGTCTGCGCTCCTCGCAGACGTCCCCCTTATAAATACATACATACATACGTGTATTTTAACAAGATAGTTGTTATCGTAAACCGTTAATCATTTGAATTTCTTCGCAGGAGTGTGCAGGTTTTATCAAATGTTTTCCTTCACCGTAGGAGCGGGTTCTAAATTCGAAAACACATTGATACGTGGTGGGGATCGAACCCGCGTCTCCCGGATTGGAGGCAGCGGCCCTAGCCACTAGATCACCGACGCTCTAAATTATATATTCCGATGAGTTTTTATTTATTTATCATTTGCCATTTGCTACTACAATCGATGCAGTCGATATTAAAATAGATCTTATAGTTTGTGCTTTATATGAACATGAACGGCCCGTTACAGTCCACTGCTGGACTATGAGCCTCCTCCACTTAAGTGTTTGGTTTTGCCATAATCTCCACGCTTGGCAGGCGGGTTGGAGATCGCAGATTAAAAGGTTACTGTATCAGAGAGCGCTGCTGCCCGTTCCCTGTTCAATGTGTAGTCCCTAAGTCGCCTCTTACGACACCCACGGGAAGAGTAGGGGTTGGTGACAAATGTATTCTACTCTGCCGTCACCACACAGCAATATATAACCAATGTGCTATATAACCAACTTATTTTGTACCTGTTTTTAGGCACTAGCTTTTTGCCGATTTTAAAAGTCTTTCGTCTCATTTAAATAAACGTCTCAAAGTTTAAAACATAAAAACCTCAAACCGACTTGTATAATGTACAAAATGTGGTTGAAACCTAATTATCTCTCTTATTCTCTTGTACAGTCGTCGTATTAAAGCTCACGCGGTAATGGGCTCATCTTATACTGGACAGTTCAACATTTAGATAGTGACCAGCGTAAGTTGACCGTACAGTTGACCGTATAATCATAATACCCGGCTACATATAGAAGTTTGATGAAGTTCGGTAAAGTTGGACGTTGGGACTTTTGTAAAGCCATGTCAGTAGGGTTGTCCCAAGATGAGTTCAGCTAGTTACTTATATTCTACGTATTATTAATATATATTTTGTGGTAGTGCGGAAAAGAAACTGTCTGTCTTATAACGCTTTCACGGTTAAATTACTGAACCGATCATGATCGAAACTCTTCGGAACGCACCGATTTGTCCCATCAGTGCGATCTTCGGAACGCGCCCGATCCGGACGCTGTGATTGGGTTGCGGCCGCGCCGCCGCCGCCGCCATTGTTAACTCCCAGCGCGAATGATCCGCGCTGTCATTCGTTCTATCTATGAACTTTGCGTGTGTTCATGTTTTCTCTGATTGTGCGCGTACGACTTTTATTTTATAATTACAATTATCTCATTGTTTATAACTATAAAACCACTGATAACGAAGTCTAATAAACTATTCAAACTGAAGATTCGCCGTTCTCACTTACGAGCCAACCGACAACCCAAAACGCTCTGCAAGCTGGCACTAAAGTACAAATAAAAATTGGTACCTAAGGACGTATATGGGCAATTTTTTACCGCGGGAAATGTCATTTGCCCGCGGTAAAAAACCACCTCACCGCAGTTAGATTACTAGAACTATACCTATAACAGTGCCATCTGTGTAACGCGCTCGGAACTATAATCGGTATCTCCGCGTGGCGCTGTTAGTCTTAGAAATGAAAAATCCTCAAATAACACGGGCATAGCCGCGGGCGGACCGTTAGAGAAAAAATATTTTTTTTCTAGTATTAGTCGTTATTTAATAATGATAATAATATAATAAGAAATATGTGGGGGACATCTTCACACACGGCCATCTGATCCCTAACTAAGCAGAGCTTGTACTATGGGTACCAGACACCTTATAGATAAACAACATCCAGACACAAGGCAAACACAAGTGCTCATCACACGAATGTTTGCCCTGGGCGGGATTCGAACCCGCGACCCTGTGCGTCGGAGATACACTACTACCTGGGCTACGGAACCGTCATTTGTTAAATAGGTATTATTTGTCACCTTGTAGATTCTGAGCTAAGTAACCATTTGTCGTTTATCTTGGTCGAACACTGATATATGAATTTTGTTTTTCTGATATACGAGCCAAACAGGGTAGGCTCGAGCCCCTCGGTAGGGACGTATGAGCTGTTGATGAACATGAACGTGCCAATCAAAACTATAGCCTAGTATGTATTTAAATAAGGTAAATTTATTAAGAATACAATACTAACACAATTACGAGAAAAATCACACAAAACTCAAACGACAAAGGAATCTATATTGAGTGGTTCATCCACTCAACAACAGCTCATAATACGTCCCCACCGAGGGGCTCGAGCCTACCCTGAATTAGGGCCCAGTGCGGGTTGGTCGACTTCACACACAACCTTTAGATTTCTTCGCAGGAGTGTGCAGGTTTCATCACGATGTTTTCCTTCACCGTAAGAGCATCGAATAAACGTACATATGAATTTAAAATTCGAAAATATATTGGTACGTGGTGGGGATCGAACCCGCGTCTCCCGGACGGGAGGCAGCGGCCCTAGCCACTAGACCACCGACGCTCTTCTTCGACGGTTCGTCCACTCGCTTAGCCAAAAAAACCAGTTTCTGTTTCTGTGAACTTGCCGAATCATTATTTTTTTTAACGATCGGATCGAAATGTTGTCATTTGTCTTTTCGTCCGTCATTTGTATTGTATATATTTTTTTATTAATGGCGTCACATCTTATGTAGACGTCAAAATAAAGTCTACAATTATGAGAAAAACAAGGACGTCTTGGGTTTTTTTTTACTATAGGTAATGTTATTTTTTTTAATTTTATTTACGTACATACCTACAAAAATATACTCGAAAAAACAGTGTAAGTAAAGTCTGCCTATCTGTTCTACCTGAATAGGTAGAATGCAACTTTGTTTTTTTTTCAAGTTTGTACAGTCAAGAGCACATCAAGTTTGACAATTTAGATCATCTCCGCAAACCTGTTTTTTTCTTATTGACTTACCTGTAACAATACAAAAATATTATTAGCACTAAGTATATCATAGAACTAGACAACAAAAAAACAGTTTTTCATTACTCATACTCTGAAAGTAGTTCGGAAGTTGCCTGAGGAGCGGATTGAAGGTAATACTTTTCAGCCCGGAGCCGGAGGGAGAATCACTTTCAACTGACAGCTGTCAAATTATTAAAAAAAACTGGTTCCAATTTCACATTTCTATTGAACTATGTTCCACCTTTCAATACAGCGCAATGTTAAATTGAAATAACAAAAAGTTAATTATTAATTAAAGAATATAATATATTTTTAAATGACTTTATTATAATTAACTTTCAACTACTTCTTTAAAATAAAATAGATTTGGGCAAAATATTTAACATTTTTCAATAATGGAAATTAAAAATAATGGCTCAAAAGCTGGCCGGCACAGCCACAGCAAAAAATAAAAAATAGGCGGGAAAGCAACAATCCGACTATCATTTGTTTCTCGAGTTGTAGGGTTTTGTTTACAATGAGTTTATCTAATTCAGATAATGAAAGTCACTCATTTTTTCTTTAGCTAATTCGAGTTTTTATTTTTAAATTCCTTGTATTCGTAATGAAAAGTACAGTGTTTACCTCTGGTTAAAGACTTATTTGGTGCCTCGAACTATTAGGGCCTTCGCTACGCTCAAACCAAACCCCGTCTCGGCGCTAAATAAGTTACTTTCACCCCTCGTATAACAATGTACTATAAATACGTTTATTTTTAAATATGAGAAAGATATAAAAGTTAGATAAAAATGATAAGAATCACAAATCACAGAACGATATATTGAAACAATTGGACAATGGTCAAATAGAAAGATGTTAGTTTAATCAATTTGGTACAATTAACTCTTCAAAGATTTTTCATGTCGGTTATCGACTCTAATCCTCATTACAAATCACTTTCTTTTGGTCAATGAAAAAAAAAACAATTTGCAAAAATTAACTCCTTCACTCTTTAAGGATGGATCAAAACAACAATCTAGCTACTGCGACCAATAATGCGATCTCAAAGACAAAAACAAAACCGATGATCTTCGGTGCCTTTACAATTAAAAATGATAGAAAGTTACAGGACTAATTTTAGTTTAGTTGGGCGTATGCCGAATCGACACCATAATGTCTAAAAAAAGCAAAAAGGGAGTCAAATTTCCCACCACAGTGAACCAGACCCGCTGCACAAGTGGCGGGCCATGAGAGACAGAGGGCCACATACTTAGCATACGTGTATGCTGTAGCATATAGTTAGCGCATCCTTGGAGACAAGACAAGGGTCTGGAGTCTTGCAGGCTTGATGCCCGCGACCTGAATGAAGTCATCGGAAATGACATCGAGATGATCTCCACCATGAGCTCCCGAAATGGTAAACTCAAGGCTTCGATCTGACTGGGGCGGTATTAGAATGGCCCCACCCCGGAATAGCCACTTCACTGAGTAGAAACGGACTCCCCGTAGCATGGGACTCAAATCCTGTATATATGGTAAGGAGTCAGAAAAACTTTGATACCGCGTTTTAGGACTATGCGTTCCGAATCAAACTTTCAGCGCCGACAGCGCAGCGATCAGTAAAGTAAACTAGCTAGGTTCGCCAGATGTCAGTAATTCGGTACGCGCTTGGAGAAGCTGTATGTAACTGATTACAGCGTGTCTCGGAACGCGTGGCAGATTGTAACTTTGTTATTTTACCAAAATAGTTGATTTTGTTTATGTTATTAGATGTATACTTATTCTACAGATCATTTAAACATGTATTTGAAATAGATTTGTTTTTGTAGGTCATTTTATAGGAAGTTTTATGATTAGACAGAGATAGCGAATTCGGGTTACTCGATGAGTAAAAGAGACAACAGATTTGCAAAACACGATGTCTCAGATGTCTGCTACCGTAACGATTTTGTTACCTGTTCTGTTCGTGGTTTCATTGTTTAGTGTTCAATATGGATGATTGTTTGTTAGGGACCATCATCGCGTCATCGCGGCGCGGGGCGGTGCGGGGGCGGCAGTCGCCCGACCTCACTTTTGGTTCGTCTGACATCGAACGCAGACTACTATCTCTGTATTTTACTTTGATTTATCAAATACATAGTATTTTGTTATTACCAGCGCCTTATCATTCATCACCATC
Source organism: Carpatolechia fugitivella (assembly GCA_951230895.1). Lineage (NCBI taxonomy): Eukaryota > Metazoa > Arthropoda > Insecta > Lepidoptera > Gelechiidae > Carpatolechia > Carpatolechia fugitivella. The sequence goes on along the minus strand of OX579668.1, from coordinate 1,712,499 downwards.
ATCGCAGCTTCAATGATTTTTTTGAATAGATAAATCTGCTGTTTTTATTGTCCCCATTAATCAAGAAAAAACAAAACGGACAGAATCAGAATAAAATTAATTGACCGAGCGAGCGAAGCGAGCGAAGCATCTCTGTTTCAGCTTGGCCAAATTTGCTTTTGTATGTCCATCTGTTTGTTTGTTGGTTTGTTTCACTCTACAGGTCGCGTTTCTCAACCGATTCTCGTGAAATTTTGTGAACAGGTTCGATAAATTAATATTTTTTTTTGTTGAGTCGGTTTTTTCAAATTTAAAAAAATGACGGAGTTATGGGGGTTGCCAGCTTACAAGGTCTACTGCTGAGGCAGTTTTCCTCTACAGGTCACATTTCTCAACCAATAAAATAAAATAAAATAAAATAAAAAAAGAAATTAAAATAAATATGAAAAGGTAATCAGACTCGCGAGGTCTACAGCTCACAGAGCCACTAGTTTTAAGATGGATGAAAATATGCATGATAAAATATAGTATGTAATTTTTTTTCATTCTTTTTTTTCCTGGCTTCGATAACAAACTTCGAAAAGAAACTTAGCATTGCTATAAAAATGCCATTACCGTATGGGAGCGCTTCGAGCGCCCAAATATTTATATTTATTTCATAATTAGCGTTAATAAGCGACGGCAGAGTAGAATACATTTAGGGACTACACATTGAACAGGGAACGGGCAGCAGCGCTCTCTGATACAGTAACCTTTTAATCTGCGATCTCCAACCCGCCTGCCAAGCGTGGAGATTATGGCAAAACCAAACACTTAAGTGGAGGAGGCTCATAGTCCAGCAGTGGACTGTAACGGGCCGTTGATGTTAATAAGCAATACACTTAGAGCCATAGAGTTAAATACTTTTGAATAGTTCATTTACAGAATTCTACTTTTCATTTGCTTGAATGTCCTGTCTGATCGTTAATTAACACGCTTTTACTAGCTTCACCTGTATTATTGTATGTTTGTATGTAACCGACTCCTTTGGACTCGATTTTGACCCACTTTAAACGGACAGATTTAATTTAAACACTTATCAAGTAACGGTGACAATACAATAATAAAAAAAAGTTATAAAAGGTTAAAAAACACACTTTCACAGTGCACGTCAAACTAAAAACTGAAAAAGAATAATAGTGGAAAAAAAACTAAAAACACGCTTTTAAAGCACATCAAACTAAAAAGATAAAAATAATCTATACATATAATAAAGCTGAAGAGGATGGAAAGTCTGTACATAAAAGATATTCGAAAAAAAAATTATTGGGGATACTTAAAATTGATAACAGAACACGTTCCAATAGTTTTTAGAATTTTTGTCTGTTTATCTGTTTATCTGTTTATCTGTTTGTTTGTTTATTTGGCTGAGCATCACGCGAAAACGGCTGGACGGATTTTGATGAAACTTTTACTATTATGTAGAGAAAATTATGGACCAGGTTATAGGGTAAAAAAAAACAACCCCTAAAAGGGGGGGGGTTGGCAAAAACTTGAAATACGTTTGCACGTGAATTTCATAGGGGCGCGTGGTAGTTGATGTGCAAACTACACTATGAAACCGAGATTTGAAAAAGTACCAACATAATTATAATATTAATCTGTCTAATATCTTATCTAATCTAATAATAATAAAAATTCTATAATTTTCTAAGATATATAATGGTAATACACACAAACATCCAAAAAACCATAATAATATTACGAAAAATGAAAGGAATAAAACATGCGCATTCCTTCCGTCCTTCTTGCTTCCATCTTGCTTCATCTCCATCCATTGCGCATGCGTAGACAAAGTTATTTCGTTATACGCTAAACCAACATACCTATTTTGATTTTTAAAATAATTATCATGACGAATCTTTTAGAAATGGACGTAATGGAACGTTTGAACTGCCTGTTCAGTATAGCTTGGCATGAAAGTGCAGATATTAAATAAAGTGAAACTAAATTTTTTCTTCATATCGCAATGCCACCGCAGCAAGTGTCAAACGTCATTCAAACTGGCAATACGATAAAAAAAGACTATGGCTGTATATAAATTAATTCATTTGCCTTAATAAAGACAAATTTATATAAAAATATACGTTTGGCGGGAAATTCCTAGCACTTTTTTCAAATATTTTTTTGTCGCGTAGAAGGTTTAACAAATTCTAAGAAAATGCCTTCACAGAAAAAATCAAACTTATCGAGAAAGTCTCGCAATGCTTTAAATAAACAATTAGTGCGGTCTCAAGAGTCCGAAGAAGGTCGCGATGAGAGACTCAGCCAAGCGCGGGCCAGGCAGGCTGCCTCTCTTTCGGCTGAAACGGCAAGCCAACGCGAGGCTCGGTTACGATCACAGCGGATTCGTACGGCAGATGCACGCTTCGGCTGGTTTGTCTAATCTAAAGTATCTACTTACATAAGAAACCTACCAAAGTAAAATTAAACGTTAGATATTAGGTAAGTAAGTACTCCTCCTCTTGGGGACTGAAAAACAGCGTCTATCTCTGTAAAGTGATAGATATATGCTGAGGCGTGACCTATTCATTGTTGTGTTGCATTGCACACTGAAATGTAATTACTTACATACTCTGTTTTTTTCTCCCTATCTACTTTTGATATAATTATTATTACGTAAGTACCACAGACCAAAGAAAAACCACGCGCGCCAGCTGCGCCGCACTTGACAGCTTTGTGGTAAGTACCTATTGTATTTTAGTGTGTAAGGTGCCACAATTACTTGAATAGACTTATTTTCTTCTTCTAAGTTGGCGAAACGAAGTTCGCGGGCACCAGCTAGTTCTTAATAAAACTGAGAACAATAATGAATTAAAAATACTAGTATTATTGTGAAAAAAGCGTGGTGATTTAATTTAATTATTCAAAGATAACAAAAGATCCATTTTTGTTATACAGCATGAAATTTACATCGTTTTGTTCCCGCCGTGTAATGATAGTACCCGTCAAACTGAACAACTTTTCACGAAAAAAAAAATTCCTGTGACAAAAAAATTTTTGGTCTCTCCATACAAAATGGGTCGGTCGGGAGTCTCACTTTGTATGGAGAGGCCAAAATTTTTTTTGTCGCAGGAAATTTTTTTTTCGTGAATAGTTGTTCAGTTTGACGGGTACTATCACTACACGGCGGGAACAAAACGATGTAAATTTCACGGTGTATATTTGTTTTTGTGCCATATTTTTCGTATGTCGAGCAACCCACGCTTTTTTCATAATAATACTAGTATTTTTCGTTCATAATTTTATTGATTATTTTTCACTTTTTAGTTTGATGTGTAACAGCGTGTTCTTTAGTTTTTTTAAACTATATTTTTTACTGTTTTATTGAAAACGCACTCAAACGCGACCAACACGATGATGGTTAGATATTAATGGTAGTTCATTGAATAAATATTTTACTTGATAAATTAAATGATACTGGAAATTATTTTAATTATTTTTTCTAAACATAATATAACAACCTACTTAAAGACATACAATATTTGTGTTTTTTTCCATCTTACGAAACACTTAACTAAATCCGATCATAAAACCGAAACTAGTTTTCAATAAAAAGTAAGTAATAAAAAAAAAGAGCGTCGGTGGTCTAGTGGTTAGGGCCGCTGCCTCCCAACCGAGAGACGCGGGTTCGATCCCCACCACGTACCATGTATACGAATTTCAAATTCATATGTACGTTTATTCGACGCTCTTACGGTGAAGGAAAACATCGTGATGAAACCTGCACACGAAGAAAGTGTTAAGTCGACCTACCCGCACTGGGTCAGCGTGGTCGACTAAGGCCACTCTAAACCAAGGTAGGCTCGAGCCCCTCAGTTGGGACGTATATTTGCTGTTGTTGAAGCTAAAAATTAAAACATAATAAGAAAAAACTTACTAAAGGATTCGAACTCGACACCATGAAGTCACGCGGTTTCCCGACTGAGCTAATGTTACGTTATCGAAGACGGCGAAATTACCTGTCTACTCTAATCATATTTTCTGAAAACGCGGAGAAAACCCATTTCACTAAGAATAAAACCTAGCTAGATCGATTTATCGCCCCCGAGAACCCCTATTTACTAAACTATATTATATACGAGAATTGCTCGTTTAAAGTCATATTATTCTATTTGGGGTTGGCAATAGCCACAAATAGTGCCAACAAGGAACTTCCTTGGGTGCCAAGGGTTGAATAGGGGATCGGACTACTTTTTTTATTTGATAAATCCAATCTTCTTAGTTTCTGCTATCGAACACTAAAAGAATTGTTGCTCTAGCTTTAAAATTGACCGAGTTATAAAGGTTTGAAATTCAAGGTTAGATAGAGAGGCACATACCCACTTGTGACGTCATTTGTTAGTAAAATCTTCATACAAAAATCGTTTTTGAAAGAGACAGACATATTGAAACTTTAAAAAATCACTGTAAATTAGTTTTTCAACCAATTCTGTTTTTTTCTTCGTGAATCGTCTGCTACTAATCTATATTTTAAAAATAATTAATGAAATGTGGTAAATTTAGGAACAGTCCGATCCCCTATTTGAATGTTTTATTGATGAATGATGGATAGTATCTAGTTTGACGTAGTCACAGTAGTTTTGCCCTAAATGCTTAATTACTAAGAAGGAAAATAATAGGAAACCCGAAAATCAAAACCAATGCTGAATCACTTTACTAATCTGTCACTGGCATTAGTGACAGATTTAAAAAATATAGATAAAAAAGTGAGTAAATATGACTGCAGATGATGGAATTTCACTCGCAGTGTCATCAAACGACAAAGACACATCGTTACCTAGTTCTGAAAACTAATAACGCCATCTGTCGTCATACGTACATAATGAACTCAGTACAATCGAGTTGTTCAGCGCAAGGATTTAAAAGCTGGGATTACCGTCAGAACGTCTTTTACTAATCAGTCTGGTATAATAGCAGTCTATGAGATGCTAATTTACACCTGACGAGCATCCCGGACATATTTTTCTCTTGCTAGCTCAGAATAAAAACTCCTTCGCTTCTAGGGGTTTTTACATCAATGCTTGGCTAGCAACAAAGGTGCTAGCAAGAGTCAAAAATGTGTTATAAGTAATATTGGTGTTTTGTTACTTTTATGTTGTCTGTACTCGCGCTCGCGTCCCTAATCTTATCAGTTTTGAGAAACATGGCTCTGCTCACAACTTTAGATAATAGAGCGTGACTTTTGAGCTTATATAATAATGTATTAAAAAAACTTTATACGAAATGCCGTGGATTTTCATACAAATTGCTCATATCCGCCTAATGTGGGTGGCGTTTTATAAAATTGCGATTTAATGTGCGTAATAAATCTACTTAATTAATAGCGGTGGTGTAAGCTGACGACCGACTCGTTCCACAACTCATTAGTGGTGGTGTATGTGTACCTAAATTACTGGGTGTATGTGTAGGGTTAGTTAGGATAAAAGATGACTGGGCCAGTTTAACCCGGTTCAAAGGTGTAAACAGCCTCCGTGGCTAAGCGGTGAAACTTTCGACTCTCACTATGGAGGTTCCAGGTTCAAATCCTGTTGGAGACACTCAAACAAAAATTCTTTGAGAGATTTTTTACAGTTTGGTTAGGACGCTGCAGGCTGAATCACCTGATTGACCGAAAAGAAAGATTATGATTCCGTGTTTCGGATTGTACGTTAAAATAGATAGGCTCACAACACAAGGTGATTTTTGTGACAGTGACAGTGTCTCCACTGCATTTCAAACCCAGAACATCAGATCTCTTTTTTTTAGACTGTTGTCCAATACCCACCTGCTTTTTTTCGGTTTGTTGATTAAAGCCTGATCGATCTATTCAAGGAAGATTCGAGGAGGCCCCTTGTTGGAGTAAATATTTTGTAACCTTATGCCCTCCAGGCTCCTAGACCAGGGATGCCGAACCTTTAAGGACGTGCTATTTCTTATAAATAAAAAAGGTAATGAGGCCATTAAAGGTGCGTAAGTACGAGGAAATTTCCGGTGGCTACATGTTTATTCCAATAGGGTTTGAGACGTTGGGCCCATGGGGCCCTGAAGCTAAAAAGTTTATAGCAGATCTTTCGTCGCGTCTCAGCGAGACACTGGCGATCGCAGAGCTGGCAGCTTCCACGCCCAGCGCATCAGCTTGACCAGAGGAAATGCTGCCAGTATGCTGGGAACTATGTCTCGCGGGGACGCGCTCGAGGATCTGCTCCTTTTTTAATTATTGTTTTGACTATTATAACTATATATACACCGTGTTCTTAGTGAAATACATTAACTTTGGCACGCTATTCAGACCATTGAAATAGTCATTTCTCATTATGGACACAATTATGTATTTTTATTTTTTAAATAAAGTCACAAATAACTTTAAATCGAAGCGTTTTTAAGAATAAGTTCCATTGTAAAATATGTTCAGTAGAAGCTATAGAAACGCTCTGCAAAGTTAATGTATATCCCTGGGAACACGGTGTATATATATAAAAAAAAAATGAGGCCATAGACAAAAAAGAAAGACAAAGAAATTTTATTATTATTATGTATATTTTAAAAATTTTTCTTCCGTAAACGGGGTGAAACATCACTTCCACGGGCTTTTGGCTAAACCGCAAGTGATGGTGAAGTGGGTTCAGGTGTTAATAGAGAGGAATTTCCGGACGATTCTACCATGTGTTCAGTATGACTGCTTTTTGCAAGAGGACGTATGTAAGAGGATGTATCTGCAATATTTTTAAACTAGCGTGTAAGGTTTTTGGATTTACGCCTATAGACGATATCACTATAGGGACGGTATGGACAGTACTCATCATCATAAATTCAGCCTGTTAAAGTCCACTGCTGAACATAGGCCTCTCCAATCGCACTCCAGCGCGACCGGTCCGTAGCCACCTGCATCCAACGAGACCCAGCGATCCTCACCAGGTCGTCGGTCCATCTCGTAGGTGGCCGTCCCACACTGCGCATAGACATAACCTTAAAATAAGTGATTATTCCACTTACGTTAAAGCGTAAACTCATCGACATGTGTATTTTGCGCGTCCTAGCCTATGGTGCTCAGACATGGTCACTGACTGATACAGACAAGTTCCGGCTCGCGGTCTGCCAACGGGCAATGGAGCGTAGCTTTCTAGGTGTAAAAAGGATTGACCGTAACCGGAACACCACCCTGCGCTCCAAAAGACGTGGGTGAAAAGACTGCCAAGTTACAATGGGATTGGGCGGGTCACGTCTGCAGGATCCACCCGGACCCTGGGCCACGATCGCTACCGAGTGGGTGCCAAATGATAGCCGACGTGGGAGAGGCAGACCTCGAAAACGATGGCGAGACGATCTCGACGCTTTCGAAGATAATTGGGAGTCACTGGCACAAGATCGAGAACAGTGGAAGGCGAGGCCTTTGCCCAGCAGTAGGACAGCCCAGGCTAAGAAAAAAAAGTGATAATTAGAAAATGATTAAAACTAAATATCTAGTATCAACTCAAAATCTCACACATCAGTAAGAAAAGCTCACTAAAAATTACTTTATTGAAGAATCAATTACAGATTGTCGATTGGTGGCGTTTCCAAAATATATTTTGATACGCGTGCCATTGGTTCGCCATCTCTGACCTAGACCTATGTAGGCCTCCAAGACCTTGGCACGGTCTTGCATATCATTACAGCTTGTTATTCGGCTGGGACACCAGTGCAATAAAACCCCATATTTGGCCTGGTGCCACAGCGCGCCAGCTGGCAGTTTTATGGTAAGCTGAATTTCCACCGCAGATTAAAAACTCCTTCACTGCGAACCGAAAAGATTAGTAAATTTAAAGGCTCAAATATTATTTCCGTTGATTTCTTCGATGGCAATTCACGATTCACAACTCCACCCACCTTATAACGTAATAATAAGCCATATTTCATGTGAAACGTATTGTTTCAGGAGGCACGAGGGGTCGTAAACATTTGGGTAACGTTTTATTATTACACTATAAATAACTTTAAATAAAATTATTTATTCTTTTCTGAAAGAGGTTCTTTTTCATTTACGAAAACATCGAATGAAAACATTTTTAACATTTTGAACTTTCGTAAATAAAATTATCTTTTTGGATCAATGTATTTAAAATTTGTCTTTTTTATTAATATTTTTTTATATTAAGGCGAGTTAGTTATCCAGGATTCATGCACAAATATCGCGGCATACCTAATTAAATTAAAATTATAAGATCTTTTGAGGCTTCATTCAGCAATTAATATCAACCAGCTGATACTGGTGATTGGGGTAATAATTTATTTTATTTATCCACACTCAACTACGTACAATATTGTGCTTACGCCAAATATACTTTTTTTTGTGACAGATCTGAAAAAAACATACTTTGTTTCATTTCTAAGTATTTATTTTATTTTATTTTGTCATTGACGATGATGGTGCCAATAGAAAAAAGTATCATAAGCCCGTTTTATTCAATTATGCGTTTTTCACTGCAATAATGCGTTTTTCACTATTTTCCACTTTCTCATCGTAGAATATTTGTTAGCGATCCGGACGCTTTGCTCATCACAATTCAATTTTAGTTTATTTTCAGATACTCAAAAGGGTTGGTGACTTCTGCCTACACAGTAGTTCGTGCCGCATCATGATTGCGCGGCTCATGGAATATGTATGGAGATCGGCATGTTGATTCTCCTTACTATGATGTCTTCGTTACACAAAACTACTATGATTTATTTAGTATCCTAACATTATCACAATTTTCGATTTTTTGTTTCATTTTTTTTATTTAGTATCTTCGATAAGGTAATTACTCAACTTCGCGAAACAAAAGTTGGTGAGCTTTTTCGTTTAAAGGTGTTAAGTCTTAGGGTACGATTTAATTGTAGTTTTTAATAAATTATCTATTACATTTAAAAGCACAATGTTTGTAGTGATTTTGAATTCATAATTATGTACGTTTATTCGACGCTCTTACGGTGAAGGAAAACATCGTGATGAAACCCGCACATTCCTGCGAAGAAATTCAAAGGTTGTGAAGATCTGATCGCCCTAATTCAGAGTAGGCTCGAGCCCCTCGGTGGGGACGAATATGAGTTGTAGCTGAGTGAACTTTAAGATTTTGAGAAAAGTATTTTTGGATATGGGTAGAATTATTTGCCTCCGTGTGATCGAATAATCTGCTTCTTCTCCAATTCTTCTCTTGTTTTGTTCCTTCACCGTAAAATAAACGTACATGAAAACACATTGGTACGCGGTGAGGATCAAATCCGCCGCGTCTCACGGACGGCAGACAGCGGCCACCACTACACCCCCGCCGCTGCACCCACAGCTATAAATAACTAAAGAACTGTATCAATCAATCAATCAGCCTATTGCTGGCCACAGTATTTAAGAACTGTGCACTGAATTCGAATCATTTCGTCGAACGTATTCTTAATAGCAGCGATTGGTACTAAAAGTAATTTTCAGACAATTTTCAGTACATATTGGCCGAGCCCACTTTCATCTACTGAACATCGAGTAACCTGTAATTTGCACCAAATCGCACGTCGTACGGTTAACAACAAGGCGACCTACACAAAACTAGTACAGGGTTTTTTTTATGTCTTCAGTTATCGGTATTGTAGTGGCTAGGGGCCGCTGCGTCATTCGGCCTTACCACAACAACGCGCCAATGAATTTCGGGGACTACCCAGTTTGGTTAGGACTTAGGACATTGCAGGCTATCACCTAATTGTCCGAAAGAAGGACAATTCCGCACGTTAAGTCTTGGGTGTCGGCTGCTATTTACGGAAGTAGTCTTTCCGCGAGCCATGTCAGTGGCCTTTGGTGGAGTGCAATATGGGATCTCCAAATTCAAATACTCATCACTTTTTTGTCAAATGAACGGAATCCCAAATCACGCTTTACCAAAAACATCTTTAACCAAATCACATTTAACCAATAACACATTACTAAAATTAGCATTAGTCCTAGTGACATTATAGAAACTGATCACTATCACCATCATAATGATGATCAGTTTGATGATGACAGTCATGATGATGAAGATGATAATAGAATCTGAAACCAGGGTTTTATGAGATTGCTTGTTGATATAGATCGAAGGTGTTTAAATTCTGATTTTCTCGATCTTACAAAACCCACACGATGAAGATTTCGCGGTGTATAGCTGGCGCTGTTGCCCACCGTACTCTAATGGCCCCGACCGCAGATCATAGCAGTAATTGGCGTTGATTATGACCTGTCCACTCCCGTAGCAGTGAGCGATGAATTTAAACCAAGCGTTACGTAAATGTACTGCATTGAGCGCCTCACAAACATAGCTGTACATAGGACGATAACCTAAAATAAGGGCGTTTTTAGGTCGGATGTCTTTACGTCTGCTAACCTAAAATAAGGGCGTAGCTATCAAATAGGAATTTTTCAGGTCGGATGATTGACTCGTTTATAAGGTTCTATGTTTGACAGCTCTAATACTAGTGGCTCTGTGAGCTGTAGACCTCGCTAATTTATATTTTTTTCAAAATGGCTTTTCAACCCTCATTATCTCCGCCATTTTGTAAAAATTTGTTCGAGGAAATAAATTAATATTTATCGAACCTGTTCGCAAAATTACATGAGAATCGGTTGGGAAATGTGACGCAACAGAAAGCATTTTTGGCCAAGCTGAAATTGAGTCGCTTCGCGGTTGCTCGTTCGACTAAGATGGCCATCTTCTATCCATTTTCAATCTGTAAAAGATGGGAAGGACAGACGAACTTAAATTAACAATTAGAGCGCGACAACGAGAATTAGCCCCATTGTCACCACTATGAGACCCCTGTCACGTACAATTACAAAGTTTGATTTCTCTGAATATTTACGACTGGATCTACATTTTGGCTGTCACCGGCTCCTCATTATTTTTGCAAATTCATTACTTTCTGATACCGAGTTCGGTGATGAATTTTGTCTTCAGTTTTGATACTGGCAATAATGAAAATTCTGCCTCTGTAGCCAAGCGGTCAAGCATTGGACTATCATCATCATCAACGGCCCGTTACGGTCCACTGCTGGACTATGAGCCTCCTCCACTGGAGGATTTTGCCATAATCTCCACGCTTGGCAGGCGGGTTGGAGATCGCAGATTAAAAGGTTACTGTATCAGAGAGCGCTGCTGCCCGTTCCCTGTTCAATGTGTAGTCCCTAAGTCGCCTCTTACGACACCCACGGGAAGAGTAGGGGTTGGTGACAAATGTATTCTACTCTGTCGTCACCACTTGGCTAATTGGACTATCACCACACTAATATTATATCTTATCTTATTTAGCCTAGACTGTCCCACTGCTGGGCAAAGGCCTCCCTCTTCTTCTTCCATCCTTCCCTATCCTGGGCTTCCTCATCCCAACTCGTTCAAAAAGAGTCAATCTCATCCCGCCATCTCCTACGAGGCCGTCCACGTCTCCGCCTATCTCTTTGTGGGCTCCAGGTGGTCATGCGGCAGACGTGTCCGGCCCCGTCCCGCTTTAGCTTGGCGGCTACATGCGGGGCGTCGGCGATTTGAAAATGGATATATACCTATTGGGATGTTTGGATGCTTGTTTATTTATTTGATACTTAAATTTTTGTTTTGATTTGATTTGATTGTTTACAACTGTGTTGTCTGCTTTTTGTGGGCGCTTTTCGCTCCCTCGCACTTTTAGGTTTACGACTGAAAATCTCATGTTACTAGCCAAGCTAGTAACTGTATGCTGAGTCAGCACCTTATTAGCATAGTTACTCTTATTGTTGTTGTTCCTTGTACATTTGTGTTTAATCTGTATTGTGCTGTTTTAATTGTTATTATTTGTATTTTGTGCTATGATGAATGAACGTTTTTCTATTAAATTGTGCTCCATGGCTGAAGCCTAGCAGAGTATTTCAGATTGGCTATCCCAATTTTTTTTATTTTTTTATTAGTTGATGGGCTTACTCTTGACCACGATCAGGTCCGCGAGGGACGAGATGTGGTCGATGATGGAACGAGTTTGCCCAGAAGGTGCCTGTTCACTATAGCTTTGAAAATGCTTGGGTTATAAGCACTCGGAAAAACAGAAGCAGGCAAAGAATTCCACTCCTTGGCCGTGCGCATAATGAAAGATGATTGAAAGCGCTTCGTGCGGCAAAGGGGTATGTCGACCAAGTGCGGATGGTATGCTGCAGTTCGTCTGTACTCCCTGTAGTAAAAAGGTGATGGCGGAATGAGCTCATGCAGCCCATGTGCACACTCCCCGAAATACAGCCTGTAAAACACTGACAGACATGCAACCTTTCGGCGATGAGCCAAACTGTGAAGCTTGGTTACCAATTAAGCTATGATGAGACCGAAGCATTGCTGATTTCTGTGACATGAATTGTAACAAGCGAAATATACTGTTTGTGTGTGTTTATAATATGATCGTTATACATTTATTTATTAATTTATTACATTTACTATTTAATTTATACTAAAATGTTGAACATACATTATAAATACATTTAATATATTCATTTATTTATTTTTATTATTTTTATTTTTATGTAGATATCTATACAACGTGTTACAAAAAATACCAAAAAAAATAATATTCTTCATCACAGGTATTTAATCAAAATTTTCCCATCTCTAGTGTCATTTGACATCTAAAATATAGACTATCGATTCTCAGAACGGACAAGTATTTGTACACCATTCGTGCCTATAAATTTAAAAGAGATGTACTTGAATCAATTTATGTTAGAAAACATTTTCTTTTTTGCCTTAATTGTCTTGTTTACGTATTTACAAACATAAATATTATTTTGAAATATTTAGTTCATTATTTCATTAATTTATTATTTCGTAACAATGATTTAACAAAGCTTTTTTTATTTATTTGTAGTTTTTTCATTTTGAAATTAATTGTTTTAATGTGAATGTTATGGTACAAGTAGTACGTAAACATTTTTAACCATAGCGGTAAAAATAGGCACATTGACCTAAAATTACATATCTGGTCCGAATATTCTTTGACACAGCTGATCACTAGAGATGGGAAAACTTTAATTAAATGCCTTTGATAAAAATATTCTTTTTTTTGGTATTTTTTGTAACACTAATATTTTTTCACTTTAAATATGTAAGTATTATAGTTGTATGTTTATTTACTTTAAGTTACATGTTTGATGTGTTGTTGTAAAGTTAAATAACCCTTTCTTAAGTTGAATTTAGAACTAGTCTATTGTAGTAACTTAGATGCCTTTCTCATTGTAAATCGTACTTTAGGGACCTCACGATACAGGCTTGCCTAGTGTGGGGATGTGTGTAACTAGTATTCTGTAGTCCTAGCAATGTGTTTTTGTAATGTTGTTTTTAATTACGTAGCCTTTGCTTTATGTGATGTAGTTAAATTGCATGTTGAAAAATAAATAAATTATTATTAATTATTATTATTATTCTATTCTATAGGTACTATTTGTTCCGCCTTCACTCTTAAAATACGGATTTAGATGACATTTGGAATAGAGATAGTTTGTAACCTGGGTTACCACATAAAATACTTTTTACGGGAAAAATATTATTCCCACGGTAAAATCGGGCGGACCAATAGTTACGAATATTCCGGTTTGAATCCCGGTGAGGACATTGACAAACAAAAATATCTTTGTGAGATGAAACGTGGTTTTAGTTTAAGCTCATCATCAACAGCTCATATACGTCCCCACCTCGGTGGGTTCGAGCCTACCCTGAATTAGGGCGATTAAGCCTTAGTCAACCACGCTGGCCCACTGCGGGCTGGTCGATTTCACACACAACCTTTGATTTTTTTCGTAACAGCGTCGATGAATTTGAAATTCGAAAACACATTGGTAGGTTAGTTTGTCCTAGCTATTTAAGGCTCTGTTCACCCCATGTTGGAATGGAGCGTGATTTTATTAATGGTTACTTTGCTCACGTGAAAATTAATACAGAAACTCGATCCTAATGACTGTTTATGTTTGTAACAAACAAACACTCATACAGATGTATGACTCATACATTTATTACGCTTCAATAATCGTTTTTTATTCCATCAGTGATATCATAATTTATTATTGGGTTGTTTTCCTCTTCTGCTTTTGTTTCCCCAAGGAACACTGACGAAAAAGAATGGTCCTTTTATACAAAACGGCGGCGTATAGTTAGCCTGCAGTGTCCTAACACTGCAGGCTATCTGCCTCACAGCCTCCGTGGCCGAGTGGTTGAGATTTCGACACCCATTACGGAGATTTTGAGATTCCGGGTTCGATTCCCGGTGGGAATACTGTCAAGCAAAAATCAAACGCTTCTCAACATCTTTTATAATGCGTAATCTCCTGCCGGCGTCTGTATTTCCCAGCACATATAATCCGACTCTCTTTAAAGCCAGAGTGAATAGGCTCCTCCTGGTGTCCTGGGTAAGCTCGCTACATCGTAGACCCCATCCCTGTTCTCGGGTTGGACCGGGGTCAAGAGCAAACACATACAATATAAAAAAAAATCTCTTTGCGATACTTTCCCTAGTTTGGTTATAATAGGACAGGTTGATTGCAGGTTGATTGTCCGAAAAGAAAGATGATTCCGTGCAAGAAGGCATGCTAAGCCGTTGGTCCCGGCTACTATCTAGTCGTTACACGAGCCAAGTCAGTGGCCTTTGGCGGCTCTATAACACTGACACCAGGGTTTGTGAGGTTGGTTGTCGACCTTACAACCCACACGATGATGTTGATGACCAGCTTCAAGTCTGCGTCTGCTATATATTACCACTTTGGTATATATATATATAACAAGTAGGACAGTTAGTTTTTTGTTTAGATTACCAGGTGAAGTATATTGTACCACGGTTGTATCGTGAATGAAACGTTCGCATTGAGGATTTATGACAACTCGACGATAAACACTCTGGCGCACCTAAGAACTATTACTACGCAGTGCCTGTAGTAGATTATGGGAACACCACACGTTAAGTGTGTAACGAGGCATTCGTCCTCTTTCCTGTTGACTGGCAACCTTTCTTGATGGCAGTTTTATCTTTCATTTTATTTCATTTTCAAATTTAGATTTCTTACGTTTCGATTTTGTCTTTTTTCTGCCAAATTCCTCACTTCATGTCCTGATCACCAACAGTAAACTTACCTATGTTACTATTTCCTACGTTAGTTATTTAATATATAGTAGGTAAATAATATATAAATACATAAATATATACCTTTGGACTGAGCCCAGGTTATTTGCCACGCTTTATTTTATCATCCTCTACAACACTCTTCGTGTGGTGCTCGGCAGCTTCGTGGTGGCCGCTGGGCCTCAAGTGTAAGGCTCAAACCACACTGAAATGGCAGTGGCTGGCAGTGACGCTTTAATGACAAAGCATTACGAACTTTATTTTGGAATAAAAAGGTGTAGATTCGAAAGAGGCCGTGCGGTGACGAGAGCAGACAGGCGGCCACAAGAGCGGTTTGTACCTACGTCACTGCAAATAAAGTTCATAATGCTTCGTCGCTGCCAGCCGCTGCCATTTCGGTGGGAAACTTTTGTGGGACGAGACTGACGGGTGATGGCTGACGGGTTTCGACAAACAACAGATGACGTCACGACCAAAACGAGCGTAGCGCCGCCGCTTACATCTGTCTATCGATATGGATGTCCGGCAGATGTCCGGCTGTTCTTATCTCCAGGGGGCCGTTTCACGAAGCTACAAGTTATAAATTACAAGTACAATCGACATTGCGTAGACAAAAAGATAAAACCATAAGGGTATACAGCTAAGGCGAATTGGCTACGCAATGAATATCAAATTGTAACTTGATACTAGTAACTTGTTGCTTCGTGAAACGGGGTCCAGGCCGCATTTCTCTACCGATTCTCATGTTTCGGAAGCAGGTTTGATAAATTTTGGATCTTTTTTGTCGACTCATATTTTTTTTTTAAATAGGATGAAAACAATTAAACTCGCGAGGTCTACAGTTCACAAATCCACTAGTAATCAAAATTAGTCAAGACTTAGACATTACCAAATTGAATAAGAACTTCTGAAAAATAAGATCTGTGAAAATTCGCAATCCAAATCCAAATCCTATTTTTCCGTAGAACAATAGTGTCACTTATAATTTCGCGTGTCACCCGAAGAATTTGGCTCCAAGCCACACGACTGCTTGTATTGTATTGCAGTCTGAAATAAATTGTTTTTTAATGCGAATTCGATTCTATATCGTGTGTGATGGCCAATATTCTATAGAGGATTATTTTGCACTCTTATTGAGAAATCTATTTATCTCCATGAATAACATGTTGCAAAAAAACGCTACATCTTTCTAGTGGGTATTCAGTCATTAAGTGTACTTTAAACAACTTTTGTTTTAGATCTTTTACAAATTCTCAAAATGTTATTTGATTATTCATGCAAAGTGATCGCTGATGCTCAGCTGATCACATAAGTATGAAAAAAAAATTGTTTTGAAAAGTTGTAGGACAAAATTTGAATAAGAATCAGTAATTTTGTCAATACAATAGGTAGAATTCTATTGTTATATATGTAGTAGGTTGTTGGTAGTTGGTACATACCTAGTCATGTTCCCATAAAAAAAAAAGATAAAATTTCATCTCTCACACCAGTTTTTGGTCGGCTGAAAGATATCTCTACTTTGAGATAAGTTCGCCTTTGTAAACTAGTTTTGAGAATAAACTTGTGTACTTATAGTCAAATCATATGACGTCCCCAGGCTATAGTTGACCAAACTGGCCCAGTGCGGGTTCGTCGACTTTACACACGTCAACGGCCCGTGACCAATGCTGGACTATGAGCCTCCTTTTGCCATAATCTCCACGCTTGGCAGGCGGGTTGGAGATCGGAGATTAAAAGGTTACTGTAACAGAGAGCGCTGCTGCCCGTTCCCTGTTCAATGTGTAGTCCCTAAGTCGCCTCTTACGACACCCACGGGAAAAGTAGGGGTTGGTGATTTCAGAGTGCATTTCAGTTTCACAAACTGAACATCCAACCGAACGTTTTTTTTTTAATTTAGCCAACATGACTTTTATAAAGCGTCATTCACAATATCATCATTGGCGGTTTCCTGCATGCAATATGAATATTATGAATATTAAAAGAGGGTAAACACTGGCGCAATCAACGGATCTGATTACCCTACTGATATGCACGGCTTGTTTGCCGTCGCGTGTACCCGGGTTTGATTGATTAACCTACGTCAAGTAAGGTTATGTCGACGAACTCAATTGAATTAAACTGATAAAGAACTTAGGTACATGGGTCAGGCTTTGAAACTTTTAAAAATAAGAACTAGTGGCTCCGTGAGCTGTAAACCTCGCGAGTACTTTTTTTTTAAATGGCTGAAACAATCTCGGTAGCGCGTTTTAGAAAATCCATTCCACTGTACAGAGCCATCTGTTAATATTTACTTAAGACTAAAAGATGCTATAGTACCTAATTACAATGCTATGTAGAATATTCAAAAATATATTTTTACATACAAAAATCATTACTTCAAACTTGCCGTTTCAACTTATTGAAACACGTGATTGTGGTGTGGACTCGTAGCATAAAGATAAAAATGATACCACTAATATTAAAAAATATTTAAAAGCTGTTCGTCCAGTAACCCTGCATGCAAAATATTGATCAAGTTTACTCATGAAAATAAGCTATTGTCATTTTAGATATTTTATCTGACAACTTCAAGCTAAGAGCTCAGTGATGAAAGAAAAGCATCGAGCCATCGCGTCACGTCAGCTGTATTACGAGGGCCTGTAATAGCACTCGAGGAGTTAAGGTCTGAGGAGAGCTCAGGCCGCAATTTGTGCTACGTTCTACCCTCAAGCCGTTTGAAGATATTGACCCTTTTTATTTGCAGTGCGTGATCGGTTTTTTTCCCGTAAGCATAGTGGCTGCGTTCGATCGAAGTTTCAAACCCGACCAGCTTCTAATGCGTTTTTGAATTTCGAATCCATGTGTACTTTTTTAAAGAGCGCGGATTGTGTATTGGCTAGGAACTGATAAGTGATACTACCTACAATGCAGACTGGGAAAAAACACAAAAAGATGTTTCTGTTTGAAAGTCACAGTGTCCCTACCAGGATCCGAACCCGGGACCTTTGTAATGGGAGTTGAAGGCTCAACCGCTCGGCCGCGGATGCTGACCCCTCAGCACACCTTGGCCATTCCCAGCAACCACCGCTTTAAATGCCTACTACTCGTTTTACTTAGGAAATTACGCGTGATGCGACTAGGGTTCGTACTGTGGAGATTGCATTGGTTACATGCAGTCTCCGCGCACTTTTCCCTTTGTTTGTTGTTGCTGGCACTCGATATTCGCCCTATATATCGTAAAAAAGCTAATTAGACGTAGTGAGTCAGAGAATGATTGGCTGAAGAAAATAATGGTGTGGATTAGGGATTGAAATGAAGAAAAGATAATACAAAAATATTGTAATCTAATATTGGAGTCATTATTTAGCTACGGATTTATGCGCTAGAAGCGAGTGCCTCCCATCTTCAAAGGGCTACGTCCACCTGACATGGTGTAGACTTATGAAGAAATCGGTACCTCCAGTTACGTATTTTTTTTTCTTTGCTATATTATTTGCCTGATTGTTTGCCTTGTGGAATCAACAGCAAGTCACAGCACGGATCGCAGCTATGAAGCAATTTAATTTTGTTACCTTTGTTTAGCTTCGATTGAACGCGGACGCAGAGGAAGACGTGTTTAATCTTAAATCCTTTTTATGCACCATATTAAGTTTTCCAGAAAAAAGTCTAAGAAAAGACTGTGAATAAAGAAATTAATATTGAATGAGATGGCCAATGCAGCGATTGCAGCCATTAGAATGATGATGAGATACCATGGAAAGGTCTCTCT
Source organism: Carpatolechia fugitivella (assembly GCA_951230895.1). Lineage (NCBI taxonomy): Eukaryota > Metazoa > Arthropoda > Insecta > Lepidoptera > Gelechiidae > Carpatolechia > Carpatolechia fugitivella. The sequence goes on along the minus strand of OX579668.1, from coordinate 1,693,655 downwards.
GCATTGATGCCTTGGTGATGTACAATTGATATTATTTTGTAAAAAAAAAGTTGAATTATGTCTGATAAGTATAACGGTCTGAATTCGTCCGCGGAGGACTTCTTCTCGCAATTCGAGATAATCGCCGCTATAAATAGTTGGAGTGACGATGTAAAAACGTTAGTGTTGGCTACTTATCTATGTGGGCCGGCTCTCAGCTATTATAATTTGACAAAATCGTCCTCTACGAAATATGAGGATATTAAAAAAGCGATTTGTTTAGAATTCCCGTCTCCTATAGACCATGCTTCGTTGTTTTATAAGTCTCGTCAAGATTATAATGAGCCTCTGATGGACTATGTGTATCGTGTGGAATCTCTTGCCGGAAAGGCTAAGATTTCAGACCAGAAAATAATAATTAAGCAATGTTTGACTGGTATGTCATCTTTTTTTAAACGTAATTTCGGAACTCAATTATACAAAGATTTCGCTACCCTCAAACAAACCTGCATGGAGTATTCGATGCTCTTTATGGCCACACACACTGAATTATCGTTGCCAGTGAAGATAACCTCGACTCGATGTGGCGAGCCCAGCAGTTATACGAATTCAATGGGTGATGGTTATCCCAGTGAAAATATTGGGCAGCGTAGTGCGCAAGCCTCGCCGCAGGAATTATACTCCACGCCGCAAAATAGATCTTCTAGTTGGCCGCCGAGGAGTCCATCTTCTCCACGTACTACTAACTTTGGATCAAACCGACCCCGCAATGATGCGAGATCGTCAAGACCCCAATACACTCAAAACCGGTATAATTTAAGAAGCGGTTCGCGTGATAACGTTGGAAATATACAGGGTAATGACCCAAACTTTCAGCGTCGCCAGTGAATGGGACTACATTGGTAGACGGTCATTTTAGTCGTCCCGTCTCTCCTATTATTTGTGTTGATTTGTACGGTGTAGTGCATAATGCGTTGATTGATTCAGGTGCCACAATTTCTGTGATTTCTTCTTCGTTTCTTGAAAAAGTGGATAAATTCATTCCGTCACACGCATATAATGATAACGCCTCTTGTTTGCGTACGGTGAATGGGATTAGGTTATTAGCTGAATGTTCTGTTATGTTGGACATTACAATAAATAGCATTGTTTATAATCATGCATTTGTTGTTGTGTGCGATTTAGTACCTGATATAATTTTAGGGCAGGATTTTTTATATGCAGTAAAGGCCATTGTCAACTTTGATAAACAGTTCATTGAACTGGATAGGAATAAGGTATGGTTCAGAAATGATACAAAAATCGCGGCGTTTTCACTTGATTATGTTCAGTCCGGGACTGAGTCCGAACATTTATTGCCGTTACCGAAAGGTGATTATATCTATTTTCTTAATACGGTAGAATCAATAAATGAAAATTTGGACGATTTAAAAAAGGATACGATCCTAACGAATAACACGAAATGTAATAATTTTAATATTTCTGATGCTTTATTATCAGATCAGAAAAGTAAGTTGTCAGAATTACTGGGCAAATATGAAAAGCAGTTTGCGTTTGATTCGAAGAATTTAGGGGCATGTTCATTAATGGAAGTTGAAATAAATACTTCAGACGAGACTCCTATTCATAAAGCTCCTTATAGAGTTTCACACCATCAACACAGTATAATTAGGGAACAAGTGAGTGAGATGTTGGAAAATGGAATCATTCGTGAGTCGCGAAGTGCATATGCATCCCCGGTTGTCTTGGTCAAGAAACCTGATGACACGTGGCGATTCTGCATTGATTATAGGTCATTGAATAAAAAAGTAATTACCGATTCATATCCTTTACCCAGAATAGATGACATAATTTTATATCTATCTAAAGCCAAATATTTTGCGGATCTGGATTTAAATAGTGGATATTGGCAGTTGAGAATCAAGGAATCTGATAAGCATAAAACTGCTTTTGTTACCCCTTCGGGATTGTATGAATTTAACGTCATGCCGTTCGGCCTTAAAACAAGTGGTGCGATTTTCCAGCGGGTTATGGATAGTGTTTTAGGGGGCATGAAATATCGGAATGCTATTGTTTATATTGACAACATATTGGTTTATGGGGAAACATTTGAAGAATTTTCTTTATCTTTAAATGAAATCTTATATAGAATTAAAGAATGCAATTTGACACTTAAACCTAGTAAGTGCAAATTTGGTTTTGAAAAAGTTTCCGTTCTTGGTTATGAAATAACGGGTCAGGGAATTCGACCAGATCAATCACAGTTTGAAAGGATTATGAAGATCCAAGTGCCAAAATCGACTAAAGAACTTAAATCTATTTTAGGACTCTTTTCATATTATAGAAAATTCTTAGATAATTATGCGGATTTGGCTATGCCTCTAACAAGGTTGATGAAGAAGGGTGTCAAATTTATTTGGACAGAACTACAGCAACATGCATTTTCTAAAATTCTTTCTCTTATTCAGAACCCCCCTTTATTAAGACATTTTTCGAATAGCGAAGGCATAGTTACAAGATTATTTGTCGATGCTAGTGATAAAGCATTAGGTGCTTGTTTATTGCAGGGTGATGATAAAATATTTCCGATTGCTTTCGCGTCGCGTAAGCTCTCTGATTGTGAGACCAGGTATACGATTACCGAAAAGGAATGTTTGGCTCTAGTGTGGGCTCTTAATTATTTTAAGCATTTACTATGGGGAATGAAATTTGACGTCGTGACGGATCACAAAGCTTTGGTATGGCTCCGTACTAAAAAGGATATGAATGGGCGTTTAGCTCGTTGGTCTTTAGCGATTCAACAATATGATTTTGATATAGTATATTGTTCGGGCAAAGATAACCAAATTGCTGATTTCCTAAGCAGGAATCCATTAATTGAGGATGTTGATGTTAAGGAGACCTCTCCTAAGGATGTAGTTGAGGATGGTTTAGAGTTATACAGGATTGAAGCTTCTCGTTTTGAATTTGATCAAAGCGTTGATAGTTTTTGCACTGAACAAGTTTCAAGGATTGCTTCTAGATCTCGGCTAAACTATAAAGGTTTTCTTACTAGAGACAATAAGCTCTTTCACAGGTGTAGGATAGGTAACAGATATGTTGATCGTTTGGTTGTTCCTCAAGCTTCATTTAATGACGTTATGAAGGAAATTCATGATGATCCTTGGAATGGAGCGCATTTTGGTCTTACGAAGACTTTATGTAAATTTAGGGACAGATATTTTATTCTTGATGCTGAAAAGAAAATTTCTAGATATATCGAAAGTTGTAAAGAATGTCAAGAGAGGAAGAGATCGTATTTGATTGCTCCGATGCAACCGATTGAAGTCAATCATCTTTTTGATAAAATAGCCCTTGACATATTAGGACCTCTTCCGACCTCGGATTTAGGAAACAAATACATCATAGTTTGTTTAGAATATTTATCGAAATACGCGATAACTAGAGCAGTCCCAAGTGCAACTGCTCAGGCCGTTAGTGATTTCCTTACTCAAGAGATCTTCTGTAAATTTGGTATGGTAAATGAAGTCATTGTAGATCGTGGATCAATTTTCACATCACACATGGTTAAAAATACGATAGTTTTTCTTGATTCCACGTTATCGGTTGCTGCAACTAGGCATCCTCAGACCATTGGACTCGTGGAACGTTTTAATAGCACTATATCTCAGAGTTTAGCGATGTATACAAACGAGAGTCAAGCAGATTGGTGCATGTATTTGCCCATGTCAACGTACGCGTATAATATATCGAGACAGGCGTCATCAAATACGATTCCTTACACTATTGTTTTTGCTAGAGACCCAATTTTGCGTTCTGATGTTGATATTGTATCTAATCGTAATGATTTGGATATTGCTGCTCGCAATAATGCTAATATTAGAATGATCTCTTGTGCGTTGAGAAATATTCGTAAATCGCAAATGACTCAAAAGGAATATTATGACAGGAAAGTCAGGTTCGTAACGTTCGATCCAGGTAGCTTAGTCTTGGTATATAATCCTAAAAGAATAACAAATGTTGGTCAGAAGTTATCGCGTCCATATAAAGGTCCGTTTCGTGTTATTCGAAGGCTATCTAATAATAATTATTTACTACGTAAGATAGATGGAAGCTCCAGACGTGATTTAATATTTCACCAAAATTCTCTGAAACCGTTCAGATTGCGTGTTTAAAAATATTATTTTATAGTAACTTGGCGTTTGTTTCCCTTGATCTGTCCTATGCCTTACTTTATTCACAACTCGTCATGAACTTCTATCGTCATTTGTAGTTGATGTGTTATGTCAGCGTCTTTGTCAACAAATAATTATTATTGTCTCTATATATAAATTTATTTTTATTTTTGTATGATGGGTAACTTAATGTTTGTCTATATATGGCATAGTTTGATAACTTATTCTTACATTTTATTTATTTTTGTTTGTCATGGACTTTTGACTTAAGCTATGGTATTTTCATTTAATCAACAATCGTTCGAGATATTCGTTTGGTTTGAGCATTACTTGTCGGATCTCATAATAGGACATATGCATCCTCATGAGATGTGCTTTTTCTTAGCACGATCGTATTGGTTTAGTATTTTATGAGTCGGTGGATTCGAGAACGCTTATTGGTTTCATGTTATGCTTATTAGGTTTAGTCAAGTTCTATTAATTTTTGTTTTTCTCTCGAATGGATTAATCCAGCTCTTATTTGCAGATTCGTAATAAGTAGTTTATAAACATTTTATATATTAAAAAAAGAAACTTCATGAAGAAAAGAAGGTTTTAAAAATCTAGCTATTTAATGGGGTTGTTATTTTCTATAAGGGGAGGGTGAGCTTAGTGTATAGGCCACTCATTTTAGATATGCTATCGAATATTTATAGTTCTTCGGAAAAGATCTTGTTATTCGGTTAATATTTAACGTAAGTGACGCATAGTGTAGGTGATCATTATTTTTCTACATATACGAATAGGCCTGAGCTCCTGTTCCAGACCTGCCGCTACTTCGATTTTTAGACTTTGTATTCGCGTTTTTCATTTGTTTTTGTCTTAGCTTAGGTTGAAATATTTAAGTTTAGATTAGGTGTGATCACTTAAAGTTTGTTCATTATGTTGATGGGATTTTGTTGTCATAATTTGATTTATCTGATATTACATAATAATAATTTCGTTTGTTCTTGTTGGTCAATTATGGCAGCATGGTCCAATGTTAATATTATGTTGAACGTTTTGTGTCGCTGTTAGTTGTTCTATTAATTCTTCAAAATTTATTTATTGTTCTTTTGGTTCATGTAGTGTACCATGAGTTGTACTTGAATGAATAATCTTTTGGCGTGGTTTTAATTATTCGTATTTGGTGAAACGTTGTTCCACCAGGTAGCTGTTAGCTATGGCTTCTTGTACAAATCATAGGGTTTGTTAAATGAAATATTATACGCACTTTTAGGTAATTAGTTAGGTTTATCTTTTGTGATCGGCTGATCATTTTCCTGTAGGAGGAGGGATGTGGAGATTGCATTGGTTACATGCAGTCTCCGCGCACTTTTCCCTTTGTTTGTTGTTGCTGGCACTCGATATTCGCCCTATATATCGTAAAAAAGCTAATTAGACGTAGTGAGTCAGAGAATGATTGGCTGAAGAAAATAATGGTGTGGATTAGGGATTGAAATGAAGAAAAGATAATACAAAAATATTGTAATCTAATATTGGAGTCATTATTTAGCTACGGATTTATGCGCTAGAAGCGAGTGCCTCCCATCTTCAAAGGGCTACGTCCACCTGACAGTACCGACGACGCTTGGTACCGAAAAATCGATGTTTTACAATCGATTATAAAACGCCAAAAATATGTACCCAATCGATAGGCCTACGGATAGTATTACTCCTCAATATTGCATAAACTATCATTAATTATATATTATTTATATATTGATTAAAATAAATATTGATACTATCGATAACAAAAAACTTACTTCAACTATCGATAGAATGTCGATAGGCTATCGATATTGCACTATAGAGCGGGAACACTATTCGATACTCCTAACTCGCCCTCCAACCTATCACATTGCGGGCCGGGGGGAAGAAGTGCCAATTGGTGGGAGGGGGTGAGTGGCCGTTCTGCACGATAGTACTATATTCTGTACCTTCAAACAACGAATGTTACCTTTAACCTCTACCCAGGATAAGGTAATAAGATAATACCGCTTACTGAATTGCGGTACTCGTAACCTAAATATACGTGTATTCGCCTGTAAAGGTAAAACCAGCATACATAGACACTGCAATGCTAATATTAAACATGGCGCCGTATGCCATCTTATACTGGAGAAAAGTGTTATAGAGATCCTTGGATCAGTATATACTTATGTCACCGTAAAATTGTGAACGCCGTTAGTTTATAATCTTACTCGCGATATAATAAACTTACGGAAAATTGTGAACTGAAACCAACAACTTACAATTTAACGTATTATTTCTCGTTAGTTTATAATCTTACGAAGTCAAACCGTCAAATTGTGAACTGATCAAAAATTGGCATGCGACGGCAGCGCGGCTATTCTTGGCTGTCATTCTGTAGGTAGCTACTGCCAAAACCGACCAATCAGGAACACGGTTCACAACTATACGGGAGGACATCGTAAGATTATAAACTAACGAGAAATAATACGTTAAATTGTGAATGGTTGGTTTCAGTTCACAATTTTCCGTAAGTTTATAATATCGCGAGTAAGATTATAAACTAACGGCGGTCACAATCTTACGGTGACATATATACAGTCCGACAGTAAAATGTCAATGGTTTTTACCGATCGGGCCTTAGTCGACCATCTTGGCCCAGTGCGGGTTGGTCTCAACCCCTTAATCCACTTAGGACAGATTCCGGATTAGACGGAGTTCTATTGGTCAGACTCCATAATACACTTTAGTTGCCCTCCGTGATTCGTAAGGCACGGCCGTTGGTCCCGGCTACTGTCCACAGAGGTAGTCGTTACAAGAGCCGTGACACTATCACTTCTTCAGCAGCTCTATAATAATAACACCAGATTTTGTGAATTCCCATGAAGACAACCTACGAAGACGACGAATCTCACTCTGATTATAATTCAATTAATGAAATCATCCGGCAGAGGACCAAGGTAGTTGATATCGTCCAGAAATATAGCAAGCTGAAGTGGCAGTGGGCTGGCCACGTCTGTCGTAGAACCGACGAGCGTTGGAGCAGACGGGTTCTCAAATGGAGAGCACGTCTCGGAAAACTAAGTGTGGGACGCCCCCCTGCCAGGTGGACTGGAGCCCTGAGGAAGGTCGCTGGTGGTGGCTGGATGAGGAAGGCGGGTGATCGTGCGCTTTGGCGTGCCCTTGGGGTGGCCTACGTCCAGCAGTGGACTGCAATAAGCTGATTGATTGATTGATTGATATAATTCAAACTATATTTTTTTTGCTAAAATGCACTCTGTAGAACCTGACGTTTTACAGTTACAAATTAAAAAAAGTAAAAAATAAAATGGCGCTCAGAAAAAACCTCGCAGAGAAACAAAAGAACGTCGCTTGGGCGACGCGCTTCAAAAATCTGTGGGAAGAACCTTTCATTATATTTGGCGCACTGTACGGAGGTTAACTGACGTACGGCCATTCCAACGTACGTAAAACGTTATACGTAACGTGAATAACGTGATATAACCGTGAACGTGCTACAGGTGATAATATCACGCAATATATGACGACCGGGATAACTTTTTGAGGGACAATGTGGGCGCTAACGTTCGTCGTTGACATAAGTTTGATTCATGATGGCCGCCGATTTTTAGTGACGTCATTCTTTATTTGTATGATACGTTGTTTTAATTTGAGAGTCTTTCGGACATTAGTATCGCAAATCGTTTAAGCGTAAATCCTTTTAACTTATTTTAAAAATCCAAGGAAATCTCAAGGTAGGCTCGAGTTTCTCAGAGGTAAAAGGGTATTTTTTAAACAAGTCAGAAAAGGAGGAGGGGGGGTTTTCATTATAAATTCATTTTTAAAAAGCAGACAAGGTGACAAAGGGATTTGGGTCGATAATCATAATGCAGGCACGCAAGCATTTTGCTGCTACTATTAATAATACGCGACTGTTTTTTGTTTATTTCTATTAGGGGATCGTACTGTTCACCATATTTTATAAATTTACCATATTTTATGAATTATTTTTTTAAAATATAGGTTAGTAGCAGACGATTCGCGAAGAAAAAAAAACAGAATCGGTTGAAAAACGAATTCACAGTGATTTTTTAAAGTTTCAATATGTCTGTCTCTTTCAAAAACAATTTTTGTATGGAGATGGCGCTACTAACAAATGACGTCACAAGTAGGTATGTGCCTCTCTGTCTAATCTTGAATTTCAAACCTTTATAACTCGGTCAATTTTAAAGATAGAGCAAAAATTATTTTAGTGTTCGATTGCAGAAACTAAGAAGTTTGGATTTATAAAATAAAAAAAGTAGTCAGATCCCCTATTGTCTTAATTTGACCGCCTCAGTTTCTGCGCGCTAGTGCGACATCTACCTCATCATTGCCTAACTAATTATGTGCTTCGGGGATAGCGTGATTTTGCTTGTCTGTGTTGTATTGTATTATTATTTACTACGCTTGTGCAGGTGAGGTAAATCTCTTGTAGGCAAACAAAGTGGATTTGTCGCGGCCATGTCATGTCATAATCTAGTAATAACTAATAAGGCTTCTCTCTAAATAAACTACATTGGTTCGAACAGCACGAGCAAAAATAATATCATTGTACGAGTACGAAGATTTTAAAATTATTTAAACTAAAAAACTCAAAGCAGTATAAAAAAACGATATTCCTTTTCTTCGATACGACTGGGTTCGATTCCCGAACAAAGTATGAGTTTTTTTTTTTATAATCGTTGTCGAATCGTAAAATTGTGAACAAAGCTGCAGAGTTCATAATCTATCGGGTTTTAATTATTTTTTTTACTAGCCAACGCGATCCCACTGGTGGGCACAGGCTTCCCCCGATTTTTCCACCGCTCTCTGTCCTGAGCATGTTCTGGCCAGTCCACGTAAAAGGCATCCAAATCGTCACACCATCTCTTTTTGGGTCTGCCCCTAGACGCCACCGGTTACGGTCCTCGGAATTTTCTACGAATTCCAGGTTCCAACTTCAGACTACCTGATTAGAGGAACAAGACAATACAAAGAGATTGTACTACCTTCTACCTTCATAGTACATCACCCAACTTTCTTCGAGGATCTGACCCGGAACCGAACCCTGGACCGCTGTTTTAATCTATCTATCTGTGATGCCCTAAACGTCACACCTACCCTCTTTCAATTGAACCCTACTACCCCTAAACTATCTATCTGTGACGTCACACCTACACCATAAACGTACATTTAAATTCAAAATTCAAAAACAGATTCGTACGTGATGGGGATCGAACCCGCAACTTCCGGATAGGAGGCAGTGGCGGTAACTACTACACCATTAAACATACGTAAACTAGTTAATGTGAAGTAATTAGCCATTACAAATTAAGTTTATCACCGGGAAGAAATCGCTGAAAGCGTTAAGGCTGCAAATTGCTTTTGCTTGTGTTTGTATTTATACGTTTGGCGTGCAATAAATAATATTACTATTGTTTATAGACTTCGCTACCCCCATTACCGCCCTCTGTACACGCGTGTGTACACTAAGTTTTCTTGTGATTAGTAATAAACTGTCAAGGATAATAAATAAATATTTTCATAAATTTTATACTAGATGACACTAGTTAACCCTAAAAAAAAGAAAAAGGCGGTAGCGCGCGAAATGACGCCATTTTGTCTTTCTTTCTGCCTCGATTTTTGGACAATGTTAAGGTAAGATGTTTTAATTGTTGTAAATTAACTTTTTGCTATAAAATTTGTTTAAATTTACATTTATTTTATAGTTATTATTGTGTTTTAACATGTAATATAACAATCGTGACAAATCTTTGCGAATATCTTGAGATTTACTATATTTTGGTATACTGTACACAAGCAGGTACAATGGGCGGTTCTATACCAAAACTTTATAATCATTGCAGGTGCTTACAAATGGCAAACAAACGAGTTTTTTCAAGCTTTAATCACTACGCAAGGCTCGAAGATGCTGTCAATTCCATCATGGAAGATGACAGCGACGACGTGGTGTACAATTTAGTGTTGCTGCCGCCAGATCCTGCTGTCGTGAGTGATGAAGAGGAAGGAAATGATGATAATCTGGTTGCGTCAACTCTTTCAAGGGAAGTCCCAGGTACAGTTGATGTAATACCTCGCCATCCAGCACATGATGTATCAGACTGGGATGATAGCAATGATGAGCCCTTGGCAAATTTTGAGAAACGCCCTAGGAATAAAAACCCTGATGGACCTGATTGGCGTAAAACATTGCCTATATATAGTACTTATCATGAAATAACTGACATAGTTCAGGGAAGACAACAAAACATCTGGGAGAATTTGAAAGACCATGACCCTGTTATGTTATTCCAAAAAATATTTGATGCTGATGTTTTGGACTTGATCATACAAAATAGTTTATTGTACGCTGGTCAAAATAACAATCACGGATTTGAGTTGGACGTTGCAGACTTGAAAGGGTTTTTCGGAATATTATTATTATCTGGCTATAGACAACGTAGAACCATTAGGCAAGGTGAAAAGGTGGAGCAAGGAAGAAAAAAATAAGGTAGAAGTCAACATCCCCAGATTGTTTATAAACTACAACAAAGGTATGGGAGGCGTCGATCAAATGGATCAGTCTATCAGTCTGTATCGCATATCCAATAGAGGGAAAAAATGGCGGTGGGTCATATTTACTTACTTGCTTGACATGGCTGTCTCAAACGCATGGCGACTGCATGTTTTACTGAATAAAGATGACCATATGGACCAATTGTCGTTTAGACGCACGATTGCGCGGGCGTACTTACGACAAAACAAAACAAGAAGCCGTCCATCATCATCAGCAGTACGGGGTGTCGATGTAAACAATTTTGGCCACAACCCGGAGCGAATCGAAAAACCTTTACGATGTGCAATTTGTCACAACAGAGGTTGTTGGCGATGTGCAATTTGCCTCAAAACGTTATGCGTTGAACGTATTTGCTTTGGACAATTCCATGCATAGATCCGCCCAGTGTACACAGCTGTGTACACCCCTCTAAAACACAGCATAATTATTTTACCTTTATTTTTTCTTCATAAACCTTTTATTTGAACTATTAATTTACAATAAACAACAATTAAAACTTATTTCATCTAGTAGTTTTATTTTGGTCGTTAATGGGTTAACTAAATGCATGTATAATTATACTAAGTTAAGGAGTGTGTTAAGTAAAATTACCTACACTAAACTTGGGTTACTATAGGACAAGCTCTGACAGATTAGAATTTTTAAAACATTTTAATTTTATTTCGTATATTTGTTCATTTATTCAGTAAAATTACATAATGTTTAATGATAAAATAAGAGGTGAAGTTATAGCTATTATGGTTTTAAAACTGAATATTATAAAAAAAGTTAAAACTTCCTTAAAGTAAACTTTATTCGTTCATAAAGTCGTGCTCAAGTCTCTATCAAATTTTATAATGAGACAATACGGTTTCACCTGTCTTACATAAAAAAAACTATCTAAAATTACTATTAATTTAACATCTTATCTAAATACAGGGTAAAAAACTGAAAACCTCCTTTTTAAAGTTGGTCAAAAATGTGTTAAGTATGAATTTCTCTTTCCGTGCGAAGCCGGGGCGGGCCGCTAGTCCTATAATAACCCGACTATAATAAAAAATTCTGGGAGACAAGTTTAGTAAAAAAACTTAAGTAGTTATAGTGTTAAGTACCTGGGCGACTGAGCTTTGCTCGAGGAACATCCAGTTAGCTCATAACCCTTAATTTGTTTTTTCATAGTCAGTAAAAAAAAGTTCGCATTTCACCCCTATGTGTTGGAGTGCCATCTGTTGGGGAACTTTCGGTCTAAGAAAAAATACATAGAAATTTCGATTTCTCTGTTACAAATAAAAATTAAGTATATTAAAATAAAACATAACAAGATACTTAAAACACTTGATACTTACTTAGATACTTAGATTCGATCTCGATTACATAGCCTTTAAAGCCACGCGGTTTCCCGACTGAGCTAATGTTACGTTATACTTTTAGAAGACGGCGAAATTACCTGTCTACTGCGTAGTAATATTTTAATGCCTGGCAACACGGAGAATACCTGTTTCACTAAGAATAAAACCTAGCTATTGATCGATTTATTGCCCCCGAGATTTACAAAATTTCATCGAAATCGTTGCATGCTAGCGGCCCGCCCCGGCTTCGCACTTGATATGTCCTCTAATATTGTAGAACATTTTTTGTTCCATCATCAATAGTTTCCACAGCGCATGCGATGAAAGGAATTTTTAAGCAATTTTTTTTTCACCTTGGTTCACGGTTCCGTAGCCCAGGTGGTAGTGTATCTGCCTCCGACGCACAGGGTCGCGGGTTCGAATACCGCTCAGGGCAAACATTCGTGTGATGAGCACTTGTGTTTGCCTTGGGTCTGGTTGTTGTTTATCTATATAATATGTATGTATTTATCTATTTATGTAGTGTATATCAGCTGTCTGGTACCCATAGTATAAGCTCTGCTCAGTTTGGGATCAGATGGCCGTGTGTGAAGATGTCCCCACATATTTATTTATTTATTATTTACTATTCACGTTACTGAAGTTTTATCAAGGATCCTTTATATTTTCTAGGAATAAATATAGCCTATGTTACTCAGGGATAATGTAGCATTCTAATAGTGAAACAATTTTTAAAATAGGTTTAATGGTTTTTGAGTTTATTCGTTACAAACATACAAAGGTTTCCTCTTTATAATATTAGTACAGATAGGTATATATATTATATTTATATAATATATACAAGAAATTGCTCGTTTAAAGTATTTAATTAGATAGTGTTCTTATTCAGGGTAGGCTCGTGTCCTTCGAACCGTGAGGACATATTATTCTATTTTGACTTAGTTTTGCCCAAAATGCTTAATTACCAATAAAGAAAATTACAGGATTCAGGAAACTCGACAGTCAAAAGTCAAAACCAATAATGATGTATAGCCCATGCAGATAAAGAATAGATATGAAAATGGCGGCGGGTACTTATGGTACGGTTGGCAAAACAAGTTCTCAAAAATCTTTTTTTATTTTTCCTACTGACTTTTTTTTTGCTATTAATTATTCTTTTTTATTATTATTATTTAAAACGGGACGGGACGGGTTTATTATTATAATTAATTAATGATACTAATAATAATGACAAAAAAGATTAATAAAATAAATAAGGAGCAAGGGCGTGATAGGAAATTGATATATTCATAAATTTATTTTCGAAGTCTCCTGAAGGTTAAATCGATGTAGCGGGATTCAGTTAAGTCCTCTGAACCTCCCCACATGCTCAGTTTCCTCCGATCGATTCCAATTGGTTCTAAATCCAACCCCTGATGGTTATCATTATTTTTTTGCAACACACGCTTCACTGTGTGAGTATAGACAGCGATAGATTGTGAGCGAGATAGCATGCGAGCAGACGCCATTTTCATGTCTTTTCTTTATTTGCATGGGTTATAACCTACGAATAAGGAAGCTATGGAAGTGTAATTGTAAACAAAACCCAAGAAAAATATGGCCCCAAATCTCGAGTACTTAAACGAGAAACGTCACTGTAGACGGGCCAATTGGATGCGTTCACGCATCACGTCATATTCCGACAAGCGCGGTGATTGGTTCACGGCATGACGAATAACGGTGATTGGATCGCGTCACTTGTGCAGTGGATGTGTTATGCATAAGATGTGATAGAACAAGTCAAATTAAAAATTATCGTACTTTTGCATTACTGATATCAATCAGATTGCTTTGTAATTATTTACTAAAATCACCTTATATATATATTATTTAAATGTGTGATTGTTTTTGGGAAGAGGCCATTACTCTATGTCAAACTTCTCTCGTTTTCGTATTGTATTTTGTATCCATTAAAATCTTGCCAATCATTTGTTATTTTCGAGTTGTGATTTTACTAACGTTGAAATACAAGCCTGAACTAAGGAGAGACTATATTATTTCGGAGATCCATAAAATGGTTTGAATCGTCGTCGTTTGTTTTCTGTGATTTTGATTGGATTCATTACACTTTACTCCGACAATTAGCAGTGAAACAAATGAAGAAATGACTGCCGTAGCTATTTACACCTCAGAGAAAATAAAAGACGATCGCACGCGCGTCAGAAATCTTTGGTTTAAGGGCATCACACACGGCAGCTATAATATATATTATAGCACGAGGCAGCCAGCTCTCTCGTTGCCATTCACTTTCACGCAAAGCGGGGGTCAAACAAAATGGCGAATCAATCAGTGACCGGCCATTCTGCTTGACCCCCGCTTTGCACACAAAGTGAATGGTGATGAGAGAGCTGGCTGCCTCGTGCTATAATATATAGTATAGCCTCCGTCTGTGACAGGCTTTACACGCTTCATTTAAGCCCAATGATATTATAAGTAAAAACCTAGTAAGTATATCAATGTTTGGGGTCGGGACTAAAACTAAACCACCGACATGCTCTTCAAAAATTCTTACTTGCAAAACAGGAAAATCCTCAAGTACTTGATTACATGCAATTTTCCTGTTGTGAAACATTAACTAAATATGACGTCTAACCATTTTATTAAACAAATTGTTTCAAATCAAAATAAAAAAATATTTATTTCCATAGGATGTTATTACATCACTTAGATCCGTCATTACATTTTTTTGGGTGAGTTCACTAACACAATGGCGGAATCTGTGGAGAAGAGCTCACCGAAGAAACCCCACAGTCGTCGCATCTTTTGCGTTTCTTACATTGAGCTATTACGTAGTACATTATGCTTCAATGGTTTCTTATTTTCTATCACATAAATCACGGGCAGTTGATGATGATGATGAAATAAAAAAAAATGCATTGAAAGAATATTATTATTATGTATTTCTTTAAATCCTTAGCTTTTCTAGAAATGTAGGCAAAGAAGTTAAATCGAACCTGTATCGCATTAGTATATTTTTTCAGTTTTTTTATATGCAGGTAAGTATATATGAATAATTAAGTTCTTTGTGTTCTTGAAACAGCATTGTCCAATCGAAAGCTCAGGCAACCTAAAATTAAAATAAAAAATATTCAAACGAAAATACTTGAATATTGACTACAACGTGAAATTTACATCGTTTTGTTCCCGCCGTGTAGTGATAGTACTCGTCAAACTGAACAACTTTTCGCGAAAAAAAAAATCCCTGCTACAAAAAAGTTTTTGGTCTCTCCATACAAAGTGAGACTCCCGACCGACCCATTTTGTATGGAGAGACCAAAAATTTTTTTGTCACAGGAAATTATTTTTTCGTGAAAAGTTGTTCAGTTTGACGGGTACTATCACTTCACGGCGGGAACAAAACGATGTAAATTTCATGCTGTATAGACAAAGTAACGGTTTATATCAACGAGTGTTCTATGAACAAAAAAGACCGAGTTTTTTTATAGCGAGTTAAAATAAGAGTAATCTGTATGATGTTTTTAAGAAAATCTGTATTAGAACGCAAGTAGATAAACTTGATTTAAAAATAAACTTCATCTGAAATAACTGACATACTTACTACACTTTAAAAAGTTGAAAATCAAATTAAAGAACATCAGACATTTTGGTCCAAAACGCTACCCGTTCTAAATTTAGAAAATTCAGTTGCTGGAATAAGATCACAGCGATCTATAATGGCTACTTGAAGTGGCTACTATAGTAACAAGTTACAATTTGATATTCATTGCGTAGCCAATTCACCTAAACTGTAAGCCATTATCGTTTTATCTCATTGCTTACGCAATGTACATCAAATTGTACTTGTAATTTGTAACTTGGCCCGGGGGCCCAGGAGGCCGTTTCACGAAGCAACAATTTACTAGTAACAAGTTACAGTTTGATATTCATTGCGTAGCCAATTCGTAAAAACTGGAAGCCCTTATCGTTTTACTTCACAGTCTACGCAATGTGCATCAAATTGTACTTGTAATTTGTAACTTGTAGCTTCGTGAAACGGCCCCCTGGTCGCGCCACTGAATGAATGAATGAATTCGAACTAAAACCAAAGCAGAGTTATTTTTAAATTGGTAAAACTTGTTTAGCTAGAAAAAAAAAACAAGTCTAGATGATTTCTTTGTACTTACACATCTGCCGTTAGGTTGTCTAACAGTCCCTGCCGGACACCACCCTCCTCTTACAACATGAGCCGATCCAATGTTTATGTTTTGTGCTCCAACAGAAGTTACCATGGCGACTAAAGCCAGCATCAAAATCCACAGAAACTTCATGATTTTGGATAAAGGACGAATGACAATAATGTACCAACTTGATTCTCAGAGGAGATGTATTGAACTGATGCGTCATTTAGAAATATATCCTTATTATAGGTTTACTAGCTTTTGGTCCGTGACTTTGTTCGCGTGGTTTTTGTTTATAACGCTGGAGTTTCGTATTATGTTCAACTCTTTCTTCGCTAATTAGTAGTTAGTATATAGATATTTATACTTTGTAAATAAAGTAAATAATATGCCGTGTGGTGACGGCAGAGTAGAATACATTTGTCACCAACCCCTACTCTTCCCGTGGGCCGTGGGTGTCGTAAGAGGCGACTTAGGGACTACACATTGAACAGGGAACGGGCAGCAGCGCTCTCTGATACAGTAACCTTTTAATCTGCGATCTCCAACCCGCCTGCCAAGCGTGGAGATTATGGAAAAACCAAACACTTAAGTGGAGGAGGCTCATAGTCCAGCAGTGGACTGTAACGGGCCGTTGATTTGATTTGAAGTAACTAATAAGTTACTATACATATATAACTCAGTCAAGTAGTGAGTAGTAATAAAACAGAATAAAAGTAGTAGGCCAGTCAATATCGACATCACACATCGCAAACGCGCATGTATCTACGATTTTTTTATATGTTGTTAGGTTAGGTTGAGAGTAGTTTACACCCGAGTTTGCAACCCTGAAAACCCTGTGCCACCCCCATGGTGCTCGAAAAACTGCGAAATTTTGGTACTTGTTTCAGTTAATTCGAAAAAACTACCCTAAGGAAGCGTTTTTCAAGTATGTTTACCGTATAATTTAATAAAGCTAACAAAACTTTCTACAATTTGAGTTTAACTCCAGCATTCTAGGTCCATTATTTGCAGAGATACAGCTTGTCAAAGGTAGGCTATTTTTTAAAAAAAAACGTGTAAATTTTGTGTTTGAGTCATATTCAAAGACACGTAGAAACTAATAAAGAAACTAATGGTCCTGGTGCTGCTTCATTTGTTCATCTGATTGTTTTGTGACGCAGACTCTTTGGAATATGGTAAAGGGATCAACATCAACTCTCTTGCTAAATACTTTGACAGAGGTGGTAACTGATGCCAAGGTCTTCACTTTGTCCTGGGTCAGCGTTTTTCGCAGTTTTTCGAGGTTTTTGAGTAGCACAAGGTTTTCAGGGTTGCAAACTTGGATGTTAACTACTCTCAAGGGACCTAACAACATATAAAAAATCGTAGTTACATGCGCGTTTGCGATGTTTGTCCTTTTTTGTGTTGATATTGACTGGCCTATAGGTAGATACCGCAAAATAGACATCTGCACCTACTTTTATTTAAAACCAGCAGCGCTCCGCCCGCGGCTACGCTCACTTTAAAAAGCATCCTATCCAGGTTACAAACTATCTCCATTCTAAATTTCATCTAAATCCGTTGAGGACTTTAGGCGTGAAGGCGGAACAAACGTCCAACATCTAAACATCCAAACATCTAAATATATTTTCACATTTATAATATTAGTGTGAAGTGTGATGTGATGTGAAGTTTTTGCCAAATAATTTTCTTAACCAATGTTTTAATTTTTCCATCTATCAGTCAGTCAGATTATTTTTATATACAGAAGTATGGAGGTTATGAGTTGTGTCTTGAACTAGGTTTTCCCTATTTGCATGTTGATTCATAATAAATATTATAATTTTATTATACTGTTATTATTATTACATGAAGGAGGAAACTGTTTAGCATGCTCATGATGACAGTTTAGTTTTTAATTTACATTACACAATTCTACGCAGTAGTTTTTGCTACGCATACAAACATACAGACAGACAAACAAAAATTCTAAAACCGACCAAGTGCGTGTCGGACCACGCATAAAGTAGGGTTCCGTAGTCATTTTTGACACCGCGCTATTTCGCATTTCTTGCATCATCATCATCTCCATCTCGGCTACTTAATCTAGGGGATTTGACGATAATACTGGTATTCACACAGAGCGACTGCCATCTGAACTCCGCAACCCAGAGCGGAAACCAGGACCAAACCTAGTTTACGTGCCTTTCAAAGCACGGAAAACGGTCGTGTTTTTTTACCACTACCGGTCACCCATCCATAGCCTGGCTATGGCGATGGGTGCTTAACATTGGAGATCGCAATGAATAAGCACTAACAACTGGAGCAACCGGATTGCATGATTCACTAATAATAATTTGTCAAATCTTCTTGGACATGTAATTTAATGGCCGACTTTACGTCTTGCCTCAAATATATATATAAACTAATCTGAGGCCCTCAAGCGAGTGTTCAGTGCTCAAGCGTCTGCCCGCTTTCGCGGGTTCTACTCGAGTACCTCCCCCTCCGCACCGCACCGCACCGCGCACCTCGGCCGCGGCCATTTCATTTTATCTGTCGCCGCGCGAGTTTCTTTCTAGTTCTTAGTAGGTGATTTATTTTTTTCTTCCCTGGATATTATTTTAAATGATTAATCTACATTCAGTCCTAACAGTAAAGAATGTAAAAAAACTTTATAGTTACTGTTCTTTTGGAAAAAAAGTATATAAATAAATAAATAAATAAATAAATATATTTTTATTTTATTTATAATTTCAAAAGTATTCATCACAAGATACCCGAAACAATTGTAATTAAGAGTTTCCGCGCCAGTTTATTTACGTGAGTGATTTGAAGTTTATAGGTCCAAGACTTTAGAAATTACAGGGGGGGGACACACCGTGTTAACGACTTTGGCGTGCTATATCTCACATATGGTAAAGCTGATAAAAAAATGTTGTATGGAAACCCAACTTCATTTTTAAAGACAATTTCAACAATACCCCACACAAGGGGGTGTGCTCAAAAAAATAATTTACCCCCACTTTACATGTATGGGGAGGTACCCTTAAAAAGGGGTAATTTTAATTTTTTGTATTTTAAAATTGAGATCTATATCCAAAGTATCGTCGAACCAAGTTACATGTAAATCGGTTCATAAACGTAGAAGATATTGTGCTGTGGCAGACTGGGACGGACAGACAGACGGACTGAACGATCTTATAAGGGTTCCGTAGTCCGACAAGTAACCCTTATAAAATCGTTCAGTCCGTCTGAAAAAAAAATGAAAAAAAAATATATATGATTATTTTGGCTTGTTGCTCGTACCCTGTACTTTTTTCCACACTGTAACGCTCTTATCCTTAATTTAAGTTAGTCTGTCCTTTTTACATTTTAAAGATTGAAAAGGGACAGGAGATGGCCATTCTATTATTAGTGCTGTCAAACATCGAATTTGAACTTTATGGCCGTGTCGGTGGCACAATTTTAGAGAGCACTTAAAACATGCGACTTAAAAATCTCTTAAATTGACTATGCCCTTATTTTAGGTTATCATTCATTCAAATTAATATCATTCGTTCATCACCTCTCTTTCATTGGTCATAAAAACGAAAAGGATAGCTGGATTTTAAAATTAGAATTAGAGAATGACATCCCGAATCGATGCCAATATCTTCTATGTTCACATTATTGTATATACCTGTAGGGTAGGTAGGTACATTCGTCAGTTTCTTTTATAATTAGAATGATACAAAGGTAAGAAAAATTGACCCAGTGTTGTTTATTTTTAATGGTTTCCATACATGTTACTGATGTCTTAGAAGATCAAACTGTACACATTTTTTTTACTATTTTTGAAGTCTTCTCGCACTTGGGCCAGCATCTTGAGATTGATAAGTCAACTCGCTACACCTAAAAAAAAAATTGAGAAAGATAGGAGACTCTTGTCTAATGAACTACAGTGTTATCTATCGTATAATTGTGAATCAGAGTTTGCTGTGTGGTGACGGCAGAGTAGAATACATTTGTCACCAACCCGTACTCTTCCCGTGGGTGTCGTAAAAGGCGACTTAGGGACTACACATTGAACAGGGAACGGGCAGCAGCGCTCTCTGATACAGTAACCTTTTAATCTGCGATCTCCAACCCGCCTACCACTTAAGTGGAGGAGGCTCATAGTCCAGCAGTGGACTGTAACGGGCCGTTGATGTTGATGATAATGTGAATCATCATCAACAGCTCATATACAGCAACGAGGGGCTCAACCGCAACCAGTGTGCAGGTTTCAACACGATGTTTTCCTTCACCGTAAGAGCGTCGAATAAATCTACATAATGAATTCGAAATTCGAAAACACATTGGTACGTGTTGGGGATCAAACCCGCGTCTCCCAGACGGAAGACAGCGGTCCGAACCACTCACCGACACTCCAAACGGATCAGCTGATCGAGTTAATTTGTATAAAAGTAAAAAAAGGGATTTTAAAGTTGTGCAACAAAATTTGTTCAGTTTTATGACTGAGAGGTTTTGCGTTAGTTGTATATTTCGACTTTAGAAGATGTTTCTTAACTTAGAAGTTGTTATTTTCATACCTTGTTTAGAAGAGTGGGGTTTCCTGGTACAGGCAAAAGTCTTTTGCTTAAAAAGAAACTCCAATCGTCTTCAGTAGACTTTGTTTAAAGAAAATAAATAATTTTGAATATTTTTTTTTACTTACGCATCTGCCGTTTGGTAATCTCTCTGTTCCCTCTGGGCACCATCCGCTTTGCGCGATATAATGCTCATCTTCATCAGAGCTTATCTTCTGTGCTGCAACTGTATTTGCTATAGCAATTAAAGCCAATAATAACAACCAGAAAACCTTCATATTGCGGCGTCGAAGACTTGCTTCTTAAAGTAAGTATATATGTATGGTAATGATGAGTATGCCATTTATTATGTTTATATAGTCTACACAAATTATTAAAACAGGTTTCCTTCCTGTTCTCTATAGTATGTTGTGGCCCAATCGTTAAATTGGGCTAATCGAAATATGCCTGGGCATATCACGATACGCCGCCATTTCTTGATTTAGCCGGTTTTAGTTTTTGTTCTGTATGTTTTTTTTTAGTTAATAAAGTGGCTAGGGTCGCGGTCGTCCGTTCGGTAAACGCGAATTCGATCTCCACCACGTACCAACAATATGTTTTCCAATTTCGAATATACCGTGAAATTTACATCGTTTTGTTCCCGCCGTGTAGTGATAGTACCCGTCAAACTGAACAACTTTTCATGAAAAAAAAAAAATCCTGCGACAAAAAAATTTTTGGTCTCTCCGTACAAAGTTTTATTGTCATTTTAATGTTATTAGATGTGGGTAATGTATTTTTATGTTTAAGTAAGTAATAGTTTAAGGTAAGGTACCCTGTTATGTACGCATTGGAAGAGGCTGGTATTTAAGACACAGGCACGGCCTAGTTTAAATACCAGTGGCTTGATTTTTTGTATCAACTTTCCTTAAATAAATATATTATTATTATTATTATTATTATTAAAAGTGAGACTCCCGAGCAGAGAGCAACACGCTCCCGAGCGACCCATTTTATATGGAGAGACTAAAAATTTTTTTGTCACTGGAATTATTTTTTTTCGTGCAAAGTTGTTCAGTTTGACGGGTACTATCACTACACGACGGGAACAAAACGATGTAAATTTGTAATGTACGTTTATTCGACGCTCTCCGATGATGGGAAACATCTTGAGATTGCACACTCCTGCGAAGCAATTCAAATTCGAAAAGAAATTCTATGGGGACTTAGGTATATGAGTATATTTGACTTACACATCTGCCGTTTGGTAGTCGCACTGTTCCAGCTGGACAGAATCCTCCTATCAGAATATGTTTGTTAACCCGGCTTCTGTTTTGTGCTGCAATTGTATTAGCTATAGCTAATAAAGCCAATAATAACAACCAGAAAAACTTCATATTGTGGCGTGGAAGACTTGCTTCTTAGGTTAGGAACCAAATAATATATATGAAAATGATGCATCAGTCATTTAAATATGTTTATATAGTCAGTCTTACTAGCGGCCCGCCCCGACATTGCACGAGTTACACGTTTTTACCAACTTTAAAAAGGAAGAGATATTTAGTCTTTACCATGTTATCCTATTTAAATGGTTTTTTTTTACAAATATACTACTACGGGTAGTCGGATAATCGGTATTTTTTTCTTTCCCCCTCAAAATAGGGAAATCGAAAAAATACTGAAAAACATATCAAATTATTTATTTTTTTCAGTCCGAATTCAAATTTTTAAGTTCCTGCCTTTAGAAATACAAAATTAAAATCCCATTTTTTCTCCTTTAGAGGTCCTCCCTTAATGCCTGCCTACGTCATAAATCCAACCTACTGTGCGAATTTGTTTCTTTTTTTAGCTTTAATTTCGGCTGTGCGTTGATGAGTCAGTCAGACAATCAACAATCAGTACGGACTTCTCTCTTCATAATATTAATATAGATATAGATAATGCATCATACATAATACATAATAATTAAAACAGGTTTCCATCCTGTTTCGATGTTATTTTATATATGTTGTGGTGCAATCGTTAAATTTGGTTAATCGAGATACGTCTGGCTAGGCATATCACCTTACGCCGCCATTTCTTGATTTGCCCGGTTTCAGATGTGCTAAATAATATTCAGTTGGGTGGATCGATTAGTTGAGAGGAGCCTATTTGTCGATATTCCCATTCCCAGCTTATCACTTGGCATCGATTCCAAAATGTGCGAAAATCACTCGGAGTGGTAGACTTTTTCACTTTCTCCTCCTTCAAATCACATGAGTGCAAGTGAAACTGGATCGCCCTATCAAGAAATGGTGGCGGCGCGCGGCGGTGGCGGCGGCGGCGTATCGTGTTTGCCCAGGCAGAGCTAGAACATCCCCATTCAACAATTGGACTACAACATAGACAGACACGAGTTTGCAAAACAGGTATATGAGCGTGCTAACACAAACATCGCGGTGGATGACTTTTCGATATTATTTTAAATGTAACATAATCACACTATCACTTCAACTTCAACTTCAACGGCCCGTTACAATCCACTGCTGGACTATGGAGGGTTTTGCCATAATCTCCACGCTTGGCAGGCGGGTTGGAGATCGCAGATTAAAAGGTTACTGTATCAGAGAGCGCTGCTGCCCGTTCCCTGTTCAATGTGTAGTCCTTAAGTCGCCTCTTACGACACCCACGGGAAGAGTAGGGCTTGGTGACAAATGTATTCTACTCTGCCGTCACCACAGGGGTAGGCACGCACACTATCACACTTCACACTAATATTTTAAAAATATAAAAATATATTTGGACTAGCGGTCCGATCGCGACTACGCTCTCGTTGTGTAAGATTTTCCCGTAAAAAGTATCCTTTGTTTTTATCTAGGGTACAAGCTATCTCTATTCCAAATTTCTTCCCGATTCGTTCAGTAGTTTTTGCGTGAAAGAGTAACTAACATCCATCCATACATACATACTTACAAACTTTCGAGTTTATAATTTATTAGCAAAGATAAGGATGTTTGGATGTTTAGATGTTTGGATGTTTGTCCCACTTTCATGCCATTTGGAATGGAGATAGTATGTGCCCTGGATTAACACATAGGATACCTTTTATGGGAAAAAGTCTTATTCCCACGGGAAATTCATACATCCGCGGATGGACAGCTAGTAATATTATATATTTGTACTAGCAAAAAAAAACTCTTCTAAATTACATTTTAAAAAAAGCTAAAATAACAGTTAAATTTTGCTGTACTGATTTTGATATTTTTAAGTGAAGAAAGTACAAAAATAACTAGAATGCGGGAAAAATACACAAGAATTGTCAGCAAATTTATTCAATGTCTGTGACGCACACACATGACATGTGTGTAATCAGCAACTTAATGTGCGTTAGCTACAGGTAGCTATAACTAGTGGCTCTGTGAGCTGTAGACCTCGCGAGTCTGTATATCTTTTCATATTTTTTTTTTTTTTTCTCCACAAACATTCCCGACCCCTTGATTTTTTTTTGTTTTTTTGGTTAAGATATGTGACCTGTAGATGAAAACAGCCTCAGCGGTAGACCTTGTAAGCTGGCAACCCCCATAACACCGTCATTTATTAAAATTTCCAAAAACTGACTCGACAAAAATAACGATTAATTTATCGAACCTGCTCACAAAATTTCACGTGAATCGGTTGAGAAACGCGACCTGTAGAGTGAAACAAACAGATGAACCTATAAAAGCAAATTTGGTGAAGCTGAAACAGAGACGCTTCGCTCGCTCGGTCAACAAATGTTAAAACAACACAACATGTAACATTCCTGATATATGCATCTTGGTTTCTCTTAACAGGACCATAAAACAAATAAATAGGAACACATAAATTGTGGCAGGAGCTACATAATGTAATTAAGTATATTTGTCAAACAATATAATAGTCATAAATATAATGTTACCATAACTATACGAATTATTCCAAGCAAGTTGCTTCTCAGAACGCCACGTCTCCTGGCGCCGCGTTTCTCTACGTCGCGTCTTTTAACTGTGAGTACAGTCAGAAAACAAAACTTTGTTTGGTGAAGATACAAGTAAAACATTATTTATTACTGAGAATGTTTTTATTTTTACTTCTTTATCCATCAAAATGAACAACTTTTCCCAAGAAACATGGGTCGAATTATGAAAAAAAATTGGACTTCACATAGCAAATCGATCACGTGATCAGCGGCTCATTGTTTTTAGGGTTCCATACCCAAAGGGTAAAAAACGGGACCCTATTACTGAGACTCCGCTGTCCGTTCGTCTGTCTGTCTGTCTGTCTGTCCGTGTGGAGTTCTGAGACGCGACGTGCATGGAATAATTCAACTATACTAGCGGAACACTGATTAAAACCGCAGTAAAACATATTATTCCCACGCAAAAAATCTAATAAGTTGTCACCCTAATTTAGGGTACGCTCACAAAGTAGGTGTAGTAGGCGCGGCGCGGGGCCCCAGACAGAGAGCCCACTCAGAACAAAACGCCAAACGCAAAATTTCACGCACCCACATTGACGCATCGTTTATTAGGCGTTGCCACGCAGTTCCCAAACAGTGTGCGAACAGTGCCCCATAGCGTTGTAATTATTTTTGAAGAAGGCGGGAGTGGCCTTTCTGTAAACTTTTTATTTTGTGGTTCGCTCGAGTCCCTTGGTGGGTCGTATAAGAGCTGTCATGATGATGAGTTGGATCAGAACCTGTTCTTATACATCTTTTCTGAATAAGGGTGATGATCAGGCCTTAGACGACCACTCTGGCCCAATACGGGTAGGTTGAATATACACACAAACTTAGTTTTTCTTTTCTTTTGCAGGAGTGTGTAGGTTTTGTCACATTTTCTTAACCGTAAGTGCGTCGAATATAAACGTAATGGATTCGAAATTCGAAAACACTTTTTTTCGAGTTAGAATTCGAACCTGCGTTTCCCGAGCTGGAGGCATCGGCTCTATCCACTACACGAACGACACTCCTGAACTTTTCTGTTTTAGTCAAGAACGTGGAAGAATTTACTCCTACCCTCGATTACAGGATATGGCAGCTAACTAGTTAAAGGACATTGTAACAGGTGCTATTTCATACCTGTTATTACTGTTACCAGTTGGTATTAACTCTGATAAATATAACTTAAACATAAATTCTCGCTGTTACTAGGTTGAAATTTGATCAAAGTATATTCTTTTAGTTTGTAGAATAAAGAACTAAGTATATAGACGTTTACATATTTAAGTTTATATTGGTAAACAAACTTAGGTATATTTATAATAAATCGCTAGTTGTCAAATTATTAAAATCATAATAATATAGTGAGCTGTGAAATTATCCCAGACTAACACTGTTAATGCTGCGAAAAAAATATAGTTCAAGTATCAATTTAAAAAATAAAAATCTTTGGCAATAAATCAATCAAATCGATGGAAATCATTCTAGATAAATATTACTATTAAATACTACTACTGTAACGAGGCATTTGTCCGTTAAATGACTGGCAACCTTTCTTGCTGGCAGTTTTATCTTTCATTTTAAATTCATTTTCAAATTTAGATTTCTTACGTTTCGATTTTGTCTTTTTTCTGCTAAATTCTTCACTACATGTCCTGATCTCCGACAGTAAACTTATCCATGTTATTATTTTCCATGTTAGTTGTATAATATATAAAATAAAATATATAAATACATAAATACCTTTTCTTCGGACTGTGCCCTGGTTATTGTATTGTTATTCTACAACACTCTTCGTGTGGTGCAGCAGCTGGTGGGCCATATTACTACTACCTACTATTTGTTACTATCAATAATAAGTTAGTACAAAACGTGCCATCCATGATAGCTTTGACGTCGAAAAATGATTTGTAAAAATCTTAATTCGAATAAAATAATTTTGACTTGACTTGATTTAACGACCAATGCCAACTTTGGTTTTCCCATCATGGTTATTTTATTCCAATTCTCTATCAAATATTTCCAGATATCTACTTGAAAGTAGCAGGTATCTCTTACCTAGAATTAACAGTTAAGTAATAGATACAGATACACAGTTAACACCCCTCACTATAAGGGTCCAAAGGGGGTAGGGGGAAAAAGGTAATTAATTACAGCAGTTGCGATCCGGCCCGACTTTCACAAACGTTCACAATGTTCAGCTAAGTGTACATTCACACGTAGCTAGTACAGTGGAAAGTCAGTCAGTTACTCGGATGAGACAGAATCTTCACCGAGTACACGAGTATTTATTGTCCCATCGAGGATTTCCGAACGTTTGGCAAGAGGTGGGAGATATTCGCATTTACGACAAAATTCCGCGTACAGAGTGAGTGAGTGAGTGCAAGAGAAATTAATACTGTCACATTAAGTTTAGCGTTCTTAACTCAGTTGCACCTGTGCTTATTCTAACACTTGGACAACTAAATTTTGCTCCATCAATTTATTTATACCTACTAGTAATTGCCGTGCCGTGTGGTGACGGCAGAATAGAATACATTTGTCACCAACCCCTACTCTTCCCGTGGGTGTCGTAAGAGGCGACTTAGGGACTACACATTGAACAGGGAACGGGCAGCAGCGCTCTCTGATACAGTAACCTTTTAATCTGCGATCTCCAACCCGCCTGCCAAGCGTGGAGATTATGGCAAAACCCTCCACTTAAGTGGAGGAGGCTCATAGTCCAGCAGTGGACTGTAACGGGCCGTTGATTTTTATACTAGTAATTACACAAAACCTTTCGTCTCCGTAGCTTCATCAACAGCTCATATACGAGCCCACCGAGGGGCTCGAGCTTAACATATTAAAATAATTTTTGATGCACAACTTTCTAAAAGCGTGAAAAAGAAATACTAATTAAAAAAACTATAAAAATAAAATGAATTTCACCATCATCTCAGCCGGAAGACGTCCACTGCTGAACATAGGCTTCCCCCATACGCTTCCAACGTGAACGATCCTGCGCTATTTGCATCCACCGGCGCCCAAAATGAATGAAAGTTGTTCTAAGAGGTCTTTGTCCAGCTTTGGACAAGCAAATTCCAGCAAATCCAAGTCCAGCAAATGACAAGCAAATACCCACCTCACTCTCGCTACTATCGTCGTTTGCTGGCTCAGTGTCAATATCCCTAAAAAGGCTGATAAAAATATATATCTGCGAGAAAATATGACTATAGCCAACATAAATTAATTAAGTTGCAAACGTGAAATATTAATGTTACGTTTTTTGTGTCAGATTTTAAATTTAACGTGCGCTTTAACATGATCCTAGTCATTGATCAAATTATTTACTAATGTCCTAGTTAAAGTATGATTCAGTGCCTGAATGGTTTATTGGTTATTGGCACGGGCTTTTAAACAAAAGGTCTTGGATTCGATTTAAATTGTTTTGCGAAGTTTTAAATAATTCAATAAGTATATCCGATGCTGAAGACAAATATGTGCA
The DNA here is from genome assembly GCA_951230895.1 of Carpatolechia fugitivella. NCBI lineage: Eukaryota > Metazoa > Arthropoda > Insecta > Lepidoptera > Gelechiidae > Carpatolechia > Carpatolechia fugitivella. The sequence continues at coordinate 1,665,477 of OX579668.1, read as the reverse complement.
ATTTAGTACACGGTGTCTTAAAAAAATCAAAGTATTAATGTCCTAGTCTTACTCTTTATTAGATAGAAAACTTGGCAAGAATAAGGATTTAGATGTACCAAATCCGTTCAATTTTCTTGCCAGAAATGCTAGATCACATTTCCTAAAGTAATGTTACTGCTCGCTCGGCTGTTACATACGTTTTCTTCACGCTAGAGTGTTGGCAAGATGGAGATAGGTACTTAGAAAAAGGATTTACTATATTATAGTATCTAAGCTAGAGAAACATCATATCCATGAACTTGACTCGCTAGCATTTATAGTTGTTGTTTTTTTCATACTAAAAATGCTAAGTCTCTCAGGTGATAGAAACAAAAAACACTTTTCGAAAGTAAAAAAAAAAGATTTTTAAATTCACCAGTCAATCAACAAAATTATGTGTATTGTTTTGTATGTATAAAAATATTTATAGAAGGTTACAAATTCTGCTTAGTTTGACAAACCAGAAAATATTCATTGAACAAATTGTTCATTGCAAACAAGAAGGTTTAAAAAGATTTGCGCTTCCTATTTACTATCCGTTTTCATCCGTTTTCAACTTAGCGGTACCCTGACGAGACATTAGCGCCATTTCAACTAGCAAACCGTATCTTGCCATCCATCAATTTCTATAATAAAATTAAAATATATAGGTGTTACTCGTTCGAATTTGATGGCTCAACGATAGGTATTATTTTTGACTTTTTAAATATTTGCTTTTTTTGCTTCGGGGGTTTTTAAATTTTTAATTACTTCTGTAATTACTGTATGTTTTTGCCTGTGTGCAATAAAGTATATTTTATTCATTTCATTCATTCCTATTTCGGTTTTTTTATTTTTCTTACAACTTCAGCTACGGCGTAGTAATCGTAGCAAAGCGCTACGAGTAGACTACGAGCCTACATGGTACACGGCTACGATATCTCAATAAGGTGATTTATTTTTATCAAAATACTATATTTATGAAGGGTTGTCTTGGTGGAAGACTTACAATTAGTATAACCTAGTTGGTAGTACGTAAGCGTTGCTCAGGAAGTCCCGGGTTCGAGTATCAGTCAGGTAAGTAAAAAAATTAAAAGCTCCACATAATTTATATTTGAGTTTTTTGTTTATTTTCGCTTAACTTGTATAAAATTATTTTCTTTAAAAGATTTAAACCATATTCAGTATTTTTTATATATCTCTGTCCCAATTTAATGTAATATTGAAAAACAAAAAAAATGCTACTATTATTAAAAAATGTATAAGACCTTGGATCTAATACAAAATGTACGAAATATCATGGACACGTCATGGTACACAGATGTTAATTATTACCCTGGAAATCAAACCTGCTACATCCTTATAACAATACAACACGTCGACTCGCTCTTTATTAGGGCGTATCACGTTACAGTCGACAAACGCAGAGATAACTCGCGCATAACTAACGAGTGTGTTTTTCGTGTGTACGGCCCTTTATTTGTTTGAGTTACCGAGTTATTGTTATAGCTTTTAGTTTAGGGCTGACTCGTTGGGGATTTTGTATTTTGAAACCTCTATAATATGGGATTACAGTTCAACATTTTTCAAATTCAACATTATGGGATTTATAGTTCAACATTTTGGTAATTCAAAATTTTGGAATTCAACATTTTGCAAATTCTACATTACGGTCCGGAACGATCTAAAGGTGTCTTTATCGGAAGTATAATAACCCTCTATAATCTAAAAGTGTCTTTATCGGAAGTATAATAACCCTCTATAATCTAAAAGTGTCTTTATCGGAAGTATAATAACCCTCTATAATCTAAAGGTGTCTTTATCGGAAGTATAATAACCCTCTATAATCTAAAAGTGTCTTTATCGGAAGTATAATAACCTTCTATAATCTAAAAGTGTCTTTATCGGAAGTATAATAACCCTCTATAATCTAAAGGTGTCTTTATCGGAAGTATAATAACCCTCTATAATCTAAAAGTGTCTTTATCGAAAGTATAATAAACCCTCTATAATCTAAAAGTGTCTTTATCGGAAGTATAATAACCCTCTATAATCTAAAAGTGTCTTTATCGAAAGTATAATAAACCCTCTATAATCTAAAAGTGTCTTTATCGGAAGTATAATAACCCTCTATAATCTAAAAGTGTCTTTATCGGAAGTATAATAACCCTCTTTAATCTAAAAGTGTCTTTATCGGAAGTATAATAACCCTCTTTTATCTAAAAGTGTCTTTATCAGAAGTATAATAACCTTCTATTATCTAAAGGTGTCTTTATCGGAAGTATAATAACCCTCTATAATCTAAGAATGTCTTTATCGGAAGTATAATAACCTTCTATAATCTAAAAGTGTCTTTATCGGAAGTATAATAACCCTCTATAATCTAAAAGTGTCTTTATCGGAAGTATAATAACCCTCTATAATCTAAAAGTGTCTTTATCGGAAGTATAATAACCCTCTTTAATCTAAAAGTGTCTTTATCGGAAGTATAATAACCCTCTTTTATCTAAAAGTGTCTTTATCAGAAGTATAATAACCTTCTATTATCTAAAGGTGTCTTTATCGGAGGTATAATAACCCTCTATAATCTTAAGGTGTCTTTATCGGAAGTATAATAACCCTCTATAATCTAAAAGTGTCTTTATCGGAAGTATAATAACCCTCTTTAATCTAAAAGTGTCTTTATCGGAAGTATAATAACCTTCTATTATCTAAAGGTGTCTTTATCGGAAGTATAATAACCCTCTATAATCTAAGAATGTCTTTATCGGAAGTATAATAACCTTCTATAATCTAAAAGTGTCTTTATCGGAAGTATAATAACCCTCTATAATCTTAAGGTGTCTTTATCGGAAGTATAATAACCCTCTATAATCTAAAAGTGTCTTTATCGGAAGTATAATAACCCTCTTTAATCTAAAAGTGTCTTTATCGGAAGTATAATAACCCTCTTTTATCTAAAAGTGTCTTTATCAGAAGTATAATAACCTTCTATTATCTAAAGGTGTCTTTATCGGAAGTATAATAACCCTCTATAATCTAAGAATGTCTTTATCGGAAGTATAATAACCTTCTATAATCTAAAAGTGTCTTTATCGGAAGTATAATAACCCTCTATAATCTAAAAGTGTCTTTAGTATAATAACCCTCTATAATCTAAAAGTGTCTTTATCGGAAGTATAATAACCCTCTATAATCTAAAAGTGTATTTATCGGAAGTATAATAACCCTCTATAATCTTAAGGTGTCTTTATCGGAAGTATAATAACCCTCTATAATATAAAAGTGTCTTTATCGGAAGTATAATAACCCTCTTTAATCTAAAAGTGTCTTTATCGGAAGTATAATAACCCTCTTTAATCTAAAAGTGTCTTTATCGGAAGTATAATAACCCTCTTTTATCTAAAAGTGTCTTTATCAGAAGTATAATAACCTTCTTTTATCTAAAGGTGTCTTTATCGGAAGTATAATAACCCTCTATAATCTAAGAATGTCTTTATCGGAAGTATAATAACCTTCTATAATCTAAAAGTGTCTTTATCGGAAGTATAATAACCCTCTATAATCTAAAAGTGTCTTTATCGGAAGTATAATAACCCTCTATAATTGAAAAGTGTCTTTATCGGAAGTATAATAACCCTCTATAATCTAAAAGTGTCTTTATCGGAAGTATAATAACCCTCTATAATCTAAAAGTGTCTTTATCGGAAGTATAATAACCTTCTATAATCTAAAAGTGTCTTTATCGGAAGTATAATAACCCTCTATAATCTAAAAGTGTCTTTATCGGAAGTATAATAACCCTCTATAATCTAAAAGTGTATTTATCGGAAGTATAATAACCCTCTATAATATAAAAGTGTCTTTATCGGAAGTATAATAACCCTCTTTAATCTAAAAGTGTCTTTATCGGAAGTATAATAACCCTCTTTAATCTAAAAGTGTCTTTATCGGAAGTATAATAACCCTCTTTTATCTAAAAGTGTCTTTTTCAGAAGTATAATAACCTTCTTTTATCTAAAGGTGTCTTTATCGGAAGTATAATAACCCTCTATAATATAAAAGTGTCTTTATCGGAAGTATAATAACCTTCTATAATCTAAAAGTGTCTTTATCGGAAGTATAATAACCCTCTATAATCTAAAAGTGTCTTTATCGGAAGTATAATAACCCTCTATAATCTAAAAGTGTATTTATCGGAAGTATAATAACCCTCTATAATCTTAAGGTGTCTTTATCGGAAGTATAATAACCCTCTATAATATAAAAGTGTCTTTGTCGGAAGTATAATAACCCTCTTTAATCTAAAAGTGTCTTTATCGGAAGTATAATAACCCTCTTTAATCTAAAAGTGTCTTTATCGGAAGTATAATAACCCTCTTTTATCTAAAAGTGTCTTTATCAGAAGTATAATAACCTTCTATTATCTAAAGGTGTCTTTATCGGAAGTATAATAACCCTCTATAATCTAAGAATGTCTTTATCGGAAGTATAATAACCTTCTTTAATCTAAAAGTGTCTTTATCGGAAGTATAATAACCCTCTATAATCTAAAAGTGTCTTTATCGGAAGTATAATAACCCTCTATAATCTAAAAGTGTCTTTATCGGAAGTATAATAACCTTCTATAATCTAAAAGTGTCTTTATCGGAAGTATAATAACCCTCTATAATCTAAAAGTGTCTTTATCGGAAGTATAATAACCCTCTATAATCTAAAAGTGTCTTTATCGGAAGTATAATAACCCTCTATAATCTAAAGATGTCTTTATCGGAAGTATAATAACCTTTGTAGCGTTAAAAAAGAAAAGCTAGCTAACCTGTGGTCGACGACCACAGGCGAAACGTGAAATTTAGGTGTACAAAGAAAGAGTTAGTTAAATTTGTCCGAACGGTATAATGTCAATTTAAAAAAGGCCTAGAAATTGCCAAGCATGAGCCGAGAGTCGAGTCCTGAGGGGACTCCGGCGATATAGTGTCGCTGAACTATAGTGTTGTGTTGTGGTGTATCGATGCAGGAAGGTGTACCAAAACCGCGGAGTACCCCGAGAGAGTATAGCCAAATGGGAACCAAAAAAGGAAGGGCCAGAGAAACCTAAAGGGCCTTTTTAGAATTTAAAAAATGAATTTAAATTTGGCAAAATCCGCATACAAAATTGATACAAAAAACAGATACAAAAAAAGGCTAAAAAATGATGGGCAGTCCCAGGGGGGACGCCGGTGCGCGGGTCTGCGGCACTCAGCTGGCACGGGCGCGGGCGCGCACAACGCAGGGGTCCAGGCACGTCCAACGCCCGGTGGCCTCAGGGGTCCGGAACCACGGCGTGTGAACGAGAAAGGCACGGAGGGACCCTCGTGTGTGTGCCGCAGAGACCGGAAATACACAGTAAAGATGTACAAGGAAATAATCGCCATCCGACCAAGACAAGGAAAGAGAAAAGTACGTCGATAAAAACCAGGAGGAAGACAGCACAAGACTTACCCGGCCAACGTAAAAGTAGGTTAAAGTAGGAGCCTGTCCCAAAAATTATCGCATTAGCAAGAGACGATAATAACCCAGTGTCCCAAGGTTCCAGATATTTATTTCGTAAGATTCAACCACGTTCAAGGGATAAAACGTTTCCATCTCCTGACAGACGACAACTGAGAAAACAATCAACAATTTAGAAAAAGGTCAAACTAAGAAAATTTTAAATTTGAAAATGTGACATAAAAACCGGCCAAAAGAAAAAAGAGCCATACCAAAAAGGTTATAAAAAAAACCTGCAGTAATGCTGCACCTTCTATAATCTAAAAGTGTCTTTATCGGAAGTATAATAACCCTCTATAATCTAAAAGTGTCTTTATCGGAAGTATAATAACCCTCTATAATCTAAAGATGTCTTTATCGGAAGTATAATAACCTTCTATAATCTAAAAGTGTCTTTATCGGAAGTATAATAACCCTCTATAATCTAAAGATGTCTTTATCGGAAGTATATTAACCCTCTATGATCGAAATTTCAGTTAAAATATTATAACAATTTACCTATATATACTCACCGGCACATCTAACCGCCCACCCTTGTGTTTCGAGTTAATTTTAAACTACGCTTATTGTTATACATTACAATTGATTTATTGATAATTTTACGATAAATTAAACACACTTAAATAAACGTTAAATTAACTACTTTTTAACTAACATCAGCTGTAAATAATACAGTTATAAAGGATCACGAATATTCCCTAAATGAATGGTGGGCGGTTAGATGTGCCGGTGAGTGTATTAATCGAAAACTCAAACCCAAACGCATATACCGCCTCCGTTCCGTTCCGTCCGTCGTGGGTAAAAAGGTTGTAAGTGAAGTCGACCAACCCGCACTAGGCCAGCGTGGTCGACTAAGGCCTAATCGTCCTAATTCAGGGTAAGCTCGAGCCCCTCGGTGGGAACGTATGTGAGCTGTTGACGATGATGATACTAAAATTGGCTCAGAAGGCCCCTAAAGCCTCTCAATTGACTTAAGGTAAACCCGTGAAATGATTCAATAAAGATTTCAAAGTTTTACACCAACCCGATTTAAAAGCGACGCGATAAATGTTGACCCATTTCCTAAACCCACCCTCACTTTCTGGGTCGACTTTTTAGGGCTCCGTAGCCAAATAGGGTTAAGGCGGGACTATGTGGAAATATCGGCCATAGTTGCAACTTATTAAATTTTAAATCGAGTAGATTTTAAAAATACATTATAATAATATACAAAAAAAAATCCTTTAGTGAGACTTTCTCTAGGATATCATTCTGACGGCTCCGTGGCTTATTTGGTAGTACACCTGCCTACGAATTACGGGGTCTCGGGTTTGACTCCCGCTCAGGGCAGATATTCGTGTGAAGAGCACTCTTGTTTGCCTTGTGTCTGGATTTTGTTTATACATATAATTATTTATGTATATGTAATTTCGGATCAGATGGCCGTGTGTGAAATGTCCGCAAATATTTATTTATTTATCCGATTGTCTTTAGTAAAGATGCAGTTGTCATTCTTGTTTACAGAATTAAAGATCAATACTTATAAGCCAGATAGCGTCGGTGGTCTAGTAGCTAGAACCGCTGCCTCCCGTCCGAGAGACGCGGGTTCCATCTCCACCACGTACCAATGTGTTTTCGAATTTCAAATTCATATATACGTTTATTCAACGCTCTTACGATGAAGGAAAACATCGTGATGAAGCCTGCACACTCCTACGAAGAAATTCAAAGGTTGTGTAAGAAATCGACTAACCCGCACTGGGCCAGCGTGGTCGACTAAGGCCTAACCGCCCTAATTCAGGGTAGGCTCGAGTCCCTCGGTGGAGACGTATATATGAGCTGTTGATGATGACTTATGAGCCGTATCAAAGGCCTTTGGTATCGTGTTTGGTCGGTCATTGACCTTGAAACACTGAACAAAACTGTTTTGTTACTGTTAACATAAAATGTGACTTTCAAACTAAAACCATTTGACTATCCATAACAAAACTTTCGGTGTTGTTAATCAAATTGTTCGTTTATCCGTAAAATATCGAGTTTTAGTCACTTTTTAGTGTTAATGGTAACAATTGTTTTTTTTAGTGAACCCACCCTTTATAATGATGATTACGGAACCCTACATTCTGATTGTTCTAACTCACTCTTGGTCACAGTTTTCTTATGTAATTTAATGTAGATAAAGGACTGTATTATTTCTAGTTTAGATAAGAGCCACCCTTATTCTTATCGTTGATGTCTTTGAAGGCAAAAAGAAACTTATACGAGGGTAGATTGTAGGTTCTGTGGCGAACAACTTTTCACGAAAAAAAATTCCTGCGACAAAAATATTTTTGTGCTGTGGCCCGCAACCGCCACGGAGCTGCAGGGCAGTACACGAAGAGTGTTGTAGAGGGTAATGTGGTTATAACCAAGGTTCAGTCCGAAGAAAAGGAATTTATATATTATATTATTTATTATATAATAATTTAATTTAATTTAATTAATAACTGTCATGGAAAACGGTAGAAAATAGTAGATAAGCTGTTTACTATCGGAGATCAGGACATGAAGTGAAGAATTTGGCAGAAAAAAAAACAAAATCGAAACGTAAGAAATTTAAATTTGGAAATGAATTTAAAATTAAAGATAAAACTGCCAGCAAGAAAGGTTGCCAGTCATAAAACAGGAAAGAGGATGAATGCCTCGTTACAGTGCTCTCCATACAAAATGGGTCGGTCGGGAGTCTCGCTTTGTATGGAGAGACCAACATTTTTTTTGTCGCCGGATTTTTTTTTTCGTGAAAAGTTAATCAGTTTGACGGGTACTATCACTACACGGCGGGAACAAAACGATGTCAATTTTACGGTGTATACGTTCCTATCGAGGCACTCAAGGCGTACCCTGAATTAGCGCGATAGGCTTTAGTCGACTACGCTGGCCCAGTGCGGTTTGGTTGACTTCACACACAACGTTTTCATTTTCTTCCCATAAACTTATTTTTTAAATGTCGGTGGTGTAGTTGCTAGGGCCTCTGCATTTCGTATGGAAGACGCGGGTTCGATCCCCACCCACGTCCCAATGTGTATTCGAATTTCGAGTATGTGTATTCGATGTGTTGTGCTGATTATGAATGTACCCCATATTATGAAGTAAGCTGCTAATAAACTTCCATTCCCAATATGAGATACTCATTATCGAATACGAGTCCCGTACGATACGTTGCGACGTATCGTACGGGATCCCCTATTCCCCTATCCCCTATTCGTTGGATGCGTCCAACGAATAGGGGATCGGACTGTTCAACATATTTTATAAATTTACTATATTTTATGAATTATTTTAGTAGCAGACGATTCGCGAAGAAAAAAAACAGAATCGGTAGAAAAACGAATTAACAGTGATTTTTTAAAGTTTCAATATGTCTCTCTTTCAAAAACAATTTTTTGTATGGAGATTATATGGCGTTACTAACAAATGAAGTCACAAGTGGGTATGTGCCTCTCTGTCTAATCTTGAATTTCAAACCTTTATAACTCGGTCAATTTTAAAGATAGAGCAAAAATTATTTTAGTGTTCGATAGCAGAAACTAAGAAGTTTGGATTTATAAAATAAAAAAAAGTAATCCGATCCCCTATTATCTTATAGATGAGTAACCGTCGAACAAAGCCCGCTTAAACATGGCACCATATTAATTTTGACAGACGATGACGACGACAGACAGGCAGATGATGTTGCTGCTGTACATTGAAGCTTACTTTCGACGTTCTTTCAAACCGAGTCATATAAAACATCATTGTACCGCGTATTCGAATGTCGTATGGTATAGTTTTGCTTTCTTTGGTATTCATGTGGTGAGGTCAAGTTACTCTTCTAGACTATAGATAATTCATTGGTCGCACCCCTAAGCTAAACGATGACCCAATTCTGGCAACTTCCCGCTTCCACTCCGTCAGTGTTGCCAGCCCCGGTTAAGTTAATTGCCCAAGTTATTCCTGGAGTCGGGAGCTTACCTAGAGTGCCTCAGCTGAACTATTTTGGGTAAAACCGCAAACTGTACTGTAAAATACCGCAACTAATTCTGTCAAAGTTATCTTTCGAATTCAATCTCTTCTCTTCATTTGAGACACTTAAAATGATAGATCTGCCCCAACGAATTATAGATAATTTGTTGATCTGCCCCCGCTGCATGACGACCGTCGATAAAATAAACCGCGCTACATATAAAGTGACCGCCAATAGCATCCAAGTTTATGTCACGCGAAGATAAGAACTGCGTTACTATTGACGGTTACGTTTTATGTCATAAATTCATAAAAACTTATTTTTTTTATTTGGTTTATCAAACAGTTAACACAATAAATTTTACTTAGATAACTAACTTAATTTAGTATGAGATAATTATGTAACCAGCATCGATAACCACAACGTATGGTAGCTTTTACGATTACAAAGAAAAACAGTCTGCGTAACAAAACCTATAACGAGACAATACAGACGACAGACGGTAGTAATGTGTTAAATAAATACTAAATAAAATACTTGTCTTACGTGAGCAAGCAAAAAAAGAAATCAAACAAAAAACATAGTGGACGACAATTAACTAACAATAGAGATAGAAGAGACAGAAGACAAAAGTAGTTTTTTGAACACACTTGCTTTAACCGCCAGTATATCAATGTTATTGAAGTAACTATTTTAAGTCTGGCCCATTCTATACTTTATATTTCTATATTTTCAAAAACATAGTATGAACAAGAAGATGTTACATAAGGTTACCCCGCTAGTACTAAATAAACATAACAACTACGCTTGATACTTATATTTATATAAACAACACGCACTCTCTACTAGTTCCACTTTATTTAAAATTACATTATAATAGGTAATATTTGCCACCGGTTTCGTCACTTCATCGTCATCCTCAGAGAGCATTCTTGTTTTAATAGCACGAAAAGACATTATTTGTTGAACCACGTGTCACACTCTACATCGGAGTACATTGTGAGTATCCATCAACGGCCCGTTACAGTTCACTGCTGGACTATGAGCCTCCTCCACTTCATTGGAGGGTTTTGCCATAATCTCCACGCTTGGCAGGCGGGTTGGAGATCGCAGATTAAAAGGTTACTGTATCAGAGAGCGCTGCTGCCCGTTGCCTGTTCAATGTGTAGTCCCTAAGTCGCCTCTTACGACACCCACGGGAAGAGAAGGGGTTGGTGACAAATGTTTTGTACTCTGCCGTCACCACACGACGGAGTATCCACTTGTGGAATACTACGTCAGTTTTGAAGTGCTTAACGTGTTAACTATGATAAGTGTACAAAACTTGGCATGCCCGTTTGTAGCAATAAAGCGGAAAGCTGTCAGCGCTACGTTTAGCGCTTTAACGTAATAAAGCTCATTTTTAACAAAACCCATTCGCACTAAAAAGATTCAAGAGTTTAGTAAATATTCTGACATTCACGGTCGTAATACTAGAAATAAGAATAAACTAGTTAATCGTCACTGGTTTTTTTTTTTCGTGAAATGTTGTTCAGTTTGACGGGTACTATCACTACACGGCGGGAACAAAACGATGTAAATTTCATGCTGTATTAACTTTTCTAATGTAACCTTAGCAAGATAACTGTCAATCGTGGTTGCAGACTGAATAGGGTGTCAAAGGTTCGCCTGAAAGCCCATCTCCATTCCCTCCCTGTTTAAAAATTCCTCTGTAAGCTTTGATTGTCTGTCAGCATGTTCCTCTTTTCTTACTTAAGTAGTTATTTATCTTTGTATATTAGTAATAAGTATATATCATTGTAAACATATTTATATAGTATATTATGTAGTTGTATTATTTATTTATGTAGCTATATTGACATTTTATGTATGTAGGTATATATGTAGGTTTGTATGCCCTAAGTATAAGTAATTTATTTATGTAACTTTGATTAATAGTATTAAATAGCTTATCCTATTCTGTTTTTCTTGTGTGCACCGTCCCACAGTTCCAATGAAGTTTTCTTGTACCCTAAGGTTGCCTGGAAGAAATTGCTACCTTTGCAATAAGGCCGCCTATCTGTACACGCTTTTATCTATCTTCTGTACTTTCAGCTATATCCTTGTGTGCAATAAAGTATATTCTATTGTATTCGTTTGACATGAAGATGGCTGCGTGGCAAAAATTAAATACAGGACAACGTCTGTCAGGTCAGCCAGTTGTAAATAAATAAAACCTGCAAACATCACTCGACACTGGCTAAATACGTCTACATAAGATGTGACGCCATTAATTAAGAAAAAAAAAACAATTTAAAAATTTCGAAGTGTACCTATTGATATTTAAACTTTGACTTCCAGAACGAATGCCAAACGTTCTCCCAATACACCACGGAGGCGACGACCGCAAAGATAATGAATTCATGCAACCAGATCACCCTGTCCGCATTCGAACTCGTATTGAGATACCTCTAAGATTAACGACGCTGTGGTCCTCACATGCTCCTCCTATTGAAATGGTAATGAACTAGGCCGTATGGTGGTTAGTTAAAAATAAATTGTATGAAAAAGGTTACTATAATACATATGTGTGGATAAGAGATTGCTTGAGATACAGGCTTTTTACACGACTGCACATAAAATGAGTGTTCAGGGTTCATGTATGTGTGTACGTATGTATGTATGTGAGTTTCTTTATTCTACCATGATTTCTAAATGCTTGAACACATGATGTATGGGGTATCGTTAGAAACCTTATCCTTATCCTTATTAGATACATCAGCCCGAGTGACACTGGCTATCAATTTTATGGCGGTGCAGTTGTGTTTTTAATTTTGGATGATATTATCTTCTTAATATAGTCGTCCGCCCGTCTGATATTAAAAACTTGCCTTTAGACAAGTTTAAAATAATTATTAAAACATAAATTGTATAAAAATGGTTACTATGGGATATCTGATTACTTAGAAGACAGATGTCCATGGGAATAGATTGTTTGAGTAACAGGCTTTTTCGATATATAATAAGCATTAATTTTGTAATTAACAAATTGTTTTATTTAAAAAAGGAAACGCAAAAGATTCGACGACTGTGGAGTTTCTTCGGTGAGCTCTTCTCCACAGATTCCGCCATTGTGTTAGTGAACTCACCCAAAAAAATGTAATGACGGATCTAAGTGATGTAATAACATCCTATGGAAATAAATTATTTTGACTTTGACTAAGACCGATATCATCAAAATTTCTGGTGCTTTTCTTCATGATATTTGGAAAGAACACGCTCTCGTGATCTCATAAAGCTGAGTCTTAGAGGGCGCAATCGGCCGCAGCATTATGGAGGAGTGAAAATCACCAAAAATGCTTGTTAATGTTCTGGTGGTAACGAACATTTTTGGCGATTGATAACATAGATTAAGATTAAACTGTATTAACAAAGTGAGTCATTATTAATTGATTATTTTAAATAAACTATTATAATTATTAGCGATGAAAAATTATTTTGTTAATTCTTACTTCGAATGACGACATTTTTACCCTTTTCCTCCTGTTAGCATAAATTTTGTACATGTCGGGTTTTATTTAAAAAAAATGCAAAAGATTCAACTGTGGAGTTTCATCGGTGAGCTTTTTTCCACAGATTCCGCCATTGTGTTAGTGATCTCACCTAAAAAAAAAATTACGATTTTAAGAAATGTAACAAAGTTTACAAAGTTTTTTACTTTAATATGTTAAAGTGTTTTTTTTTTACATAATATATTGAGATGCCCTTAAGATTAATGACGCTGTCTTCCTCGCATATCCCTCCTATTGAAATGCTAATGAACGATGCGGTATGGAGGTTCGTTAATTGTAAACCTTGTCAAGAGAAATAAATGTTATCTGCCCCTTCCGGGTATTTGAAACCCCAAAAGCTAAACAGCTTAAGCGACATAAAATGCCATTATCATAATTCCACTTTTTATTGTGTTTTATAGGAAACCAAAGTTACCTAGAAGAAATTACTACATAAGCAATAAGGCCACGAATATGTACACTATTATTTTTATTGTATTATACTAGTATGTTATAAAATAACTTCTATTATATTCTCAAATTTTAATCATCCCTGGGAACTGGTACCAGGAAAGATGTTATTACCTAAGTAGACAATATGTAAGTATCGTATTGATAAATCCGCCGTCGAGCACCCCGCACTGGGCCAGCGTGGGCGACTAAGGCCTAATCGCCCTAATGTAGGCTCGAACCCCTCGGTGGGGACGTATATAAGCTGTTTATGTATTGATAAATAAACTAAAAAGATTGAATTTTGAGAAGATAAAGGTTTAATCATTCAAAAACACCAAAAATATTGGAATCGTAGAAGGTAGAGCAACTTGACTGTAGCCCTTGCTACGAGAATGCTACGAAAGTGCTACGAATTTACGTACAGAGGAAAAAGGATATAGTCAGGCCAGGCGGCTTGAAACGGTTTGAATTTTCTCAAGAGATTTTTTATATTTTTATATGAAATTTTGTTTACATGTATAATTGTATAGTTTACCGAACTGCACAATTACGCGAAATTTCATGACAAAGCATAAATAATTACCAGAGAAAACTTAATCCGTTTCAAGCAGCCTGGCCTGACTATATCCTTGGTCCTCTGTACATAAAACTCGCTTATATTCACAAAAAGGTAAACTGAGCTATAAGTTGGATCACACGGAGCATATACTAAAACTACATTTGGCAACAAAAGAAGAAAAAAAAAGATTTAGAAAATCTTTAAACGAAATCGATCGATCTTACTTTTTCTTTTTTCTTTTTCTTTCTTTCTTTTTACATTGGAACGTATATCTTAGGATTCGATTATCTTAGGATATACGTTCCAAAGAAAAAACCCGCATAACTGACGTAAGCGTGGGCGGGTCGGGTCATGTGTGTAGAATGCACCTCAAGAGATGCGCCAGAGCCGAAAATGAATGGGCCATTCAATGGTTCCCCTAGACAGCCGTCGGGGAAGAGGGAGGCCTAAGAAGCGATGGCGCGACGAACTAGATGCATTTGAACAGCAATGGATGAAAGTGGCCCAAGATCGAGATCAGTGGAAGGAAGGGGAGGCCTTTATGCCTAGCAGTGGGATAGCTAAAAAGGGCTATAAAAAATACCATTTGAAATGACACTGCTTACCTATAAATATCATCATAAAAAAGTTAAATCAATGAACTAAATTACGGAAGTACAACACATAATTCTCAACAACTTTCTGCAAAAGCCATTTATCAAACCAAAAATCGGCCGAACTTATACCGAAGCGAATTGCCAACACAGACTACGTTCGAGAACTACATAAATCATCTTGTGCGATATCATAGTCCAGCCCAATCGCACCTAGGTGGAGAACTTCAAAACTGACTTGGCAAATGTTACGGAACTGGCTGGCAAGATGTTTTTGATGGTTTTGTGTGGCATTAGCATTTTTAGGGTTCCGTAGGTGCATCAAAAAGATGTCCGTCTGCCCGTCAGTCTGTCAAGACCCTTTTTCGAGTTCAACTCGAAAACTATAAATATGGGGAAAGTTGTTCAGTTTCATGGGTAGGTTGATCCTTTAAAATAGTGTCAGCTAATTTATTTACACCCAGTATACCACTCTAGTAGTAATAGCGATTAGTTCCAATAAAAACAAAGATAAACCAAGCAATTCATTAATTTTAATACAGTCAACAATCCAATTGACCAAACTTATATTTAACAAACACGCTAAACTTGAATACTGCAGAAAATTAATAACGTTCCACAATACAGTTGAATCTCAAGGGGAAGTTTCAAAGTTACTCTGCAGAAGTTACAAAATGGGATCAAGCGCAAAACTAAGTTACCCCTCGTCTTTCTACAAATTAAGTCATTCCAACGCCTTTTTTAAGTATTTGCACTGAAACTTGAGTTATATTACATACTTGGTCGTCATAGCATGGGTTGTAAGGTCAACGACCGACATCACAGACCACGGTGTTAGATTGATAAAGCCAACAGCCTCCGTGGCCGATTTGATTCCCATTGGGGACACTGTCAAGCAAAAATCTCTTTGTAAGCTTTCCCCTGTATGTTAGAACATTGCAGGCTGAATCACCAAATTGACCGAAAAGAAAGATGTATCCTTGCTTCGGAAGGCCCAAAGCAGTTGGTCGCAGCTATCTACGAAAGTAAGTCGTTATACGAGCCATGTCAGTAGATTTTGGCGGATCCATTGAAACCAAACACACACACACACACACACACACACACACACACACACACACACACACACATCAACAGCTCATTTACGTCCCCACCGAGGGGCTCGAGCTTACCCTGAATTAGGGCGATTAGGCCTTAGTCAACCACGCTGGCCCAGTGCGGGTTGGTCAACTTCACACACAATCTTTGAATTTCTTCGCACTCGCAGGAGTGTGTACGTGTCATCACGATATTTTCCTTCACCGTAAGAGCCTCGAATAAACGTACATTTAAATTTGAAACTCGAAAACACATTGGTATGTAGTGGGAATCAAACCCGCGTCTCCCGGACGCACACACACAAACACACACACACACACACACACACATCAACGGCCCGTTACAGTCCACTGCTGGACTATGAGCCTCCTCCACTTAAGTGGAGGGTTTTGCCATAATCTCCACGCTTGGCAGGTGGGTTGGAGATCGCAGATTAAAAGGTTACTGTATCAGAGAGCTGCCCGTTCCCTGTTCAATGTGTAGTCCCTAAGTCGCCTCTTACGACACCCACGAGAGGAGTAGGGGTTGGTGACAAATGTATTCTACTCTGCCGTCACCACACACACACACACAATATTAATTTACGTAAAAGTCACCTACAAAGCTTAAATAGGTGTCCATTAGTATACTAATTAGGTTTTCAATATCAACAAACACTACTTACACATTCTCCCAAGTAATTACGCTCAATGCGACATCCGGTCTGTCAGTAGGAAATAGAGGTGCTTATTGTTCTCAGACATATATTGCTGTTATAGAGTGGTTATAGTGCTTGTATGGTGTTACAAGCTGTGATGCTCATGAAAGGTCCAATGTGATGTTTGTCTTTTATTACAGTGTCTTTGTCCTATGAAAGGTAGGGTTTTCTCATTTTTACTAGAAGTCCCTCCGTGGCTACCATTATCTGTCATTCAAACAATTTTTTTTTACTATTTTGGCTGTCCTATCTATCTTATATTCTTTTATCTTCTGTGTAAATAGGGGACCGGACTACTTTTTTTTTATTATATAAATCCAAACTTCTTAGTTTCTGCTATCGAACACTAAAAGAATGTTTGCTCTATCTTTAAAATTTACCGAGTTATAAAGGTTTGAAATTTAAGATTAGACAGAGAGGCACATACCCACTTGTGACGTTATTTGTTAATAACGCCATATAATCTCCAAACAAAAAATCGTTTTTGAAAGAGACAGACATATTGAAACTTTAAAAAATCACTGTAAATTCGTTTTTCAACCGATTCTGTTTTTTTCTTCGCAAACCGAATCTATATTTTAAAAATAATTCATAAAATATGGTTAATTTAGGAACGGTTTGATCCCTTATTGTGTAGGTACTTGTAATTTGTTTATTCTTTTTTTTCTTGTTGTTATGTGTTTGTTTCTGAGCTGTGCCTATTTTTATTGTAAATGTCTGTTTTTTGTTGTTTCTGGTGTGCAATACTGTGCTGTCTGTATGAGTCAACCAATAAAGATTTTGCGTGTAAAACTGTCTTTATACCTATTTACATCAAAATCGGTTCTGTATGTCCGCTGAGAAAGCCTGGTAGACAGACTTTACTTTTATAATATTAAAGGGTAGGCTCAAACTGAACCGAATCTCTTTTTTATCGAAGGGGAATTAACGTGAGGTGTCAGTATCGCTTATTATTTACTTTTCAAGTAAAAAAGAGAAAACCACAGACAATGCAGTTTCTGTAAAGTTTCTTCTAGCTGTTCTATTAAGTATATTCATTCATTCATTCATTCTTCTCCACAATATGAGCGCACATTTTTCAGTGAATTCGTCCTTAGTATTTGACGCTGCCAGGAGCAGGGACCGAAAACCTTTAAAATTTGCGGTAAAGGTATGCCGTAAAGGTAGAAATTCTAGGTTACATTTAAGATAAAGATAACCGATATTTGGGTTAACGAAACCTATAAACGTGTTACCTCTAGCTTTGGTTACCGGTGTTAATATCGGTTACCGAAAAAGGTCCTTGATTTAGAAAGGAATTAATAATGGCAACGCTAGCGATTTTTTGCCGTATCGTCGGCATTATAAAATGATTCAGAAAGTAATCTATCTTCATCCGCGTAATTTGAAGATTTTCTTGTTGTTTTTGCATTCAATTATTAAAATATACTCATCTGCATTAATAAAGTGACTTTATTTTTTAAATTAAAAAACATCCTTTCTACAGAAACTGGGTAGTGACCGTAAGTACTTTAATATATTTGGAATGACTATAAGACCTTATTTAACTGTCAAATAATGAGCTTTACAAATAAAATTGTTATACTCGGTGAGATTCTTAAACACCACATTGCATTGTAGTCACAACTTAGTCCGATTAATGGTGGGTCTACTCGGAGTCAGGGAAAATTAGAAATGAATTGGGAAGTAATCCATTTTCATCCGCGCCATTTTAAGAGTTATTTGTTGCTTATGCATGAAATTATTAAAATATACCCCTCTACGTTGAGAACATGACTATATTTTGGTTTTTCCTTTAGATTTTGTATATTCTCTAACTATCGAAAATGTAGATAGTTATAAATTATTTGCGATCCGATCGCAGTTCCGTAGTTATTTAATTTAAAGCTTAATGCCAGCTAGTGTTGTTGCGATAGCGATAGTCTATCGATAGTATCGATAGGCTATCTGTATTTTCGATACTATCGATCACGATCAAAATGTGAATTTATTAATCTATTTAGCAAGCAATTTATTTTAAAATTCATCCAATATTACGCATTGGTGAAGCTAATCCGAGATGGTGGCCAACTTTTTTGTTTATGGGCTGATTTCAATAAAACTCAGTTTGATACTTTATTTGGAAAAGAAAATAGCAACTGAATTATAAAATAACAAATATCCATAATGGTGGGCAACTTGTTTGTTCATGGACTGATTTAGTTAAAACTTGGGACCATTAATTTGACATGAAATTAACGGCGGTATGGTATAAATGTCAAAATACCAAGATGGCGACCAACTTTTATGTTTATGGACTGGTTTTGTAGTAACTTGGTTTAGAACAATATTTTGACATGAAATGTAAATCAATTTGTCATATAAGATGCCACACAGACAGACATTAGAAAACAACAATAATATTCAAATATCTCAAAAACTATGCGTCGTAGCGAAAAAATAACGAAAATTTGTGCCCACTTTATAACCCTTAACACAACCATGGCCTTGCTATATAATGACCTTTCTTGACCTTGACACTCACTTTTTTTAACTTTGTGAAAAATATATCTTAATGGTCCTGTAAACATTAATTGATTGATTGAGAATGGTAAGATAGTTCCAATTATTAACGAAGCAATGTTAAAACTACTACTATTATTATTATTATTTTTATTAAAAATGACAAAAAACCAACATGTTGGCCTATATTTCGTTCATGGATCGATTTTGTTAAAACTTGGCTTGGGACTATTATTTTTACATGAGATTAACAATGGTATGATATAAATGTCAAAAATCCACGATGGCAACCAATTTTTAGGTTTATGGACTGGTTTTGTTGTAACTTGGTTTAGGACAATATTTTGACATGAAATGAAAATCAATTTGTCAAATAAGATGCCACACTGACAGACATTAGAAAAAAACAATAATATTCAAATATCTCAAAAACTATGCGTTGTAGCGAAAAATAATGAAAATTTGTGCCCCCTTTATAACCTTTAATACAACCATGGCTATGCTATATAATGACCTTTCTTGACCTTGACACTCACTTTTTTTACTTTGTGAAAAATATATCTTAATGGTCTTGTAAACATTAATTGATTGATTGAGAATGGTAAGATAGTTCCAATTATTAACGAAGCATTGTTAAAAATGACAAAAATCCAACATGTCAGCCTATATTTTGTTCATGGACCGATTTTGTTAAAACTTGGCTTAGGACCATTATTTTGACATGAGATTAACAACGGTATGATATAAATGTCAAAAAACCAAGATGGCAACCAATTTTTATGTTTATGGACTGGTTTTGTTGTAACTTGGTTTAGAACAATATTTTGACATGAAATGAAAATCAATTTGTCAAATATTCACATAGACATAGACACTTACTCACATACACTTACACACATACACACAGAAACAAACAAACATACATATTGTTTTTTACTCACTTTTATGATTATTTTCGTCAGTCAAAGTTCTAATCGTCCTCCATTTCATGGCATATTGTATTAGATATCATGCACGACGACAAACACCACTGACCCTCATCACACAGGTATTCACCTAGCTTGAGAGTCAGGGAACTGTCAATTGTACCATACCCTATAGCCGTAGTGTAGTGTTAGACTTAGTATGAATAATGTACTTACCAACTTTGTACTAATGGCTTAAATAAATAATTTTATTATATTATTATTATTATAAATAAGATGCCACACAGACAGACATTAGAAAAAAACAATAATATTCAAATATCTCAAAAACTGCGTCGTAGCGAAAAAATTACGAAAATTTGTGCCCCATTTAAAACCCTTAACACAACCATGGCCATGCTTTCTTGATCTTGACACTCACTTTTTTTAACTTTGTGAAAAATATCTCAAAAACTATGCGTCGTAGCGAAAAAATAATGAAAATTTGTGCCCCCTTTATAACCTTTAATACAACCATGGCCATGCTATATAATGACCTTTCTTGACCTTGACACTCACTTTTTTAACTTTGTGAAAAATATATCTTAATGGTCCTGTAAACATTAATTGATTGATTGAGAATGGTAAGATAGTTCCAATTATTAAAGAAGCAATGTTAAAAATGACAAAAATCCAACATGTCGGCCTGTATTTCGTTCATGGACCGATTTTGTTAAAACTTGGCTTGGGAATGTTTATGGACTGGTTATGTTGTAACTTGGTTTAGAACAATATTTTGACATGAAATGAAAATCAATTTGTCAAATAAGATACCACACAGACAGACATTAGAAAAAAACAATAATATTCAAATATCTCGAAAACTATGCGTCGTAGCGAAAAAATAACGAAAATTTGTGCCCCCTTTAAAACTTCAAACACGACCATGGCCATGCTATATAATGACCTTAGTTGACCTTGACGCTCACTTTTTTAACTTTGTCAAGGTCAAGTAAGATCGTTATATGGTCCATGTTCACGGTTATTAAGGGGGCACAAATTTTCATTATTTTTTCGCTACGGCGCATAGTTTTCGAGATATTTTAATTTTATTGATTTTTTCTAGTCTATGTGTCATCGTATTTACGAAACGGATTTCATTGCATGTCAAAATATTATTCCAACCAAGTTTCAACAAAATCGGTCCATAAACATACTATGGGCGCTATTTTGAATTTCACAAGTTTACGTTCTCTTTTTTTTTAAATAGCATATTAATCTCAGTATATATAATATATATATAAAAATATTTATATCATAACAAATATCACTTATAAAAGGCGTTTTTTTTCATACGTATGCGTCTTATCACACTTTAATAAGATGTAATAATAAAATATTACAAATATGAAAGTATGTCTGGATGTTTATATTTGTATTGATTTTGCGCCTCAACTGTTAGATGGATTTAGATGAAATTTGAAATAAAGATTGTTTGTATCCTGGATTAAAACATAGGATACTTTTTGTAGGAAAAGATCTTATTTTTACGGGGAAAATCTTACACTTTACTACAATTTGCGATGTCACATTTTGAGGCATTCGTCTCCTTAGTGTATATTATTTTAATTCTCCGTCCGTCTCATGAGTAATTAATATTTCTAGTAGAACTATGACACTCGGGTAGACCAAACTATCCAAAATTCGCTATGAAACTGGAAAAAGAAAGATACACTAACCGCGATCGGGCGACCTCCTCAGTTACTAACATATAAAACAGGAGCCGGTCGCGCTTTGAATATACCAACCGACGACCAAGACGAAACGACGCGACGGGTGCGAGTGAGATAGACAGCGCGCCATAGCGCGTGCCGAGGTGTCGCGAGATCTCACGAAATAAAGGTAATTTTATTTCGGTTACCGGTATTACGCAACGGTGGTTAATACGCCAAAAGCTTACCTTTATAAAATACCGGTAAAAAAATATAGGTGGTTACCAAATAATACCGGTATTTGCGCTACCGGTTTCGGTCCTTGGCCAGGAGTGCCAGGTGGACTGATGACGCTGAGGTCGCTGGTGGTGGCTGGATGAGGAAAGCGGGTGATCGTGCGCTTTGGCGTGCTCTTGGGGAGAACTACGTCTAGCAGTGGATATTGATTTGACGCTGAAAATTATAGTTTGTAAAATCTTGCTTTAAATTCAATATATTTTTCTTTTGTTTTATAGGAACAGATAAAAACTACGTTTGTAACGCCGCGGGAGAACGATCATAGTTACAGCGGAAATACGTTATTTAAATATTCAGGATTTCCAACAAAGTTACAAACTAGTCAAAGAACTGTTCCAAAAACAACAATAAAACTTTATGACCGTTAAAATTGCCTTTACAGCTTCATAGAATTATTTACACGAACTCAGTTTCACTCGAATAAAAGTACACAAACACATTGTTATGCGTTTGTTTACAATGAATAATAAGTTTAGACGGACTCTTTTTTAACTTTATCAGCTGAGAAATTACAGTTTGTTTTCAGTAAGAATGGTTCTTGAATGGAGACCAGAACATGTGCGAAGTTTTATAGTTCGTACTACGTAGGAATTTTTGAAGCTTTTTGGATTTGTGAGGGCACAAACAAATGTCTGGTGTATTGGCTGTGATGTTGTTTACATTTTTTATCGGAGTATTAAGAGTATGTAGACCATGATGTCGACATTTTGTGGACAAGTAGGCATGCTATTGATCTACATTGTTTGTTTTAGTTATTGCAATAGATAACCTATTACATTAGATTAAAAATGCTATACAAAACACATTAAAATAAAATAAAAAAAAGTTTGGTCGTACATAATGGATTTTATTTCCAAGATGGTTCGTTCATATTATAAAAAATTTGCATGCTAATATTGTTTAATAATAAAATACAAATGGTTATATTGATTTTAAATCATTTTTATTTTTTTAGTTTACAAAACTCAACCCAAAGAAGATAGGTTATCAGATGAACAATATAAAATGGTAAAGTTGATTATTTTCAAATGAACTTAGTACAATCATATCGTCGGCTATTTGGCATCGACACTGTTTACATTTTTTTTGTGGCAACCTGTGATTCAGAGCCGGCAAGAAAACACGCTAGTGCGTTGACCATGGCGTGTTTTTTTTTAGGATTTCTTTTTAAAGCGTAAATTGTCTACGGCCGTAGCCAATTTACCACCCAAGCTCTTTTATATGAGCTATAGTAACGAAAGAAACGAGCAAGGAAAAATCGATATAATACTAATATTTAAGTATATGAAACTGTGCTGTCTGTATGTGTCGATCAATAAAGGTTTTATCTATCAAATTATTAACAAACTAAACGTTTGTGGCCCAGCAGCCGCCACGAAGCTGATGAGCACCACACGAAGTATGTTGTAGAGGATATTAATATAAAGTGTGGCAAATTTATTACTATACATATATATATATACATACTATACATATTAATTTATATACATAAATACCTTCGGACTGTGCCCTGGTATTTATGTATTTATATACATAAATACCTTCGGACTGTGCCCTGGTTTTTGCCACACTTTATATTAATATCCTCTACAACATACTTCGTATATATTATTTATTTTATGGTAAATAACTAACGTAGGAAATAGTAACATGGGTAAGTTAAGAGATCAGGACATGAAATGAAGAATTTGGCAGAAAAAGACAAAATCGGAGCGTAAGAAATCTAAATTTGAAAATGAATTTAAAATGAAAGATAAAACTGTCAGCAAGAAAGGTTGCCAGTCATAAAACAGGAAAGAGGACGAATGCCTCGTTACACGTTTACCTTAAGACTTGTCCCACCAATCTATATAAATTATGGTCACAGTATGGCAAGGCGCCAACATAGGTGCATGTCTAAGCATGCGATCTGTAAAGTCGCGGGTTCACGCTTTGATGTTGAGCACGACATTTGTTAGGTGTAAAAACCTTTTAATTATGTGGAATTTAACTGATTGTTTTTCGTTAAATGAAGTGTTCAGTCCATTAAACTGAACAACTTTCCCTAAGGAACATGGGCTGTAAAACGACAAAAAAATGGCCCGTTCATACAAAACTGCGCGGCCAGATAATCGATTTACTATGGGGGAAGCAATCTTTTTTTTTAATTGCCAGCCCTTTCCTTGGGAAAAGTTGTTTAGTTTAATGGACTGAACATTCCATTTAACGAAAAACAACCAGTTAAATTTCACGGTGTATAGGTTTATGTAACAGACATTTTTTTTTATTATATATTTTAATTTATTTCCCTTTACGTAGTACAGTTTCTCCCATATCACTAACAACGACTTTATTTTTATTTCTTGAGCGTGTTAAGGCGACCTAAGATAAGGATCGCTACACACAACCCACTCGCATGCAAACATTTAAATCCGTTCTGTTTGACCTGTGCGTTTGCTTTTACTCTAATTAAAAGAGTAAAGGTTAAGGATGTAATATAATCAGATTTAGTTAATTTTTCGTACGAAATGCCATAAAAAATTCAAATCAAACCCAAGTCTCCATCGTACTAATATTTGGTCTGGGATTTGAACCCGGGTCTCTGTGCTTTGCAGGCAAGCGTACTACCAACCTAGACTACGGAGCCATCAGTTGTTTCGAAACACAAATAAAAAAAAACATCATGTTTGTTTGGAAGTTCCTCTTTTGCTGACGGTGGTTCAGGCATTGACCTACATGTAGGATAATTTTGCTTGATCGATCGTAGCAGACGTGTCACTGCGCAGGATCCAGATATAGCGCAGGTTCAGTTCAGATATGCAACATGGAGATTTTATGAATAAGTATCTTTATTAATATGCTTGATCTTCGCTTCTCCATAATAAAGTGGGTTTATAACCTTTGTGGCCGAGTGTTAAAGTATGTTCGGGTCTCGTTACAGAAGTGCCGGGTTCGGATACCGGAAGGGACGATATTGTAAAAAAAATATGTTGTGAGACTATCCCCAATTTGGTTAGGCGTTGCAGGCTGAATTACCTAATTGTCCGTGCTTACGAAAGCACGTTAAGCTGTGAGTCCCGCTGCCATCTATCTTGTAGTTATAGTGTTGGCTCCAGTTAGGTTATGTGTTTTGTGTGTTTTCTTTGTATTTTGCCCTTTTAACAACAGACTCATAACTATACAACATTGACGTGCTCTAGAAGAGTAACTACGCTTCAAACTTGACCCCACCAAATGAATACCAAAGAAAACAAAACTATACCATACGACATTCGAATACGCGGTACAATGATGTTTTATATGACTCGGTTTGTAAGAACGTCGAAAGTAAGCTTCAATGTACAGCAGCGACATCATCTGCCTGTCTGTCGTCGTCGTCTGTCAAAATTATTAGGTGCCATGTTTTAGCGGGCTTTGTTAGACGGTTACTCTTCTAGACGGTAAATAATTCGTTGTTCCAGACATTGGCCTAAATGCTAACACTTTCTTGATAGATTTGATCATGTGTCTTTCCACACACTTTAAGGTATATACTTTTCAACTAAACTCCTCTTATCTTATATTTATAGTGCGTTTAAAAATAAAGCTATTCGCAATAACACGTGTGATGATGGGTAAAGACGAAATTAGATTGTAAATCACAAACGAAGTGAGTATTTTAATTCCATTGATGTGAATCATGTTTTTATCTCGGTAGATTAAAGTTTCATCGCCAACAAAATATGTCTGGACGAAAAGTTTGCTTCATCAACAGCTCATATACGTCCCCACTGAGGGGCTCGAGCCTACCCTGAATTAGGGCGATACCCTGAAAAGTTTGCTAAACAAATAAGTAGTTATTGTTTTTTAAACAAACTTTAATAATAAAAGGAAATCTCACAGCATTGCATAATATTCTCTAAAAGTTAACAAACAATGAAATTTATAGGTATATATTCTTATATATATTTATTATTATATATATTTATTTAGAATGACGTTGTTATAAATGCAAAATAAAATAAATGCACTAGCCCGGTATTGACCCTGGGACCTCTGGAGCTTAAATCAACACAATCAACCCTTTTAAGTTGTGCCGTTGCTATATTTTAACCAAACAAAAACAACAGTTTGTACCTATATATTCCTTTTCGTTGGCCATTAGAACCTCGCCGAGCATTCTAATTCGTCATTGTAACGAAACCCCCACTTAAGAAACCCCTGCTCAGGGAACCCCCACTTAGAGAACAGTACGGTCACTTGCTACTCTTGAACGCTTGTACAGTAGACTACACAAGGATGTACACAAAACCAAAATTAAATCTGTAATTGATTTGCGTCTGTAAATTTATTATTTTTGTAAAAATATCTAATTGTATTTTATCATCAACTATTTATCGGCACAGAAGCAAAATCCATGTTTATCAAACATAAAATTTTATTTATTTAAGATTTCACCGTATTTTTTTCACTAAATTGTTTTTTGTATTAATGAATTTAAACTAATATAACAAAATATTACTTATGCACCAATCAAACAGATCGTCCACACATTCACTAAGAAAAAAAATAAAAGATTTTTTTATTTTACAGTCAGATAAAAAAATTATTAAGTCTCAGCTAAACCAGTAATATATTACTCTGTGGCTAAACTAAACATGTAATCTAGTCACTAGTGCAATCGATAAATTAAATACAGTTAACTAGTACATGCGTCTGGACATATAGGAATGATGACTACTTTTTTTTTTTATTGGCATTGTGCGGTTTGCCATCGCCACAGTCATTTTGTTAAAAAGGAGGAAACGTATAATGTATAATTAGCGATGGCCAAATAAATTTACTAAAAAAAACAAACAGAACTCAAAATCGATAAATTAACGGTTATATTTAAAAACTTTTTAAAAGAAAAACAGATAAAAATAGGCAAAAATATGGAAAGTAAATTATGACGATAAATAATCTTCACCACTCGGCGATCCGATGCAAAAAGAGGGCGGCGCTAGTTTGCTGCTCGCTTATATAGGCAGTACAAGGCGCGAATGTTCGTGATGACGTAGAATGACGTAGAACGTAGTATAAAAATCTGGCATTACTCTAATAGTATTATAAAATATTAAATTAGGATCGGAATTTGGCTAAGTTTCAGAAGGGATTATTATAGGAAAATAAACAGTAGGTAAAAGAGGAAATATTATACATTCTATCAGGTAGATTAATAAATGCTTGTCTATGTCTGTCTATGTCTATTATTAAAAAGTATGGGACAAGTATTTTTTCCTTTTTGACGTAATCATGGTCACGATTCACACGGTCACGCTCTAATAGTCCTTTTCATCTTTAAAAGATTAAAAAGGGACAGGAGATGGTCATCTTATTATTCCGCCATTGTGTTAGTGAACTCACCCAAAAAAATGTAATGACGGATCTAAGTGATGTAATAACATCCTATGGAAATAAATAATTTTGACTTTGACTTTGACTTTATTAGAGCTGTCAAACATCGAATTTGAACTTTATGGACGCGTCGATTGCACAATTTTAGAGAGCACGTAAAACATCCGACTTAAAAATTTCTGACATCACCTCTCTTTCATTGGTCACGAAAAAGATAGCTGGATTTTAAAATTAGAATTAGAGCATGATTTCCTATTGACTTGCCATTGAGTTGAAAAAGCGTATGACGTCACGCTTGAGTCGATTTTATACCGAGTTGTGACGTGTGAGCCCCCACTCTCCAACTTTAATGCGGTTTAACTGAGTTTAATTTTGTTAATTTAAAAAAAAAACGTGTCTAATAATTTAGTATTACCTGACTGACGGCAGCTCATATACGTCCCCACCGAGGGGCTCGATTAGTCGACCACGCTGGCCTAGTGCGGGTTGGTCGACTTCACACACAACCTTCGAATTTCTTCGCAGGAGTGTGCAGGTTTCATCACGATGTTTTCCTTCACCGTAAGAGCGTCGAATAAACGTAGATAATGAATTTGGAATTCGAAAACACATTGGTACGTGGTGGGGATCGAACCCGCGTCTCCCGGACGGGAGGCAGCGGCCCTAGCCACTAGACCACCGACGCTCGACAAAACTGAATTCGCTCTCAATGTTACAGTATCCGGACCGGACACATAATTTCCCATAAGAAAACCAAATAATGTAACAGTAAATATTTTTCTAGTAAAATACTAACAAGAATCGAGGTAGTATTTAATAAAAGTTGTGTTAATACAATTCTCCTCCACAGAGTCCGCCATTATGTAAGTGAACTCACCCAAGAAAATGTAATGACGAATAGTGATGTACGCAAAAAAAAGTAATAAAATAAAAAAAGCAAAGAATGAAAGAATGAAAAGGAGGGAGGGAATGAAAGGGAGGGAATAATAAAGATTTGTCTTTAACTTTACAGGAAAAAAATAATATAACCGACCCTGTTGCCCACCGTACATCCGTGGCCTACCCTGCTATACTGACCTAGATATTTAAAAACCGGCCAAGCATGTGTCGGGCCACGCAAAGTGTAGGGTTCCATAGTTGTCCAATACTACTATAGAAATGTGGTTGATAAGCATGAATTACTCGCAAACAGAAGAAAACTGTGGTACGGCAGCACATGCTGAGTCAGCACCATTTGTTTTACTTCAAGCAGATAGCACGGTGCGCTGAGCCCTGCACAAGTTGACGCGAGTAGTAGCTAGCTAGCGTTTCTTGTTTGGGTTACGGTCGGCTTGAGTAAGGCTTTATCCTATTATTATTTTATCATTTTGTTTGTTTTTCTAATCTTTATCACTTTAACCTCTACTTCGACTTCTTGAACCATTCATTGTTATAATATTTCCCTAATTCAATGATAACTCCATCATGTAAAATAAATAGCAAAATAGTACGATAAAATTAGAAGAGACGAAAATTACAAACCGCCATATTGCATGCTTTTTTTTTGTAATGTGCCAGTGTCATACATAGCATACAGCCAACTCCAATCACCACGATTCGTGTACGATTCATATAAAATTTGAATTTAGAACATAAGAGTATGCTGTGAAAAGGCTCAAAAACATTGACATTTTTAAACGAAAGTTACTTTGCTGGGCCATTTGAGGGCACATTGCTGGCCACTGTTTTGTATGGGGCAATATTTCGTCCAAAAATGAGTCACTTCGCGTACTGTTTTTTTTACAGTAATGATGACATTTTCGAGCGTATCGGAGAAAAATATTTTTTTTATTTTCACTAGCATTGATAGATTCTTTTACTGACTCTTTAATAAAGTGACGGAGTGTATATTTATTCCCAATTTTATCCAAATCCGTTGAGTACTTTAAGCGTGAGAGGAAAAAATATCCAAACATCTAAACATCCAAATATATAAAATATACTTTCATATTTCGTAGCCCAGGTGGTAGTGCATCTGCCTCCGACGCACAGGGTCGCGGGTTCGAATCCCGCCCAGGGCAAATATTCGTGTGATGAGCACTTGTGTTTGCCTTGTATCTGGTTGTTGTTTATCTATATAAGTATGTATTTATCTATTTATGTAATGTATATCAGCTGTCTGGTACCCATAGTACAAGCTCTGCTTAATT
Source organism: Carpatolechia fugitivella (assembly GCA_951230895.1). Taxonomy (NCBI): domain Eukaryota; kingdom Metazoa; phylum Arthropoda; class Insecta; order Lepidoptera; family Gelechiidae; genus Carpatolechia; species Carpatolechia fugitivella. The sequence continues at coordinate 1,636,097 of OX579668.1, read as the reverse complement.
TGGGATCAGATGGCTGTGTGTGAAAATGTCCCCACATATTTATTTATTTTATTTATTTATACTTATAATATTAGTGTGATGATACTAGGTCAACCCTCCACACTGAATTGAATGAGTTCCACCAGCTTGCACAGAACCTTGTTATACACGAGCACATGTTTGCAACACGTTTCGCGCAATACCTTCGGGGCCACTTAGGTCTAGCTTGCACATTACAGTTTCGAAACAGATTCATGTTTACAAGAATAATGGCCGCTCTGTGGCCGAGTGGTTGAGATTTCGACACTTATTAAGCTCCGGGTTCGGATCCCGATGGGGACACTGTCAAGCAAAAACTCTTTATGAGACTTTCTCCGGTTCAGTTAGGACATTGCAGGCTGATTTATCTGATTGTCCGGAAAGAAGGTGATTCCGTGCTTCGGAAGGCACGTTAAGACATTGGTCCCGGCTACCTTAAATTAAGTTCGTTTATCCTTTTCGCCTCTTAAAGATGAACTTTATGGATGTGTCAAATTAAGGCGGATGAAAAGATATCAGTCCAAAAAAACATACAAACGAAATCTTTCGCAATATTGAAAAGCTGTTAAGTATCATAAACTGAGCTCAATCAATCAGGGAGCAAGGGCACGCCAAAGCGCATGATCACCCGCTTTCCTCATCCAGTCACCACCAGCGACCTTCCTCAGGTCACCAGTCCACCTGGCAGGGGGGCGTCCCACACTACGTTTCCCGAAGCGTGGTCTCCATTTGAGAACCCCTCTGCTCCAACGCTCATCGGTTCTGCGACAGACGTGACCAGCCCACTGCCACTTCAGCTTGCTACATTTCTGGACAATATTCACCACCTTGGTCCTCTGCCGGATGATTTCGTTCCGGATTTTATCCCGTAGCGAAATACCAAGCATAGATCTTTCCATAGCTCGCTGAGTGAAATGTAGCCGGTGGTCCAGCTTCACCGTCATGTTCCACCTAAGAAGTATTATATCGGCTTTTCCTTGTTCGTTTCTTTCGTAAGTAATTACTATAGCGCATATAGGAAGACGCATACGAGATCGAGTCAGAAATGAGGAGATCCGTAGAAGAACCAAAGTTGCCGACATAGCCCGTAGGATAAGCAAGCTGAAGTGGCAATGGGCAGGCCACATAGCGCGAAGATCGGATGGCCGATGGGGCAAAAAAGCCCTTGAATGGAGACCACGTACTGGCAAGCGCAGTGTGGGACGGCCACCTACGAGATGGACCGACGACCTGGTGAGGATCGCTGGGTCTCGTTGGATGCAGGTGGCTACGGACCGGTCGCGCTGGAGTGCGATTGGGGAGGCCTATGTTCAGCAGTGGACTTTAACAGGCTGAAATGATGATGATGATGATGATGTTATGGGAAGAAAAGCTTTTGCTTTATTTTTCTAACGCGTTGTATAGCGACATCCTGTATAGTCAATTGTCATCTCTCCCTCGGGCTGTCTACTTAGCTCCTCTGAGTACCACTCCGTGAATATTAATTGAAATGCAGCTCATTTATACAATGTGTTAGACTAAAAACACACAACCCTTCGGGTGGTAGGTAGGGCCACTACACACCTACACCTCACACACACACACTGAACCATTAAAAAATAACTCTAGTTACTGACTGTACCTCGAGCTTAGTTCGGGTACCAATGTCACTGCTTACCATGGAACGTTAAACAAATGTTTAATGTCATGTTTTAATTTTGCGAAAGAAAACTAAATTTTCACAAAAAAAAAACCCGCTGACTGATTTAATTTGAACGAAATATTATTTTCGCTAATTCTCAAAATTTGTTCAGTTTAATTACATTTGCGTAATTTATCAGACACGTTGTATATAGACACCCTGTATAGTCAGTCGTCCTCTCTCCCTAGGGCTGTCCACTTACCTCTCCCGAGTTACACTCGACCGGAGACCGTGAATGTTAATGAGGTAAGTCGAGAGGCGAAGTTAGCGAAGAATAGGTAATATAAAGGTCTGATACATTGAAGGATATATCTTAACACTTATAAACAGGTAACTTACAGTCCACTGCTGGACTATGAGCCTCCTCCACTTAAGTGGAGGGTTTTGCCATAATCTCCACGCTTGGCAGGCGGGTTGGAGATCGCAGATTAAAATGTTACTGTATCAGAGAGCGCTGCTGCCCGTTCCCTGTTCCATGTGTAGTCCCTAAGTCGCCTCTTACGACACCCACGGGAAGAGTAGGGGTTGGTGACAAATATGTATTCTACTCTGCCGTCACCACACGGCGACATATTTACGTCAGCAAATTGCAACGCAGTTTGACGTACTTTAATTTTATGTTTTGACCGTTATTTTGTTTGTAATAAAATATAAAGAAAAATACAGTCGGATCCCCTTCGATCACAGAAAGGAAATTATTTTACTATTGTATACAGTAAACAGGAAAAACATCTTGGTCTATTATTATAAAGAAATACGAGTATCTATGAGCATTCTATTAAGTATATTCATTCATTCATTTATTCATTCATTCTCAGCATTTTTATTAAGGTAGTTTTATTTTATATTTGTCTGTTTTTATTTTTTGTGCCTTATCTAGTCTTTCTTTAAAAGTGTAGTTATTAATTATACGTTTACGTTTTTTAATGTCAACAATATCCGCCATTTTCTGCGGAAAATTGTCGTTACATGATCCACGAGTATGTCAGAAACCTTCAGCGGCTTCGGGGTTTATAAGGTCGGTTGTCGACCTTATTTAACTCACACGGTAAGAAGAAGAAAGTGAATAAATAGTAGAAAGTTTTTTTTATATCAGGCAACATTACCTAAAAATACCCCACGTATCAATTTGTTCCTTACTCTGTTATTTAAAAATGCTGGCATGTGATAAATGCACACTGGCAGCTTTATTCTGTTCTAGAATTGTATTTTCAAATTATTTTGAAATATATCGTTTTGACTCCTAATTTGAGAAGCCCTTCGACATGTATGTCTAGTACATTGACATACTCATTAAAATAAACCATTGTATTCCCTATAAAATATTTTATTTGTTGTACAATTTATCAATAAATCCAAGATGTAACCAAACATCAGCGACATGGTTGTCGACAAAGGAAAATTTCTTTCGCACAAAAGTTGCCATCACACCGATGAGAAAACCTCAATAAGATGGATTGATGTTATTGGAGGGACGCAGGGACTGCTGGTCCCTGCTGGCAGTGTTGCCAAGTCAGGGAGAGCTAAAATTATCAAAATTATAATTTATGTTTAAAATTCGTCCAACTTTAAAAAAACTCACATTTTTATGATTTATAAAACAAAATATCTAATAATCTTTTAAAGTCAAAATATTTTGGTGGTGCTTAGCTTTTATTACCACTTTGGTAGAAATTGCGATTAGGTTCTTTCAAAAGAAAAAAAATCCCACGCGTCCGTGATTATTTATGATAAGATATTCAATCCACGAATGTGGTGCGAGATATTTGTCTCGCGCCTGTGCACAGCATTTACGGAGTGAGTGAATGAAAGAAAACTGGCACATTTGCCGCGTGATATAACTCAATTAAGCCAAATAACATCTGGCGTAGATATATCTAATTATCTACGAGAGAAAGCGACAAAAATAAATAATCCTTCACAGAAAGGCTAAACCATGCGGAGCAACTAGCGGCCAACGAAATCAAAATAAAAGCTTATATAATAATTTACAACCTTTTACCGGAGAGGTAAGCGAGACAGAGACAAAACAACTTCCTTCTAAATTCAAAATAATTTATTCTTTTTTATTTTAAACTAGCAGTCCGCCCGCGGCTACGCTCGCGCTATGTAAGATTTTCCCGTGGGAATAAAACATTTCCCGTTCAATAGTGTATTCTATGTGTTATCCAGGCTACAAACTATCTTCATTCCAAATTTCGTCCAAATCCGTCTAGTAGCTTAGGCGTGAAAGTGGAACAAATATCCAAAATTTACACATCCAAATATATTTTCACATTTATAATATTAGTGTGAAGTGTGATTACATTAAACCCTTCGATCGCAGAAATCCACAACCCCAATACACATTCAAAACAGCTTACAGGTGACAATTCGCCTAATCTGGCACCACCGGCTAACGGACGCAGGGCAAGGGAGGGACGGGGTGGTGAGGGGTGCGGGGTGAGGAAGATGATTTATATCGCCGTCTAGATTAGAGATTGGACTCGGAGCTCTTCATAATGAAAGATTTGGTATCATTTCGGTTGAATTGGTTTTGACTACGTTTTCAATCGTCCCGGAGAGAACCGACGACCACGCTGGCCCAGTGCGGGTAGGTCGACTTCACACACAACCTTTGAATTTCTTCATGTGCACGTTTCATCACGATGTTTTCCTTCACCGTAAGAGCGTCGATTACATAATATGAATTCGAAATTTGAAAACACATTAGTAGATGGTGAGGATCGAACCCGCGTCTTCCGGACGGAAGGCAGCGGCCCTAGCCACTAGAAAAAGGAAACGCAAAAGATGCGACGACTGTGGAGTTTCTTCGGTGAGCTCTTCTCCACAGATTCCGCCATTGTGTTAGTGAACTCACCCAAAACGTCCTATGGTAATAAACAATTTTGACTTTGACTTTGACTTTAGACGACCACCGGCCGATAATTTCCAGTAAAAATAAAGTGAGAAAGTAAAAATTTACTTTTTTTCGTTTATTGCACTAAATAAAGACATTTTTTAGGTTGATCATTTTCAATGTAGCAATTGGTCTGTTCAATGTAGCAATTATAAACCCTTTAGCAGCAAAGAACAATAAACGCATAAATGGTTGGTCATTTTTCAGTTCGGACATTAGCATCGCAAATCGCAATCAAAACAGTTAACGTTTCCAAACCACTGAAAACCTTTTACTGGTCACCCATCTAAGACTTGTAAATTCTTACATTATGCTCAACATTCTTAATCAAAAAGAGGTCTCATAACTCGCTATAACTAACTAGGCTTTGGGTCGTGTCGGTGGTGTAGTGGCTAGGGCAGCTGCCTCCCATTTGGGAGACGTGGGTTCGATCCCCACCACGTACCAATGTGTTTTCGAATTTTGAATTCATTATATACGTTTATTCGACGCTCTTACGGTGAAGGAAAACATCGTGATAAAACCTACACACTCCTGCGAAGAAATTCAAAGGTTGTGTGTGAATTCGACCAACCCGCACTGGGCCAGCGTGGTTGACTAAGGCCTAATCACCCTACTCCAGGTTTACCAGGATAACCGGTTGCCTGGAAGAAATTGCTACCTGAGCAATAAGGCCTCCAATTGTACTATTTTTACTTCTGTAATTACTGTATGTTTTTGTCTGTGTGCAATAAAGTATATTTCATTCATTTCATTCATTCATTCATTCATTCATTCATTCATTCATCCAGGGTAGGCTCGAACCCCTCGGTAGGGACGTATATGAGCTGTTGCTGAACTACCTATAGAACTTCGTTTTTCAATAACCTACTGAAAAGTTCTAACCACTTAGTATGCGTTGTATGTCTAGCTAAAACCTGTCAATACGCATGCGAGGCTTTGGAGGCTTTACAGGAGCGGCAGACAGGACGTGACGTCATCCAATACGTTCGCGCCTTTAGGCCAGGTTTGCGGAGTTTTAATCAAAGTTGGGGAAAGTTTGGTATGGTATAGAAGGGTGTGTTAATAATAATTATTATAACGGTTTTGTTTGTTATTATTACATGTAAAATTAGATTATTTATTCTCATCACCACTTGACTACGCATTCATTGGTACATCTTCATCAATCAATATACGGCCCGTTACCGTCCACTACTGGACTATGAGCCTCCTCCACTTAAGTGTTTGGTTTTGCCATAATCTCCACGCTTGGCAGACGGGTTGGAGATCGCAGATTAAAAGGTTACTGTGTCAGAGAGCGCTGCTGCCCGTTCCCTGTTCAATGTGTAGTCCCTAAGTCGCCTCTTACGACACCCACGGGAAGAATAGGGGTTGGTGACAAAATGTATTCTACTCTGCCGTCACCACACGGCATTGGTACATTTTAATTTAAAAATATTATAAAGCCACAACGATAGAATAGTTTTCAGTGGTTGCGTATTGGTCTGTGGTATTGATCTCCGCAAAAATAAAATAATGTTGATAGGAAAAAAACATAAAAATTACCTAAATCTGTTATTTCTTTAGCTTACTCATATTCAATAAAAAAAAAAAAAAAAAAAAAAAAAATGTTTATTTCCTTCAAATACATTTAAATTTGACAAATATGCCGATGTCCCTCTTTAAGCTTAACACCTGTGTTGAGGGACACCGCTCTTCCTTACCACATCAATATATTGAAGAAAACAACAATTAAACCAATAAAATGGAAAAGAATACAAAACTACCCACTTACATCACAATATAAAAAATATGTGCGCGTGTATATGTATGTGTGTGTGTGTGAGGTGTGTGTGGGGGTGTGTGTGCGTGTGTGAGTGAGTGAAGTGAGTGTGTGTATGTGTGTGCTAAACTCATAATAAATATCTTGACTAAATATCTAAATCTAAATATCTATTAATCTTTTAATAAATTTACAATATCCTCATAGGATTTCGTTGCTAGCCAAATTAGTAGAAGTTTTTTAGTTTCAGACTTAGTTTTAGTATATATGTTTAACTCTTTATTTATAGTATTAAAAATACGAGCAGCTCGTCTATTGAATTGTCTAGCAGCAAAAGTAGTCCTAGTTTTAGGTCGTTCAGCGACATCATATTTCCTTCTTTTATTTAGGATTTCAGGGTTAAAGGGTAGGTTTTTATGAAGTCGTAGTGTACCAATGAAGTGTGTCAATGAAGCTAAATAATAATAATACAGTCAGGTTTGTATTGGAAAATTTAAATTAAAACCTTTGCAGGCTGAATCACTTGCTTGTCCGAAAAGAAAGGTGATTCCGTGCTTCGGAAGGCACGTTAAGCCTTTAGTCCCGGTTACTATCTAGTCATTACACGAGCCATGTTAGTGGCCTTTGGTGGCTCTATAACACTGACACCAGGGTTTGTAAGATCTGTTGTCGACCTTACAGCCCACACGATGATGATGATTAATATCTTTGAATACAGGCAGTGCCAAGATAAATCACGTAACTTTTATAACTTGCTCAAAAAATGCACTCATTGTTATAACTTAAGTACTTTAACAAAGTTGACTTGCAATAAATATTATAAAAGGTATTAAAAATAGTATATTAAATATAGTAGTCATTCATTCATTCATTCAATCAATCTAATTAGTGAATAAGTAAACATAATTACGCTCACTTTATCTTACAGAATGTCTGTTATAATACTAATGATAAAACACAGAAAGCCATCAACTAAATTACTTTTCAACAGCTGCACATCGTCTGGAAATATGTCTACTGGTTATTGAAATATCATGTCTAATTTTAGAAAGTAATATCTCTGGATAGCTGGCCGTTTGACGGTAAAAGATGTTTACGCTACGAAACCATGAAATGTACAGTTATTTAGGCAAGTTAACTGGGATAGTCCTACTTGTAGTAAGAAGTTATTCATTACAGCTGACCCCTACCCTACACTTACCCTTGACCATTTTGTATTGGAAAACTAAATTGTCATTTTTTATTTTTCTGTAACTTATTATTTATGTTTCTCACCGTTTAAACCTTCCCTGACTTACAGTCGGGCCGTTGATTTGAACAAATAATAAAAAATAAATTATGAGAAAACATGGAGTGTTATCTACCGGGAACAGCGACTTAACGTGCTTTCCGAATCACGGAACGGAACGCTACATATTATGTAGCGTAGGAATGTGTCAATCTCGGAATATGTCCGACTCGCCTTTATGACAGTTTGTAAATTTCTTAGATATTAATTTTAAATGCAGTCAATATAACATGGCCGTGATTATAAAACGCGTAAGCTACATTTACTTATGGATCATTGATTGATATAAGGATTTAAAAAAAGATCTTGCCCTTCTATTCTAGCAGTCGCAGTTGTATCATGTTCGCATGCCATCTGATCGTGGCCTACAATTGAACCATTATTTCGTCTAACATCAAGTACGACAAGAGATTATGGACAAGCATTATGAGTGTTATGACGTCGTAACATAATAGTATGATGTCTATTTATGGATGTTGTTAAAACTTCCCCAACACACAGCTAGGAAATTCCGTAATTACTCTAGTAAGCTAGCTAGTAAGTATATCACTAGTAATGTTTCTGATTTTGATTCATTTTCGTTCAAAAATTAGAATAAATAAAATTATATTATTGAACGATACGTGATTTTTATAGTTTCCATTTTTACGTAAGCGTTTCCGTTTTAAATAAATAAAATTCATTTCATGAAATAATACCAATAAAAAGGTTCGAACAAAAGACTGTGAAAAACTGGTTGATTTTCGTTAAAAGGAGTGTTCAGTCCAACTTTCCCCAAAGAACGGCTCACAAATGAATAAAAAATTGCATCCCGCATCAATTCAATTAAATTAATTTTTTCAATAATTAAATTAACTAAATTTAGTGAATGAATTTTTTTTCTATTTTTTTTCCATAATAGGTAGTAAATCGATCAGCTGGCCGCGCGATTTTGTATGAACGGGCCAATTTTTGTTGTCGATTTTGACTGAACACTCCCTTTAACAAAAATCAACCACTAAGTGGTTGATTATGGTTGTTAAGGCATGAGCTCATTCCGCCATCACCTTTTTACTATCGGGAGTCCAGTCGAACTGCAGCATACCATCCGCACTTGGTCGACATACCCCTTTGCCGCACGAAGCGCTTTCAATCATCTTTTACTATGCGCACGGCCAAGGAGTGGAATTCTTTGCCTGCTTCTGTTTTTCCGAGTGCTTATAACCCAAGCATTTTCAAAGCTAGAGTGAACAGGCACCTTCTGGGCAAACTCGTTCCATCATCGACCACATCTCGTCCCTCGCGGACCTGATTGTGGTCAAGAGTAAGCCCATCAACCAATAAAAAAAAAAAGTTTAAGGTATCACCCAAATACAATTAAAATAAATAAATAAAAAGACATTTACTCATCCAAACATGCTTAAATATAATCAAATGAAAAAAAAACTGTTTACAGAGTTACAGTTGGATGAAAAGGTTATGTCTCAGCTAGGCTGCTTTTCAGACATAAATATAGGTAGACTAGTTAAACTAATCTCTAACAAAGTTTTGCCCAAATATACCTAATAACATTATCTATTGAGCGGCGTCTCCAGTAAGTCTGGAGGCACCTCATATAATCATATTATGATAGTCAAGTTGCAAGATGTCATGTAATTCATCTTTTTTTTGTTTTTTATTTTATTGTATTAATTTTATTTATTGTATTTTATTATTTATTTATATGTTTATGACGTTATTCCAAAAAGTACAAGATTCCGTAAAAATTGCTACGCTATGTGCATGAAAATATGGAACAAATTACCATGTTGTCTTCAATCCATAAGTCCAATACGTAGATTTAAAAAAGTTGTAAGATCTTGGCTAATGCAGCACACTTTTTACTCCATAAAAGAATTTATTTATCATAACATTGAATTATGCCAGAATTGTACTAGTTTGTAAGTAAATGGACATTTGCATGCTTTAAACTTAGGCTGGATATGTGCTACATTTTTAATCAGGAATCATACCAACATCTTTGTATCTACCATATCTATCGCAAATAAAATATCTTTATCTTTATCTGGAAACCTGAGTGAGGTTAATTTTTATTACGACGCAACAGAAAAAAAACATTTTTTTTGTATTCTTTTTAACAGTTCAAGAGATTTGCATACGCTATCATGATAAAATTAAGTCGCAAGAAATTACGCTGTACTTCATATTACATTTTTGCCAGCTTATCAAGTTTTGCTTATTATAAAATGTTTCGCTCGAGCAGCGGACGGTAAAAGTTGTCGTAAATGAGATCTTTTGAAACTTCTAGCATAGTAAATTAGCCTAGTAGTTTTTGTGGTTTCAAGGGTTTAGTCTATTTCAGGTAGTGTTTAAATCATAACCTAGCTTTTTGTGGTTTCAAAGGTTTAGATTTCAGGTACCTAATAGTGTGTATAATAATTGTCTAAAATTTCTTAAATATACGCTAAAAAATACGAATTATGTTAACGTTAAAAATCATACCTCCGCATTATTTAAAATGAAAAAATCAAATTCAGTAGAGTTCTTAATTTTTAGATTCTTGTCTGCCGGAATCGTAGTTATGATTATGACCAATAGCTAGCCACAACCCTACTAGTGGAGTTTGAAAGTAGGTATGAAACCATTAAAGCGCGGGCCGAGGCCCTATTTCCACGTTTCCGGAACGGAAACAAAGAGCAATTTCTCTGAAAACGGTCTCATGCCTCGCTTTCATCGTTACAGAACGCGAATGAAATTAAAACCGTGTAGCCGCATCAATATTTCAGGGCTTAAACCTTTTATGGCGCGAAATCTGCGACGCCATGACAGTTATTTTCCCGCGTCAATTTTTAATGGTGTCGACAGGTGTCAGCGTTGGACCGCGCTTATTAAAGATTTTTCTGTTCCCACGCGAATTATTACTAAACTGTTTAATTTTCGTAGTAAATAACAAACAATAATCTTTAAGTGTAATAAAATAGTCGCATTCTGGGATAAATGTAATAAACAAACAAGCATATTCACGGAAACGCTTGAGTAAAATTTTGGTAGACTTTTAAAGACACGTCCAAATCTTGCAAATTCCTTAAAGTAAAAATCAAATATTATAACTAAAACTTACCCAAGTGTGGTCATGGTGACGATGGTGTACCAGAAAGCGGCAGGAATGGATGTGAAGTTAGTGTCTTGTTCATTCTTCTCGGCGTAGAACATGACAGTAGCGAAGATGATGATCGCCATCGCTAAGGAGAACACTAAGAAGCCAAGCTCGCTAGCGCAAGACTTCAGCGTATATCCAAGGATCCTGAGACCCTGAGAGTGCCGGGAGAACTTGAAGATACGGAACACTCTGAACACTCTCAAGGTCACGAATGCCCCCGACACGTCATCATTATCTGTTATCCCCAAGCCGATATAGTACGGCAGGATAGCAACAACGTCGATTATCGACATGACGGATCGCACGAATTTGCAGCGATCTGGAGCAGCGAAGAGCCGGAGCAAATATTCAGCTGTGAAGATCATCACGCATGCCGTGTCCAGGCAGAAAAATACTATCTTGTATCGCTCACCACACGGTAGCGTCCCAGCTCGGCCAGGTCTGTGACCGCACGGGACGGTTTCCACAACGTTAGCCATCACAGAGACGGCAATGAAAAATCCGGTGACATAGTAAAATACTAACGCAGCTGTCGACGTGTGAGGGTTCTCGAAAGCCCGCCACATCTTCTGCCGCAAATCCGTGAGCTGTGGCAGGCTCTGATCCCCAGCTTCACTGAGCTTATCGTCCATGAGACGCTCGGCATTCTCCCGTTTCCTATCCCTATAATCCTCATAACAACAGTCCCCAATCACATCCGGGAGAATACCAAAGAACGCCAGCTCCTCATCGTAGCCTGTTAAACACTCATGTTTTGGATAATGTAACTTTCCGGTTCTGTAATAGTTGAGTATGTGCCTGAAGATATCAGGGTCTCTGTCGAAGAAGTATTCGCGGCTGTCCTCATCGTAAAAGAACTCGCGTTCTGTAGACCCGAGGAGGGAGTCTGGGTATTTCTCGAGGGTGTTCCTCCAGGTTTCAAAGCGGCGTCCGGAAACGTTGATGAGGAGTTTTTCGTCCTCGGCGCGTCGGCGGTCTTTTGGGACAGGTGGTGGAGGAAGGGGGTGGGTCGCGATTGGGACCCAGCCGATGGCGGCGGCGCGCGCGAAGGGCAACCACGCGGCGACGGACGCCATGGCGTGGAAGCGCGGCAACGTTGCCGCTGCTACTGCCGCTCTCGCCCCCCACGGCCGCTATTTCGGGCGCCCGCCCAGATGGTGAGTGTTGCCAAGCTCGCGGCGAAAATATCCATTTATCGATGCACTTTCTTCGCGCACATGGACGCCGATTGTTTATTGTGGTCTCTTGATTAATGCGTGTCGGAATGAGCCGTAAAATGTTAACTGAAAATGACGAGCTATTTTTCACTCGTTCTTTTTATAGCTTAGCGGATAGAATTCATGGTAGGAATGATTAATGTGTTCATGACTTTGATTAAGGACTTACATTATTGATATGTTAATTAAAACCAAAATCTATTTTTGAAAATACGTTCTACGTTGTTAAAATAATTATTTCTCCTTTTAACTTTCACTAACAAAATTGAAGTTATAGGAAAAAAAGGCGATAAAAACAATATAATTTTCAGAATGAAAATTATTACAACGATAAAGTAACTACACAATATTTAAATATTAAATAGAGAAAAGTAAATTATTTTGTCGTCTTGGTATCTGTTCTCTAAAATACTTTACAATTTAAAATAAACAGTGGCATGTTCTTTTAATTTTTACCCAAAATGTGGCAGATTTCCCTTCACATAGCCACCCGAATCCGGGAACAAGCTGACCGCGCATGCGCGGTCCGTGACGTCACCGCCTAATAAATTGATTTTCATATCGCTATCTTACTCCTACCAGCCGCAATCTCTATCATACCATCCTTATTACGCGTATCAAAGCTCTGGTGACCTTTTGTATATTTTCACTGCTTTTAAAAGTGTTTTTAGAGTCTTTTGTCTTGGGATAGTGAAAAGGCCTGAATATAGCTTCCAGCCTCTCTTAGTGGGGACTTAAAGAGGTCTATCTATTCAGACAAGTCTTTCAACTAATGCAATAGTAGAAATAAATATTAAAAAAAAAAACATTCTTATCAGTGTTTTGAAAAACCAAACTGAAAACGTTGCCTTGAGGTAGTGTCTGTCAAACGCCTACAAATTGATTGTGGCAAGAGCCATCTATTGGTGAAAGCCTTGCATTATACGAGTTTAACGGGAAATTGACCTTAAGCTAAAAATAGCAGCAGATCTACAGGTTGCGGGTAAATCATTCAGGCTGCAGGCTTGGCAAGGCCGCTCCGTTCCGTTTCTCTTATAAGTGATTCTCCTGAACTGACATCTTGAGTCTTGCAAATTGATAAACAGCTTATGCGTGCTTTTTGGACACGTCTTGTCCATTCGATTGAAGATACGAGACCTTGATTTGAATCGTCAAGAAATATTTTCAAAATCTTTGAATTACAACGTCATACGTTGATTCCTTTGACATTTTCTTTTGTGGAAATCAATGTAGAAATCAATCCAGCTGTGAATAATATTTCTGATATAACAATGATAGACAATAATAAATATTGTAATTACAATACTAACTTTCTGCATTTCTCATTAATATTTACGACTCTAATGTAAGTTTTTCTTCGATTAGTAACTCAAAAGATTTTTGATAATATTTCAAAAAATTAAAGAAAAAAAACCTTTTTTAAAAACAAGCTTTTATTATTTGTTAAGAAAATGAACTAAAAAGTTAAAAATAAATTAACTCTAATTAGAAGTATAACACTTTATAAGTTCATTGTAACCTTTAACGATAATTAAGCTTCTTTGTCTACGACAAAATAATTCCATATCGTAATCATATTTTTAACACCAAAACTTTACACCTTAATTATTAAATCTTCCCGTTTTTATTACAGTCTCAATTTTATAAATAAAAAAGCGTGTTACATTGTGATAGCTTAATTATACCATCAAAATGTAACACGCTTTTATTATTTATAAAATTGAGACTGTAATAAAAACGGGAAGATTTAATAATTAAGGTGTAAAGTTTTGGTGTTAAAAATATATGATTACGATATGGAATTATTTTGTCGTAGACAAAGAAGCTTAATTATCGTTAAAGGTTACAATGAACTTATAAAGTGTTATACTTCTAATTAGAGTTAATTTATTTTTAACTTTTTAGTTCATTTTCTTAACAAATAATAAAAGCTTGTTTTTAAAAAAGGTTTTTTTTCTTTAATTTTATTTTTAACTTTTTAGTTTGTTTAATTCGAGATTTACTACGACGTAGTTAGTAGCGCGTAGCAGCGTTTTTCCCTTATGTAGTCCGTAGTACGTTCACATAATAATGTGCTGCTTTGAGCACTTAAAGTTTATGTATTTTATTTGTATTTAAATATTTCATTTTTTTTGTTTGTAGTAGGGTAAACTAATGTTTAAATTAGTTATGTAATCACAAGTTAGTTATTTGTAACATTTCTCATTCTATCCATTTCTTTTAATGCATCAACATTACAAGGTTTCTTCGAAGTCAACTTGGAGCAGTCAAGTTCTTCGATTCGAAGTCCTGCTAAAGACTTAACTCTGCTTAAAGCCACATAAGCTTGACCAGCAGCAAATAATTTAGAGCCTAGATAAATAACAGCATGATCTACAGTAGTTCCCTGCATTTTGTGCACAGTTGAAGCCCAAGACAATACAATCGGAAGCATTCTTCTTTCAGCTGTGCCGTAATTAAATTTAGCAGGAAATTGAATTGATTTAGGCTGTATTATGTGAATGCCATCCTTGCCGAGGTCCATTGTAGAGGGATAAGGGCTTCAGTACAACAGGGTTCGCCCTGGTACCCTGAGGCGCAACGTTAGCGATATGAAATGTTTATACACTCTCATACCATTCAGCCCTCGGCACGTGCTCACCTTGGCATTGGGGCATCCATCTAATCAATCAGACATAATAATATAATAATCCACATTCATAACAAACGGAACGAACTTTTTCCCAAATCTGTTGGAGTTGCATATTCACGCCAACTAAGATGCTCGTCAAAACGAATCAAATGAGCGCAAACTCGATCGGGTTGCGTCGTTTAATTACGGAGTTCCTATGACCACCTTCCAGCTCCATCATCAGACCCTGGTTACCATATAGTATCACAGTACTCGTCAAGACAAATCAAATGGGCCCAAACTCGGTGGGGTTGCGTCGTTTAATTACGGAGTTCTTATGGCCACCTTCTAGCTCCATCATCGAGTCTGATTTAGTATCAAAGTATTCGTCAATACCAATCCAACAAGCCCAAACACGACTATGTTATGTTGTGTATTTGTGAAGTTCCTGTGACCACCTTCCAGCTCCATCATGAGACCCTGGACATCACGTAGGACTGAAGATCTAGTCAAGACAAATCCAACAAGCCCAAACATGACTAAGTTATGTTGTGTATTTGTGGAGTTCCTGTGGCCACCTTCCGGCTCCATCATGAGACCCTGAACATCACGTAGGACTGAAGATCTAGTCAAGACAAATCCAACAAGCCCAAACATGATTAAGTTATGTTGTGTATTTGTGGAGTTCCTGTGGCCACCTTCCGGCTCCATCATGAGACCCTGAACATCACGTATGACTAAAGATCTTGTTAAGACAAAACCAACAAGCCCAAACACGACTAGGTTGTGTTGTGTATTTAAGGAGTTCCTGTGGCCACCTTCCGGCTCCATCATGAGACCCTGGATATCACGTATGGCTAAAGATCTTGTTAAGACAAATCTAACGAGCCCAAACACGACTAGGTTGTGTTCTGTATTAGAGGAGTTCCTATGGCCACCTTCCGTCTCCATCATCAGACCAGCTCCAAGGTACCATAATATTGCATTGTCATCCGATATATACATGAATGCAAAATTTCAGCTCAATCGGAAACTGGGAAGTGGATCAAATTTAACTTGCAAGATTTGATTACAGACAGACAGACAGACAGACAGACAGACAACGGGACAGGTGAAACTAAATAAAAGCTTGTAAAAATACTTTCATTCTCTTGCGCCTACTCGCCTTAATTCAGGGTAGGCTTGAACCCCTTGGTGGGGACGTGTATGAATTGTAGATTATGATGATAATATTGTGTAGGTATATTTCATAACATGACAAAGGGAATTCATTCAATAGAGTATTCTTTTTGATAAATAGTACTGATTAATGATAGGGTTCACTGTAATTAATTTGGAATAGGGTATTTCATCCGGCAGAGGACCAAGGTAGTTGATATCATCCAGAAGTGTAGCAAGCTGAAATGGCAGTGGGCTGGCCACGTATGTCGCAGAACCTATGAGCGTTGGAGTAGACGGGTTCTCGAATGCAGACCACGTCTTGGAAAACGTAGTGTTGGTTACCCCAGGTGGACTGATGACCTGAGGAAGGTCGCTGGTGGTGGCTGGATGAGGAAAGCGGGTGATCGTGCGCTTTGGCGTACCCTTGGGGAGGCAGCAGTCCAGCAGTGGACTGAACGTACACAACATTTGAATTTCATCGCAGGAGTATGTAAGTTTTCCTTCACCGTAAGAGCGTCGAATAAACGAACATATGAATTTGAAATTCGAAAACACATTGGTACGTGGTGGGAATCGAACCCGCATCTCCGGGACGGAAGGCAGCAGTCCGAACCTTGTTCTGCTCTTTCTCGGAAACCTGCATTTAATCGACTACTTATTTAGTTTGTATATATTATCTACCTGAATATATTTATTTATTTTATAAAACTATATTGTATATACAAATGGCGAGCCTAATAATAATAATAATAAAGAGCGTCGGTGGTCTAATGGCTAGAGCCGCTGCCTCCCATTCGAGAGACATGGGTTCGATCCCCACCACGTACCAATGTGTTTTCGAATTTCAAATTCATAATGTACGTTTATTCGACGCTCTTACGGGGAAGGAAAACATCGTGATGAAACCTGCACACTCTTGCGAAGAAATTCAAATATTATGTGTGAAGTCGACCAACCCGCACTGGGGCAGCGTGGTCGACTAAAGCCTAATCGCCCTAATTCAGGGTAGGCTCGAGCCCCTCGGTGGGGACGTCTATGAGCTGCTGATGAGTATAAGAATACTAGTATGCACCAGCTTCCATTTCTCAGTTTCATATCCTCCTGGATAATGATAGAAAACCTACAACACGACAATAAACACTCTCTGCTCAGCTACAAAGAACCAAATAGTTATATGTAACGAGTTCGGTTATTTAATATTTATGCTGTTCGCTGTTTGTTATTGCTGTTTGCCATTCTTGTGTCTTATATTGTCTTACCTTACTTCAGTGGCGCCATATAAATCTGTGTTATTTCATTATATGAGCAGAGGACCAGGCTGAAAACCAGTGTTACGCGACTGTAGTTGCCTAGCGTTATACTGAGCCTGACCCTCGCCACACGCTATAAAGTACCTATTGTATACAGCGGTAAATTTATTTATAAATATGTGTGTGTGGCAAAATAAATGGTTTAAAATGGTTTAAATGGTTTATGTTAGGTATAACAATGTATAAGAGCGCGATCTCGCCATCAAACGTACCTAATAGTTTGGCGAGTTAGATATAAGAATATCAAATTGTACTACTTATCGTAATATGAAATAAATAAAAAATAATAACTAGCCAAGCACGTGTCGGACCACGCAAAGTGTAGGGTTCCGTAGTTGCCTAACAAAAGAATGCCATCAAAAACATATCTTGTAAAAAAACCAAGTCTCGCACGCAACTTAGTCTACCGTAAAAAGTTATGAGATCCATGTAATACCAAGTCGGTTAATTTATTCAGTCCCTACTTAAGAGTCCTTCTGTCTTAAGTTATTACGTAATTAGCTCACCTAACAACATCTTATAGTGACCAGATCAATATTAAAAATCTCTTATGTTTTAAATAAATACATAGATTGACCTGGCAATCGCATGAAAACACAATGTATCTCACAAGAAATACATTATTATATTAAATTTTATTGTTTAGTGCGATTGCCAAGTCAATCTATGTATTTATCGCATGAAAACACAATGTATCTCACAATTAATACATTATTATATTAAATTTGATTGTTCAGTGCGATTGCCAAGTCAATCTATGTATTTATTTAACCTAACCTAACCTAACCTAACCTAACCTACACCTACCCTACACCTACCCTACACCTACCCTACACCTACCCTACACCTACCCTACACCTACCCTACACCTACCCTACACCTACCCTACACCTACCCTACACCTACCCTACACCTACCCTACACCTACCCTACCTAGTCCGCGCCCACTATATTACCACTCTGGTATAAATAGTGATTAGGTCCGTCAAAAAAAAAAAAAACCTACCCTACACCTACCTACACCTACCCTACACCTAACCTACACCTACCCTACACCTACCCTACACCTACCCTACACCTATCCAACACCTATCCAACACCTATCCAACACCTATCCAACACCTATCCAACACCTATCCAACACCTACCTTACACCTACCCTACACCTACCCTACACCTACCCTACATCTACCCTACACCTACCCTACACCTACCCTACACCTACCCTACACCTACCCTGCACCTCTTATTCAATTATATTCCATTATACAGGTACACTGATTCATTTACTGCAAATGTAACTTTGTAATCCTATATAATGCCCCAAGATTTATATGGGATTACAAAGTTATCTAGCAAATGATATATCTAAAAAACTGGGCCGAAATTGCAAAATGTTTTAGTTTTTCCTTGGTTTATACACTAAACACTAATTCCATTCTAAATTTGAAGCTTCTATGTCTGCTAGAAGTGCCTTAGAGTTTTGATGATCGGTCAGTCAGTCAGTCAGTCAGTGAGTGACAAAATTAAGAAACTTTGACTAGTTATAATTCATAAACTACTGGTTCAAATTGATTTAAATTCGAAATATACCGTATTTATACAATGCCTGCTTGGTTACTGAAAACTCAGGCTTCTAGTTTTATCCACAACGAAGTTGTAGGGGGGTCGAAAATGGCCTGAACTGCTCCGAGAAAAGTATGGTATCTGGGGGCACTGCCGTGCCCCCAGATAGCTAAAGAGAAACTTAAAAAGAAACGTACCTATAACCTATTATATAGGTAGTACCTATATTTAATTTTATCTACAATATTATGTAAGTACTACGAATGAAAATTGCTCCGCTGAGAACTAAGTTTTTGGAAATAAAAGTAGGCTAGACTAAATTGCTAAATAAAATTATAATAGTTTATGGAATATCTAACTGGAATTGAAAAAGAAATAGTATTGTAATTTCAAGTCTTTAATATGTTAGTATACTTAATTCTAACAAAAATAATCAAAAAATTTGAATATTCAAAGTGCTAATAATTGCAATCTAATAGGTAGGATTTCGAGGCACATCCGAACAGCATCCAGTCGCTCGCGCTAATGAGGGCGCGCGGCTGCCGCTCTATTTGTTACATCTACTCCCCGCGCGCAAGCCCCGCAGGGCCATAAGATCCGCGGCGCGGCGCGCTTTATTCGAAATTCAAAATAGTTTTATTCGAATGTTTCGAATGTTCCATTGGCAACTCGTGATTGTTAAATAAGGTAAGGTTATGAAATTATTTTAGTAAATGATGTTATGATTTTCTTTTTCGCAATCTTTTTACTGTTCTAATACCTACTTAAATTTACTACCTACATAGACGGACTCCATCAAGTCATTTTCTATGATACTTGTACTGAATTTCTTACTTAGCACAAGTACATTTTAAAGTTGGTATTTTATTCGTTAACCTGTCAAGTTTACTTATTTCACATTTTTTTTACTTTTCTCGTACTTAAATTTACTACATAGACAGTTTAAACTTTATCAAAGTATTTTTTTATGATATTTGTACCGAATTTCTTACTAGTACAAGTAAAGTCAAAGTCAAAGTCAAAATTTTTTATTCGAATTAAGATTTTTACAAATCATTTTTCGACGTCAAAGCTATCATGGATGGCACGTTCACTACCAGTGTACGCCCTCTGTGGAGAAGAACGGCCAGAAGAAACTCCACAGGAATTGTATCTTTTGTACTTTTCTTTTAAATATATAAAGAATCATACATGAGTCATAATTACAATCTACTCCGCTGATTTGGAACAACAGTTGACCAGACGTTTTTATCATCTAAGTAATCATTTATCGTATAATAGGCCTTAGAACATCAAATAGTTTTAATTTTAGCTTTAAATTGGCTATCGGACAGATTTACAATATCATCTGGTATTTTATTATAGAAGCGAATACAGTTCCCCATGAATGAATTATTAACTGTACACAGTCTAAACTTTGGGTGCGCTATTTTATTTTTATTTCTAGTATTTATATTATGTATATCAGAATTCTTAGGAAATAGCATTGTGTTCTTCCGGACATACAAGATGTTTTCAAATATGTACTGTGAGGATACTGTGAGGATATCAATTTCTTTAAACAATTCCCTTAGGGAATCGCGACCACGCAATTCATATATGGAACGTATCGCCCTCTTCTGTAACACAAAGATGTTATTTATGTTAGCAGCTTGACCCCACAATAAAATTCCGTAGGACATAATGCTGTGAAAATAGCTGAAATATACAAGTCTGGCAGTAGCAACGTCAGTCAGTTGACGAATCTTTCTGATTGCGTATGCCGCCGAGCTGAGCCTTGCGGATAACGCATTTAAATGAGGGTCCCATTGTAACCTTGCGTCGATAGTGATCCCCAAGAAAACTGTTTCATTTACATATTGCAAATTTTCGTTATTCAAGACAATAGCTAAGTTGTTGTTCCTTACATTAGGCAATGAAAATTTTATACATTTTGTTTTCTTGGGATTCAACATTAAATTATTTGTCGTAAACCAATCATGGATCTGGGAAAGAGCGTCATTTACTTCGTCAATATCTTGATTATGTCTGCTAGCTTTGAAAATTAGAGAAGTATCATCAGCAAATAACACTATCCTAGATCGGTTTTGTACCATAAAAGGCAGGTCATTTATATATACTAAGAATAGGAACGGTCCAAGAATTAAGCCCTGTGGCACGCCGATTTTGACTTTAGATCCCAGTGACATCGTGCTGTTTATTTGAACTCTTTGAATTCTATTTTCTAGATAGGAACTGATCAAATTTAGAGCTCCGTCTCTAACTCCATAATGTTCCAGCTTTATTAGCAGCGTCTCGTGATCGACGCAGTCGAAAGCTTTAGATAGGTCACAGAACACCCCAATAGCATCCTGCGACTCCTCCCAAGCCCCGTACACGTGATGTTGGAGAGCAACTGCAGCGTCGGTGGTCGAACGCCCCTTAGTAAATCCGAACTGTTGATTATGGAGTACATTTCATAAGTTGATATATTATTCGTTAACCTGTAAAGCCTACATGATGTTGATAGTTTTCCTTTTAAATTCACTTTTAAACTACCGTGAATTTTTTCACATTTCCAAATACAACGGTTTCGCTGGAAGGGGGGGGGGGGAACTTGACTCTAACAAAAATAAGCACTTAAAATATTTCTGAAACGTAAACTAGCATCGAAAAATGGTTTTAGCAAACCCCCATTATTTTTTTAAACCCTATCCAACGATACCTCACACCATAAGGTAATCGTGAATTTAAAAAATAACCCCCCCCCCCACACGTGTACCAGAGGAAACCTAAAAAAATTTTTTTTTTTAGATTTTATTCTTCAGCTTTGTCAGCATGATTCATATGTATGTCCATGCCAAATTACAGCCTTCTAACATTCATCAAAATATTTTTCTATGATATTTGTTGTACCAAATTTCTTACTTGTACTAGTACTTTATATAAGTTGGTCTATTATTCGATAACCTGTAAAGCCTTCTTGATGTTGATAGTTTTCCTTTTAAATTCATCATATACACTACTACCATGATTTTTTTCACGTTTCCATATACAACGGTTTTGCTGGTAGAGGGGGGGGGAAACTTGACTCTAACAAAAATAAGCACTTTAAAACGGAATATTTCTAAAACTTACACTAGCATCGAAAAACGGTCTTAGCAAACCCCCATTGTTTTTAAAAGACCTATCCAACGATACCTCACACTATAAGGTAATCGTGAAAAAAAAAAATAACCCCCTCTTGACGTGTACCAGAGGAACACAAAAAAAAATTTTTTTTTTAAGATTTTATTCTTCGGCTTTGTCAACATGATTCATATGTATATCCATGCCAAATTACAGCCTTCTGGTACTAAGAGTCTCTGAGCTAAGCCGCGGACAGACAGACAGACAGACGGACGGACGGACAGACAGACGGACAGACCGAAACTATAAGGGTTCCTTTTTTATTACGGAACCCTAAAAAGCTTTTGCTATCAAATAACTTTTTTTTTGCCATTAAACTAATTGTTCTAGAAAAACATTTTCTTACACATAATTTCGGTTAAAAATAATCTCGTTAGTTCTATAATATTATAATGCTAAGTAAGCCGCATAGCTTAGGGCTGTCCAAAGCAAGAACGTCACGTCGGCTTAACAAGGGTTAGTCTTAAGATGGATCATCGGATTTCTGAATTATCCCATTGAAACTATAGCTTTAATTAAGTGCTGCAGTTTTAATTAAGAAGTAAGTAGGTTTATAATGAATGTTAAGTTTTTTTAGCTGCGTAATAATCACACAAAATCTTATAAATGTAAAAGTATGTTAGATATTTTGACGTTTGGATGTTTATATTTTTTTTGTTCGTTTTTCACGTCTAAACTAAAGAACGGAATTGGATGAAATTTGGAATACAGATAGTTTGTACGTTGGATTAACACATAGAACACTTTAACGGGAAAAAATCTTATATCCACGGGAAAAATCTTACCCAACGCAAGCGTAGCCGCGGGCGGATATAAAATTAGAACAATTGTACACAAATTAAATTAATTACTCTACTTATGCTTAGTCTTCAAACGTGAGAGCCGGCTTCGAAATGGAACTGTTTGAATCCCATTTTGAAGCCGGTTTCGAAATCTAGCTAAGAAGTGGCCCGGAGCGGAGAAATTTTCGTAGAACTTTATGATCCATTTTATAGTTCAATATAAAAACTATACCCATTTTTGCGACAATTTATCAGTTTCAAACTATAACGTATTCCCGTCACGTCTCGTCGTCAGGTGCGTGCGGGCAGATTTTATCCGCAACCGGCCGCGAGTTCTCAAGTATCTAATTTCATACTAAGTTTTATAAACATAGGAGGATTAGTGGCTGAGCCACTGCTTTCCATTCGTAAGGTAACACTGTGGTCCAGCAGCCGCCACGGAGCCACTGAGCACCACACGAAGGATGTTGTACAGGATTTCAAACGTGGCAAAATGAGGGTTCAGTCCGAAGTAAAGGTATTCATTTATGTATTTATATAATATATTTTATAAAACTGGAGAAATAGAAATATGAACAAGTTTACAGTTAGAGACCAGGACATGAAGTGAGAAATTTTGCAATAAAAAGACAAAATCGAAACGTAAGTAATCTAAATTTGAAAATGAATTTAAAATTAAAGATAATACTGCCAGCAAGAAAGGTTGCCAGTCATAAAACAGGAAAGAGGACGAATGCCTCGTTACAACACGGTTCAAACTCCACCACGGCCAATGTTTTTGAAAACTGAATTCTATAATTAAAAGTAAGTTTCTTGGACGCTCTTACGATGAATAAAATACCGTGAAGAACGTGCATAGAACCGTAAAAAAAGTTAAAGGTTGGTATGAAGTCGCAGCTGGACCAGCGTGATTGATTTAGGGTAGACTTGAACCCCTCGGTGGAGACGTATAATAGCTAAATAATTCAGTTCCAGACCTCGAAAATATTAAGTCTCGATCAACGAATACTAAAGCGGTTTATCATCAACAGCTCATATACGTCCCCACCAAGGGAGCCTACCCTGAATTAAGGCGATAAGGCCTTAGTGGACCACGCTGACCCGTGCGTGTTGGTCGACTTCACACACAATGTTTGAATTTCTTCGCAGGAGTGTGCAGGTTTTATCACGATATTTTCCTTCACCGTATAGAAACATTCGTGTGATGAACACTTGTGTTTGCCTTGTGTCTGGATGTTGTTTATCTATGTATGTATTTATATATTTACATAATGTATATCAGCTGTCTAATTCCCATAGTACAAGCTTTGCTTAGTTTGGGATCAGATGGCCGTGTGTGAGATGTCCCTACATAAAGGAGAAGACGTAATGACATTGCTGCAAAAGTGCCCATCACCAAAACTGCTTTTGCCACTATACAGTATCATGCACGCTCAGCCCGTTTATATAATAAAATAAATAAATGTATATATATATCTATGATAAGAAGAGCTACGAATTAAAAAAGATGCTTACAAAATGGTTACATTCAAAAACCTATGAAGAAACGGAGCAGTTATTACAACTGAGAGTTTAAATAAATAATATAATATATATGTATACACTCACACGCATGCATACACAGTCTCACACACTCTCTCTCTCACACACACACACACACTTCTGGATTTATAACTCTAAGTTTTTGTTAAAATTGTTTTTGTTTGTTTGTTATAGTTTGTTTTATATTTCTTTACTTTAAACACTGAACTTAAAATTTAATATTTAAGCTAATAATAGTATTAATGCAAATAATTTAATACTTTTAACTAAGTGCAGCTTACGCCTTAAATATGTATAAGTGACCTCATCATTAATGGAAGAGTGGTACCTCCCAATACAGGCAACTTTGTAGCTTAAAGGGAGGTCCCAAACCTCAATAGATTAATAAGGCTGTCTGTTTAAAGAAATAAACGTATTTTATTTTATTTTTTATTTTATTTCTAAAATTAACAATAAAAAAAAATGTGGGTCCTCTATGGACCAGAAAAACTGATGGTTGAGCCTAAAAGTAGGTAAAGTGGCCTCCTTTGTGCTTGAGCCGAGTGTAAGTGCGTTGAAGAAGCATGGTGCAATGATAAGTAAGTTAAATGTTGAAGAAGAAGAGAGCTACCCTGACTGTCAGGACCGACGTCGATTGAGCAATTTGCTATGGGAACCAGTCAGTGCTGCACTAACAGCTCCAATAATTATCCATAGCAATTGCATTATTTACCACACCATCCAGATTGATTTACCAACGAACAACTACAGCTTATCACTGTATAGTTGGCGTTCTAATAGTGGCGCCAGTAGTCATATAAAATTATATTTCAGCACAACAATGAGCACCAGAGGAACTGTCAAAATTAGTTAGTGTTTTGCCACGTGCCAATCATACTTGTAGCGCTTTTAGGTGCTAAACAAAAGATCGCTTCGCTCCCGACGCGTTCTGGCAGTCCAAGTTAGAAGTTGGTTCGTGAACTTTTCTTTAGATGGAGCTACTTACCTTGTTTCATAATAATCCAAAATGTTCCCGTTTTTTACAATGCCTCTCCACAATACTCATCTTCATCATTCAAGTAAAACATTGCTCAATAGAAGTCTCCTCTGACTCCTGAGACATTTTTGTACCGTGTCATCTTTATTCTAAAACAAATTATTTGCAAAATTCTCGGAAATTGAGTGTCTGTCGGGATGTCCGTGTAAACTACGTGGGGGACAACGGGAATAACCGTTATTATACAACTTCTTCATGCTCGAACTGGTTTGTCTAACAGAAACTACGAATAAGGAAGCTCAGAAATATTTTTCTAGGTGTTGATCCGACTTCACGTAGTAGCTACAGTACTACGGCGTAGTAAGTTCTACGAGATTTCGTAGCGCGTAGCATTCTTTAGGTTCCTAGATATGTTTAAACAGCCTTCGCCTAGTGGTCAGAGTATTCGGCCCTTGTTTTAGAGGTTCTAGGTTTGACTCTCGGTGACATGTTTATCACACTAGCATTATAAATGTGAAAATATATTTGGATGTTTGTTCCGCTTTCACGCCCTAACTAAAGAACGGGTTTGGATGAAATTTGAAATGGAGATAGTTTGTACCCTGGATTAACACATAGAATACTTTTTCTTACGGGAAAATCTTATATAACGCGAGCGTATAGAAGCGGGCGGACCGCTAGTAATAAAAAAATGCAAAGAAACCCAAAATTCATTGTAAAATGTACATTTAATCTTACATTTAAAGTCACGTACTATATACACCAGAAAGCACACTATATTTTACACAAAAATATTGTATTTGCTCCTTCTTGGAATGTTTGAAATCATTAACAATTTTAAAGAAAGTTTTAAGAACACCTGAATACAATATTTATATGCTATTAACAATATTTAATTTTGATTGAGCTAAATAACTTGTGGGCATGGTTTAGCCATGCCAAGTTTATTTTGAAATTACTAATTGAAGAAACAAACTTATGTATTATTACTTCAAAGTTACAAAAACATCAAGTACTAAGGTTTGTATTGTCGATTTAAAATAGCATATAAATATTATTTCCCAGATTCCTAGAAAGGTTCAACGACATCTTCAAAATATTGTGAAGACATTTTGATAGAACTCTCAGTAGTGTAGAACTGAGACGCTTGCCAAATACACAATATGCAAAAAGGGTTTCAAGTCAATACAATTAAGAAACTTCTAATAAAGAGGGCGTACACTGGTAGTGAACGTGCCATCCATGTTAGCTTTGACGTCGAACAATGATTTGTAAAAATCTTAATTCGAATAAAAAAAATTGACTTTTGACTTTTGAATTTTACATACATTCATTCATTCAATCAATTAAGTACAACTTTATTGTGCGCACGTCATTTTTTTTTATCTTTATAAAAAAAACTGCGCCGTTATGAAAAATGAAGATAAATTCGAAATTAAACTAATCACAAAGTGACGCGTAGTACTCGTAAGGGCAACATTCAGAGACATAACTTAGCCAAATCTTACAAGTCCACGCCCGCTATATCAGGCCCGCGCCCGCTATATCAGGTCCACGCCCGCTATATCAGGCCCGCGCCCGCTATATCAGGTCCGCGCCCGCTATGTCAGGCCCGCGCCCGCTATATCAGGTCCGCGCCCGCTATATCAGGCCCGCGCCCGCTATATCAGGCCCGCGCCCGCTATATCAGGCCCGCGCCCGCTATATCAGGACCGCGCCCGCTGTATCAGGCCCGCGCCCGCTATATCAGGCCCGCGCCCGCTATATCACAACTCTGGTAGAAATGACAATTAGTCCGTCATAAAAAATTTGCCAGATCTTAACTAAGCCAGTTTGAAAAAATATCGCACTGAGCAATAAAGCACCAAAAACAGATAACATTTAAAATCAAAATGACATTTCTAAGTCACCGACTTCGGCGACTTGGGCTCAGCTAAGAATAATTTAAGAACGCCATTTGATATTTCTAAGAACAATGTTAGCTCAGTTTTGTGGCCCAGCAGCTGCCACAAGCTGCTGAACACCACACGAAGAGTGTTGTTAAGAGGGTTGATATGTGGCAATATCCAGGGCATAGTCCGAAGAACAAAAGGTAGGTATTTATATATTATATATATGGAGATCAGGACATGAAGTGAAGAATTTAACAGAAAAAGACAAAATCGAAACGTAAGAAATCTAAATTTGAAAATGAATTTAAAATGAAACATAAAACTGCCAGCAAGAAAGGTTGCCAGTCATAAAACAGGAAAGAGGACGAATGTCTCGTTACAGTTTTAGTCTCTGAATAATCATCAACAGCTCATATACGTCCCCACCGAGGGGCTCGAGCCTACCCTGAATTACGGCGATTAGGCCTTAGTCGACCACGCTGGCCCAGTGCGGGTTGGTCGACTTCACAAACAACCTTTGAATTTATTCGCAGGAGTGTGCAGGTTTCATCACGATGTTTTCCTACATACATAATATGAATTCGAAATTCGAAAACACATTGGTACGTGGTGGGGATCGAACCCGCATCTCCCGGACGGGAGGCAGTGGTTCTAGCCACTAGACCACCGACGCTCTTCAGTGTCTGAATCACCCTTAAATTGTTCTTAGCCAAGTTCAAGTTGACTTAAGGATAACTCAGACTTACAAATTGCTTATCGATTTGAATGTTATTTGTTTTTAGAGCTTCATTTCTCAGTTCAATATTTTTAGAGCATGTTTAGCTAAGTTTTGGCTGTTTTGTTTCTGAATGTCGCATTAAGTGTCTACAGCAAGTCTTATTTTTAAAATAAAATAAAATGTAACCTTCAAACAGTCGTGGTAGAACAAAAATGCCTTTTTGTTATTACAATAAAGGTACATTGCACAATGTTCTTTGGTGGAACGCACTAAGACTAGCAATCAACGAATTATCTATAGTCTAGAAGAGCAACTACGCTTCAAATAGCAAAACTATACCATACGACATTCGAATACGCGGTACAATGATGTTTTTTATGACTAGGTTTAAAAGAACGTCGAAAGTAAGCTTCAATGTACAGCAGCGACATCATCTGCCTGTCTGTCTGTCATCGTTTGTCAATATTATTATTTAGACGGTTACTCTTCTAGACTATAGGTAATTCGTTTTATAGCAATCAATAAAAATAAATATCAAAACAAATGAATAAATAAAACTTTTCTTACTACAAAAATTTAAGTACATTTCGAATCGTTTTGTTTTTTCTTAAACAGTCTATCGAAAGTGTTGTATTTTATTATTTTATTAAACAATTTTTACTAAAAATGATCTTACTTCAATAAACGTTGAAGCAATAAACATTTTTCATTAACTACTCTTCTCACAACTCGGACTAGATTTTTGACTTCCTCTTAAATGTATCAAAGCTGTTCTTAAATAATAGTTTATATTCCTAATTAAACTTTAGGTAATATCACGCGCGACCTTACTTTCATTTCTTCTAACTTCTTTACTTTCTCGGAATGTTCTTGTAAGAGATCTCTTGACTAGAATTTAACCAAAAATGACTAAGTACTAAAATGTTGTAACAATTACAAGTTTCGTTCACGTGCAACACTTTTAAAACTATTATTTAGTATATTATGTGGTAAGGTTCTTATTAGTACAAGAATTTACAGGGTACCTATGGACATTTTTTGTAAAAATACTTGTCTAGTTTCAAAATGAAAATTGCTATGTCAGTGTCCCTAAGTATCTTCAGAAATGATTATTACAGGTAAAATGACTATAAGATCCGATTAAATCGGTCATTTTTACTAATTGTTTAGTCACTTTTAGAATGCATGACTGTTTGTTTTATTATTGCGTTTAGTATCACACCTATTTTGTTAATCAATTGAGCACATGCTGCTAAAACATTAAGATTGTTAAACATCAAACTTGGACCTATTTTTTACAAACTAATAAGTTTAAATTGGTACGTCGGTGGTCTAGTGGCTAGGGCCGCTGCCTCCCGTCCGGGAGACGCGGGTTCGATCCCCACCATGTATCAATGTGTTTTCGAATTCATATGTACGTTTATTCAACGTTCTTACGGTGAAGGAAAAAATCGTGATGAAACCTATTCACTCCTACGAAGAAATTCAAAGGTTGTGTGTGAAGTCGACCAACCCGCACGGGGCCAGCGTCGTCGACTAAGGCCTAATCCCTCTAACTCAGGGTAGGCTCGAGCCCCTCGGTGGACGTATATGAGCTGTTGATGATGATATACATCAGAAAATCGTTAAAATTTTGTTACAAACAATAAATTTTTAGTTTACGATAAAATTAATAGGAATGTGCTCAAACGATTAACGATACGCTAACTAAATTAACCAAAAACATTGTATTTCTAAATATAAAATTATTATAACTAATTAATTACGTTTGA
Source organism: Carpatolechia fugitivella (assembly GCA_951230895.1). Lineage (NCBI taxonomy): Eukaryota > Metazoa > Arthropoda > Insecta > Lepidoptera > Gelechiidae > Carpatolechia > Carpatolechia fugitivella. The sequence goes on along the minus strand of OX579668.1, from coordinate 1,606,592 downwards.
CTAGCAACGTTCGACATTGAGAGATCAGTATTATTTTGAGCCATGTGATCAATATCCTGAATTTCATGCCTCTATTCCGATCGTATAACCTGTTAGAATAAGTCCTAAAATAATATTGTTAACAGCTTTGTCAAAAAGAACAGTTTTAATGGGTGGAGATTTTCAACGTTAACATTTACATTATTAAGTCATATTTATGCATAGTTTAGCGTGCATTCTCTTTTTGAACTATATCGATATGACCTCTAAACTTGCAAACCCTATACTCTTTTGGAACTAGTTACGAAACCGATCTTAATAGCGAGAACTAGTTTCGACCTAGGAAGAAAACCTCCTCAATCGCAGATCGCAACTGGTTACGAAACTCAGCTTCGATGGCAGCCAAAGGGACACAAATTCTACATTAAAATTCAGACTTCTGACTCAGGTTAACAATTCATTCCTGTAGAACTATTTGCTTGTTTAATAACATTCTTGATGGAATTCGAAATTGGTCTTATTACCAATTAATAAAAGATTTTATGTTCTTAGACTTATTAGTTGATGTTTCAACTAAAGAATGCAATCTCAAATCTCGAGCTGATATAAAAAAATCGTATTCTAGACAAACTTTTATGGAATACGTAACTAGCTTCAACGTATAAAAAAAAATTCTTCATCTCCTTATTTATCTTTTTCAAATAAGGAAAGATGTTAAACTTATATGACTTCAAATAAAACTTAGCGAGTGAATCAAATCTCCATTCAGGATATTGATAACCATGCTCATGATGAAGTAACCAGCCAAAACCTCTACTCTTCACACTAATTTAGCGTAACTGTACACTTACAAAGAGTTGAAGTTGTCAAGATTATCGAATATTTAAAATAATGCGTCAGAGTGCTTGACTAATAGGTTCCTGCGGTTGGGGGTTTCAGTTCACAATTTTCCGTAAGTTTATAATATCGCGAGTAAGATTATAAACTAACGGCGTTCACAATCTTACGGCGACATGTATACAACATACTCGTACTAATTGTACTCTCATATATTGGATACTATCTGTACTATTTTACCAAGACAGGTTTGAATACTTAATCACTTAGAGATCAGGTACATTCTTTTAATTTTAAGAATGTTTGATGTCCGGCAAATATCTTAAAATAAGTGCGGTGCGTCTACGCACATTTCTGCGGTAAAATCACGACCAGACGAATCTGATAAATTACTATGAAATGAATGATTTTTTAACTGTGATTGACAGTTTACTTAAAACTGATAAAAAAAGGAAATTCACCTTTTTCTTTAAACTTACAGATAATAACATAAAAATCTCTCAAACTGTAAAAAATATTACAATCAGATACGCCTCTTCGTGATATCACCGACGATTTCTATGAAAAACCCACATAAGGTTCCCCGTTTCTCCACAAACACCATATTTCAATATGTCTGCCGGCCTTGCTAGCACTGCACCAACATTCGACCTGACAACTCCAAACTTATAGCACTAGAAGGTTCTGCTGCGTGAGACGGCGTCACAAAAGGTGATCATCATCGTCATGGTCTTCTTCAGAATCCCCTGAATCCAGACTGGGGACTTGATCCATGTCCTGGCTGTCCATTACCTGGTCGAGGTCAGTTGGAGGCGCGTCGTCGTCTTTCCATTTGTCCATGGACCGTCTTCTCGCATTCATGAAGAAGTTACCTACTGTCGTTGGTTCCAGGCCTAGTTGCCTGGCTATGGTTACTTGCATTTCTTTAGAGGGTCGTTTTGTTTCCTGAAAGTGGAAATGGGTGAATGTTATTTTTTTTTCTTCTTCCTAACGGATGGCGACACATCTTATATGGACGTATTTCGCCTGTGTCGAGTGATATTTGTAGGTAGGTGAATTGGGCTCAGTAATACAATTACTGAAGCCACCACGAGGCCTCTTGGCATCATCTAAAAATGTCAGCAAAGTGTAAGCGATTCAATTGTTCTATTAAAGTTTATAGTCCCGACACATTCACTTGATAATACACTATCGAAATTATACACTAAACACTTCAATAAACTAAAATAAAAAAATAAAGACGAAGACGTCCGCCATTGTCAGATGCTGCGGCCTTACCCTTTATCTTTTTCTAAGTTATGATGTTTTTTGAAATAAGTATTACGAAAAATAAAAATTATAAATGCAATTTTGTTAGATTATATGTTACTAATATATTTTGTATCAGAAACTACAGCCCAGCTAAGGACGTTTAGGCGCATCGTTGGATAGTAAGCCATCAAAAAAACCATCAGACATTTATAAATCTTCCGTGCTTATTCACAGCTTCAGCTTTTGATCCTGAGAACAAGTTTGAATCGCGGTATGGACATTATGAGAGATTCTGTCCAGTTTACTTAGGATATTGCACCTAACAAACCACACGATATTATGTTTACTAAGAATAAGACGAAGACATAAAATAAGAATATAGATCTTCATGGTGGACTGTTTGCCTGAAGCCCAAGTGAGCTATTTCAACTTATACTTGGCTACAAACTTACCTTAAAAATAGCCTGTAGAGTACGCCGCTGGAGGTCTGTGAAAACCAAACGCGGTTTCTTCGGAGAAGGGAGGGTATCCGTACTCAGGTCCTCCTTGCGTTTGCAACCTGCAACAAACCATTGCACTGTTTCATACTTAGATTGCGAGACTTCTTAATAGGGGATCGGACCGTTCGCCATATTTTATGAATTTACCATATTTTAAGGATTATTTTTAAAATATAGTAGCAGACGATTCGCGAAGAAAAAAACAGAATCGGTTGAAAAACTAATTTACAGTGATTTTTTAAAGTTTCAATAGGTATGCCTGTCTCTTTCAAAAACGATTTTTTGTATGGAGACTATATGGCGTTACTAACAAATGACGTCACAAGTGGGTATGTGCCTATCTGTCTAATCTTGAATTTCAAACCTTTATAACTCGGTCAATTTTAAGGATAGAGCAAAGATTATTTTAGTGTTTGATAGCAGAAACTAAGAAGTTTGGATTTCTAAAATAAAAAAAAGTAGCCCGATCCCCGATTAGTACCTGTTTGCAGCAATGGCGTAACTAGGTATAACAGTAGAGGCCCACGGCAAATTCATCAGAAACAACTTATTAAATTACAAAATCGGAGATTCCTCGAGGGCCTACTCATCAATTAATCAACCTATTGCAGTCCACTGCTGGACGTAGGCCTCCCCAAGAGCATGCCAAAGCGCACGATCACCCGCTTTCCTCATCCAGCCACCACCAGCGACCTTCCTCAGGCCATGAGTCCACCTGGCAGGGGGGCGTCCCACATTAAGTTTTCCGTCACTATTACTATTATTAATTAATCGAAATCAAAATCCAGAAACTCGAATAATGTCAGCTTTACAAATTATGAGCCCGAAAGGTCTGCGTCTCGACGACGCATCAAAACTCAAAATGTTAAAATACTAGGATCTTCCAGTGCCCTCTCGAGCAGGGCCCTATCCAGCCTAGAGCCCCTGGCAATGCCACAGTGTCGTTACACCACTGGTTTTAATTTTATCTAGCCAGTAAAAAAATACATAAATTTTCACTTTCGTGCACTTATTTCATATTTCATTATTTCTTTCTGAATATCATAAAACTATGGAATGTTTATTCTCTCATTTCCTTAACACATGGCATTTTCTAAAACCATAAATTAAATATTCTTACAGTCTTAATTTCTATGTAAAATATTTAAAGTACTTTCCCTCCATGTAGCCATGGGACTTCCTGCATATAAGTTGTTTCTATTGGGTTAAATATAGGACATATCATTTTTCTAAAAATGTCTATCTGAAATGCAGCATTAGCAGAGCTATAAGCTTTTTGATATAGGTTCGTGCAACGTGACGACATTAGTTCATAGTAATTTTGTTCCAGAATTATTATTATTATTTTATATAAGTTTCATCTGATAGATACCAATTAAAAAGTGTTTCTTTGTTTCTTCTTTCTCATTAGGGGCCATTAAAAGGTGTGATCCCTGCGGAATTTCTTTGGCCATATCTACAAAAAAAGAATGCAATGTGTTATTATTATAGTATTTTTAGAACTGTCCAAAATCAAATTTGTATAGGACCGCGTCAATTGCAACATTTGCAACTTTAAACTTTACATCTACTCAATGTCTAATCTTCTGTGTCTAAAATTCAGAAATAATCCAAGATCAGGACTTGGGTACAGATAAAAAAGTCTTTATTCGAAATACTACTTGGTACCTATTTCAGGAATCGAATGTCTAGCTTAAAACATAATAGGCTGTTTTAAAAGCTACTGCATTATTTTAAACTTCAATATTATAATGGTACAGACAACGCAAAACTCCTAAGGTTTCAATAAAAGTAAACATTAGTTACTGGATAGATCCAGTATTCTACCTACATAGTAATTAGTCTACGTAATAGTTCTCGAGAGAGCAGTAAACATAATTACATCGATTAATCTAAGCGATGCATTGTCGGTTCTAGTTTATGGGTAAAGAAAGGAAACTTATTGTGTAATGAACGGAACTATTGGATAACGAACTATTGTATGTGGTGTAGGTGCATAAAAATGATAATTATATATTCATTCGATACGGTTGCATCCTAAGGAAGCCCTAATTATTGTTGTACTGTGAATAAATGATTGATTGATTTATTGTTATTCATAATATAAATGAAACACTTGACGCACAATCTATTGCACATTTCAAGTCAGATTGAATATTCAATTTATAGCAGCAGGTTAACAAAAAATCTTGAGATCGAAATCAATCCAAGATTTATATTAATAATACCTACCGAATAGTTCCATAGCAGTGAAAATAAAACATATATTATATGAGCTGAATATGTGAAATATATTTTCAAACAAATGGTACAGATAATGATGGAAGAGTTAGTATGTATAAAATATGCAAATACAATGAAAGCTTAATTAACTAAAACATTTCGTAAGTTAAAATATAGAGAAGAAAATGAAACACCAATATTTAATGCCAATGATAACGATGAAACACATAAAATAATAAAGTTAGATTAATTATTAGAAGCTAAAAGCGATACTTACTGCCTCTCTGAGGAATCTGGGCCGCTGAAACAATAAAAAACATCACCGTTAGATGAAATATTTAGTGTGTATATAATTTCTATACCTAACATCCTCTAAAGACACTGAACATGCCTCTAAACATATATACTACATGACCTTCATAATATACTATAATATATTAATATTATAAATAGTGTTTTTTATGTCGCGTCTTTGCCTAAGCTTTAGTTAGGCCAAGAAACATGAATTTTAAAAGGCTCATTATCGACACCTCCTATGAACAACAACGTAACTCAATTTTAGCAACTAATCAGAACAGCAGTTTAAAGAGAAAAAAAAAATACGTTTTACCTATAGTTAGGTTTTTTGACTAATGTTAACTTCAGTTCTATTGTACTTGAGACTGCTTGGACAGAAAATTAAGAGTAAATAAAATTATGATAAGGAATAATATTAACTAAAGTCATTTTGTATCTCAAGTCACGTATCTCAAGTTACGTTGTTGTTCATAGGAGGTGTCGTTATAAAGAATGTAATTTAAATATCTTATAGTATTTTTGAAGATCCATTTTACAAACGTTGATGTTAAAACAATTTCTCAATTTGAAAACTTCATTGAAAGTTTCTGTTAAATAGAAACTTCAGTATATTTCGATAATTGAAGTTCTACTGATTTATACAAAATTATATATTATCTAAATTTCTATTCTATAAACACTTTGAAATATAGTTAGTATAGATGTTTCCCAATCAACAATCTTAGTAAAATTTAAAGTATAATTTAGTCAACATATTCTACTACACTATACTCTATTCCAAAGTTTCGTCTATAATTCTAAACACAAAACGTATTATAAAAATGCATACCTGGCGACAATGTAAACAACATTAACAAAGGGTTTTTGAATCTCGCAGGCACCTATAAAATCATATGAAAAACTATTACAGCCCGGCGCGGGGGAAACCAAAAAAGGAGGGAGGGGGCAGCGGTAGCAGTCTAACATTCATCTTGGCTTCTTCAAGCTAACAAAATACACATACCTAGAACTATAAAAATAATTCTTAAAAATTCTCTAAGACATATATTTTTGACTAGGCAGTATCTTTGCCATACTCCAAATTACATATGTAGGTATATATTTAAATTATTCATCTAATAATGAAAAACTAAAATGATCAGGGAAGGATACTGCCTATCCGTAAAGAAACGAACATCTATAAGAGCAAATGTCTATACATTTTACACATTTATAAAATATGGTGTAAATAGAAATATATCCATTCAGTCATTCTTCTCTCAATTTCTAAAGATGCTTGTCACAAAGCGACCTGTATCAACAAACATACATTAATATGATTACTTACAATAAATAATATATTTATTTTACCTTTGCGACAAGGTAAGGTCAAGTTCATACTTATAAGAAACCAAGTCCACTGCTACGCAGCCACGGGTACTTAGGATGGGATGGAGTAGGATTAAAAGGAACATTTTGGTATCTTTAAAGTCAAATATAAATAAAACTTCAACAAAAATATTAATAAAACACAATCAATGTCGTCTAAATGAACGATTACCAATATAGATAGATGTTGACTTTTCTCTGTTATTCGTTAGGGCATTAGCTTTCTCTACAATCAATTTTCAGTTTTCTCTACAATCAATTTACAATTCTTTCTCTGCAATCAATTTATAAGTAACTCTCTCTTCCTCCTTACACACTTCTACTTTCAATGCATCTATTTCATCATTGTTCTCAATTAAAGAATCATTCAAATTCTCAATTCATCAATCACCAATCAAAAGAACTTTTTCAGTTAGTTTTTCCTTAAGAAACTTACTTTTCTCTTGACTACCTTCTGCAAAATCTTCATTTACTCTTTTACTTTTATAATCTATATCATTTTGTACTTTTATCTTTAATCTAATAGATTTTTTAACCAATACGTTATCTTGTAATTTATCAATATTGTTCAATCTCAATTTACAACTTTCTCACTTCCACTCGCACAAGTAGATTGCTTATTCTTCACTAACGATTTATCTTCGACAATAATAACCTAATGCCAACCAAATAACGTAAAATAATAAAATCTGAACTAGATTAATTAATAATCATTTAAAATTTTCGTAATTTTCGCACCTTTGGAATTATTTAATCAATTACCTAATTAAAAAGTTTAATTTGTAGGGAATCTTGATAATTTATATTTTTATCAAAATATTTCGATCAAAATGTTCCGTCACTTGTGTTGTGATCATAGGAGGACTGTTGAGAAGTAAAATTACCTATTTTACTAAAAAATTTACATCACAAATAGATTCGATAAAATTATTTCGAATAAAACTCGAATAAAATAAACTCAAAGAAAACCATACAAAAGTCAAGGAAAGGTGCCAGGGCATTAGGAGTTGGAGGTAGTAAGGATTGAAATCAACGGGGAGGACTCACAAGCTAGAGACATCGCCAGCGGGTTCGTACGCCGGGGTATCAGTGGGGGCCCAGGGGGGCGGAGGCCCGGTGGCTCCAGGGTACGCTGGGGGGCCCTGGGCCGGCCTGTACTCCGGGAGCGGCGGGTAACTTTGCTGCATGTTGTTTACATTGTCACCTTTACTTTGGTGCTGGTTTGGCGCATCTGCAAATTTAAATCGTCATGATTTGTTGTTGTCTTAGCGTCATTTTTTGTCTGTTGATATCAAATCTCTTGCAGCTTTGTTTCTTATGTTAAAAGCTTTATTTAGGAGGGAAATTTGTTGTTAATATTTATAATATTTTTAATGAAGAAATATTATTGGTAGAGCACAATTGGACTTAATATCGTTGTTGTAAGCATAATATTACAAGTATGTGTATGTCGCCACTGTGAGGCTAATCAATTTATTAATAATTAACACGAAGCGTTTGTAAAACATATCATTGTGTAAGACAAATTTTTAAATTAATCAATATTATGTGGTTAAAACTTGTAATGGAAAATTCGTAGACATTGCTACGCAGGCGTAGCAATCTACGTCGTAGCCCGTAGCGTAGTGTCGAGAGTCTTATATAAGACATTTCTGAAACTGACCATAATATTTCACTGATTTATTAAACAATCATTAATTTTCGTCTAAGAACTAAATAGACTCCTGAAGTTTGTCAAAATTATTATTACAATATTGCCATGCTGAAACTTTGAAAGGCTTTAAATAAATTATACTACCTATTTATATTATTAGGTCAAACTTTCTATTCGACTTAGATTTCATCTAAAAGAGTAGTTTGCGTAAGGTTAAAGCTGCATTTCGTCAAAATTAATGTTTTGTGAAAGGTGCCTTGAACGAGAACTTCTGCCGGAAACATATTTACATTTTCTGAGTTCATCGCGTGGTTGTAAGGTTGATACGGTTATCAACTTCAAACACCTTATGTCATTGTTATAGAGCCGCCAATGGGCACTGGTATGGCTCGTGTAACCTACTTCTGTACGTAGCCTCGTTACACAGGTTCCGGATTCGAAGCCCGGTGGGCTGTCGATGAAACATCTCTTTGTGAGACCTTCCCCAGTTCGATTAGAACATTTCAGTCTAATTCACCGGATTTTCTGAAAAGCGAGGTAATTCCGTACCTAAACGTACGTTAATATGCCGGATTTACACTCAGCCCTGCCCCCGCTGCATGACGACCGTAGATAAAATAAACCACGCGGCATAAAACGTAACCGCTAATAGTAACGTAGTCCTTATCTTCGCGATATAAACTTGGATACTATTGGTGGTCACTTTATATGTCGCACGGTTTATTTTATTGACGATCGTCATGCAGCGGGGGTTGGTGGGCAGGAAAGTGAGCAGAGAAGTGGGCAGTGCGAATAGGACCATAAATTAACAAGACCAAGCACAAAAATGAAAATAGTATCAACCAGCCCCCCCCCATATGCTAATAAAAATATACAACCACATACCTAATGATATTAAAAACATTGACAAATTTAAAATATTTTGCAAAAATTTGAGGAAGTTTCTAGTAAGTAAATGCTACTATAATATCTCGGAATTTTTCAATGATAAGATTAATATATAATGTACTTCAATTGCTCTCTGATTATGACTAATAAATAAACAACTACTAGCCTATTGAAATGAAATGTTATTGTTATTACCTGGAATTTTAATTATTTGACTCGATTTACTAACATATTTGACTTGGATTTACTATCACCTGTTAACTATAAATTTTGTTAATTTTAATTTTATTTTCTTAAGTAATGTGGCAATTAGTTGCCTTCATGTTTGCCGTGCCCTTACAGGGCGTCACTTGTACCTACCATAACTTATAACAACTATTTAACTAGTGACTTTGCAATAAATAAATATATGAAAATTATGAAATAGGTCATTTTCGTTGTCACTTAGAGTAAGTAATAAATACTCGCCGTGCCCACTTTCCTGCCCAACAGGAGTGTAAATCCGGCATTAAAGGATAGAAACCAAAATGTTTGACCTCTGGGCTTCAATATGAACATGTGATGTGTGTGTGTTGTGTGTGTGTGTGTGTGTCATGTGAGTGTGTTAGAAGAATAATTGATAGGTTGAAAAGTTTGTTGATAATGCTGTTTATTTTTACGTATATTTACCTGTATAATGTTTCCTGTGGTTTGGTGTGGTATGGTTAATTGTTAAGTCTCAATTTGTTATATTGTACTATGTCTCTACTTGTGGGAACCTTTAATTGGTTTTTAAGTAACTATGTTACAGTCTTCCTATTGCACTTTTAATAACTGTTGGTTCTCCTATAAAAATAAAATAAAATATTATTATTTGACTGTTTTGAGTTGTCTGAAAGAAGGATATCACATAAATGTTGGAAGGCTATCAAAGTTCTTATTACTTTCGTCAGAATGTATTTGGCAACACTAGTTTTGGCGTTATCAATCGATTTAAAGTCTTACAAAACATTATTTTTTTACATTTATTTTGATACTCTCATATAGGCGGCTAAATTCATTATATATTATTTCAAAATGTTTCGTGATTTTAATTTTTTTTGGTGTGGCTGTTCAAGGCTAAGCCCCTTTTAGTTGCTCCCCTTTGGTCCTAAAAACATTGGTTCCAGTTATTACCCTACCCTGTCTTCGGTCCGGGAGACGCGGGTTCGATCCCCACCACGTACCAATGTGTTAGGTATAGTAATACCTACACTCCTTACTCTCGTTATTTAAAAATGCTGGCATGTGATAAATGCACACTGGCAGCTTTATTTTGTTCTAGAATTGTATTTTCAAATGATTTCGAAACATGTCGGTTTTGAATGTCGTTTTGACTCAGTCTAATTGTAGAAGCCTATATAAAACATTATCTTTTATAATACAAAACATATTTAAAATATACTATTGTTAATTCCCATAAATTAAATCTTATTTGATTTCACACACCTCCACCACTACAATACAATGTGTATCCAAATTTCGAATTCATATGTACGTTTATTCGACGCTCTTATTGAAGGAAAACATCGTGATGAAACCTACACACTCCTGCGAAGAAATTCAAAGGTTATGTGTGAAGTTGACCAACCCGCACTGGGCCAGCGTGGTCGCCCCTTATCGCCTTAATTCGGGGTAGGCTCGAGCCCCTCGGTGGGGACGTATATGAGCTGTTGATGATGATAGAAGTAATCGTACCTATAGAAGTAATCGTTGTACCATATCAGACGACAGACACTTTTGACCTTACAACCCACACGATGAAGAAGATGAAGAAGAAGAAGAAGTGGCTCAATAAGACTAACACCAGGGCTCGAGATAGATCATCGACCTCAAAACCTTTACAAATATAATTTGAAACCACTTTGCACTCACACGCAGTGTTTTTTGATGCCGGAATTTTCCAGAACAAACCTTTTTTTTACCCATACCACTGTTTCTGTTCGAGTAGGTATATACCTATTTATTGGTATAATTATAATTTTTTATATTTTCTAAAATAATATATACTTACTTACTCAAAATCAAGGCAGGTACGTTCACCTTTGAAATTGCAAAAACATGTGCAAGCGATTCTGACCACATATTTTTGTTATGCCCATCAAAATTCACTTTTTCATTTCAAAAAGAGATTTAAAAAGATGGACGATGACGATGGAAGTACATCATTCTAAGCATAATACCAACCTTACAGTTTAATACCTACCCAACTAACAAAGTAGGTAATCTACTTATAGAATCATAACTCGGTCAGCATTTTTAACATGGTTACATTAAAATAAACCCCAGAATAAAAAGATACTTATTTACCCATTTTTTATAGGCAAAAGTACATCGAATAAGCCTACATGTACAGCAATAGCAAGTCTGCGGGTCGCACAGAGTTTCCCCTCACCCCTCCACCCCGCAAGCGATCGATACTGCGGGGCGGGGGGGGGGGTGTGACGTCACAAGGGGGGTATACCGTGCGGCGTTTGTGGCCAGACCGCGGAATCACGTTCGAAATTCAAAATATGAAAAAGAATATTAAGCCATTTTGATGGCGCGCTTTTGTTAAAGGAACTAGGTATCTGGTCGTTTAGGAATTTATCGTAAATTGTAAGTTTAATTAATTCTAAAGGCAAAATTGTGATGATTTTATGAATCTTGCATACTGCGATGCGATACGTGATAGATAAATAATTCATTGAAAAACAGTTCGGTAAGTTGAATAATATGGACCGGTTTCGAGTAGGCACGCATCCTAATTTACGTTTAAGTGAGCCCCTTTATAGGGAAATTATTTTTAACAAAATGTTAGAAGACAAATGTTCACAAAAATCTCTATACAATACAATAGTAGTTAAATAGCGCCTTATAATAAAAATACGTTTGTTCTGTCTCAGAAAATATAATTTGGATTGAAGAAAAAAGAAAATGGCGGACTAAGTGAAGGCGTTAAAATTAACTAGAATACCCTGTTCTACTGGACAATTATAAAATAATCTTGAATAGGTTGCTTAACAGACTTCTACAGTTAAACATGCATGAATTTAGTAAATTAAGTACTTTATAAGTATTATCATTTGACAATAAAAGAAACGCAAAAGATGCGACGCATGTGGAGTTTCTTTGGTGAGTTCTTCTCCACAGAGTCCGCGCATCGTGCAGTGAACTCACTCAAAGAAATGTGATAACGAAACTAAGAAATGTAACATCCAAAAGTTAATAAGTATTCATTTCATTTAAACATAGGGATGGACAGTTGGGGAAAGCGAGAGGAGGCCTTTGCCCAGCAGTGGGACACGAATACGGCTACATAAAAAAAAAATGTACACACTCATTCATACCTCCTAACTGGAATTCCCTATATCGGCGATGCCATGGAAACGTGCAACAAAATATTCATATTTATTATTCAAATATCTGACCGACCGGGAATTGAACCTTGCACTTAATCAACACATGCATGCATGTATGCTCACCTATAATTATTGGTGCATTAGGTTGTATGTTAAGATCTTTAAAAAAAAAAAGTGAAACGTAACCAATGTTGGTATGCCAAATAAATAAATAAATAAATAAACCCTAACCCAGCAATGTATACCTAACCCATAGTGATGTGCATCGACCGCGCGCTGACCCGGCGATATCGATTGTGCAAATCGATGCACGCAGCTGACGTTATCTCACTCTCTTGTCTAACGAAATGAAAGTAATACGATAACTCGCGACTATGCAATGGAAAATGAACATTGCGAAAGGTTTTTTGTGAAAATTCATCAAACAAACTGTTTTTTTAACTATCCACATTGAATGATATATATATATGCAATAGTACACTATACAGAAATGATATTATTAATAGCTGTAGCAAAGGCGAGCTTATCTCTAAAGAGAGATCTCTTCCAGCCAACCAATGTGTTGTGTGAGACACTTAATTAAAGTGGGATGACAAGAACGTGTACTAGAATTTAACATACTTAATTAATACATATATACATACATACATACATACCAATAGACTACACAAATACATTTATATATGCCTACCCAAATATAATAAACATATACCTACTCAATATGTATAAATACTACAATATACTTACATAAACATAAATAACTTATGATAACTGAGAGATGAAGTGCTCTTTTACTCTTATTTTAAAATATATACTTAACTAACTAACTAAATAAAATAAAAATGTCATTTTAGAAAAAGTATTTTTATGCCATACTTTTTGTCTTCTTTACATTATTATTTATAATGATGGTAGCCATGATGATGTACTTTAAATGCAGTGCATCCAACTGCATCTGGAATGCATCGCAAAAGTGCAGTCAGTGTTATTTTAACTGCCTCTCTGAATTTTACACCTATAATGCAGCCCATCTACTTTCATAGCTAGTAACTAGACCATAAAACATAAAGAAAAAACAAACAAAACTTTTGCTGAAAACAAAGTGCACTGCCTGTTATAAAGTCAGGTGACAATAAGTGTGTCGTCTCTAACGCTCGATGGATATCGAACGCAACGCGACTCGGCGCGCTGACCTCTGCATCGATTGTCGCGAATCGATGCAGGCAGCTGACGCACTGTACATCGACTTGTTTGTTTACAATGCGTCAAAAAAGGATAGAAATGCAATATTTACTGACAATAAACCTCTAAGAATATTTTTATAGAAGACTGAAGCTTTTGAAGAGAATGAGAAATAAATCATAAACTGTACGTACATGAGGCTGTACGGCTCGGGTGGGTTGCCTTTCCTTTTGGAAAAAAGAAAAATTACTAACTAGTACTTTACAAACTATAATACTAACGATGATATCTGGCTGGAGTATCCAATTATAAAACTTGTAATTAACTGAAAATCAGTGTTAATAGAATTTATGAACAACGCTTCGCTTCATATTGTATTATTTAAGTTAACGATGATTTTTTTTTTATCCTAAATAATTGGTTGTATTGGTTTATATTCACAAAAAATCAAAGACGCATCACATTTTTAACATGTCTTTTTTTAATTCTAAGCATTTTTAATGCTTTGATTTATATATATTTTATTAGGTAATGCTTTAATTTGTATCACAGTTTGTTACCTTAGCAAAAAAGCATTTGAAGTGCCAAGAAAATTATTATGTTTAAGTAAATAATTTCAGGTTGCCTAACCTTACAAAGTTGGTCTAGTTTTACATTTTAGCATCGCCTACAAAAGGTCCAGGCTAGCATTATGTAAATTTGATCTTCAACGTCCTCTTTAAAGTAAAAACGTTTCCTAAAAGTGTTCAAGCCAAAGCTTTCAGAGAAAATAGCTTTTAATCCGTATTTCAAGAGATCTTGAAGATCAAAAGCAAATGGTGGTGTGCACTTTTTGTTTTCATGTAAAATCTGAAGTTAACCACTTGACTTTTCGATTGTTCTGTTTAGTGCTTAAAAAGCACGTGAATTCAAAAACTCTAGCTTATCGATGAAGTCTAGGTCAGACCAGAGAGAGTTTCAAAATGTCATCAAATAAACACTCCAACGTGCGTTGAAATATGACATTGAAGTTTATATTTATCTAAAACATTAAACGTGAAATTTAACTAAGCCATCTGCACACTCGTAGTTATACCAAAACTTATATCTATATCCCTGTTTTAATTGTACAGGTAATTACCCAACTTACCGTGAATGTTACACCATTATTCTTATTAGCATTACAAACTACGACACAAAAATTTACCACAGAAAAGCAACATGCAAATCATACCTGCTAGCCTCAACGCCGACATCCTCTGGAATTCAGGCTCTTGCAACCATTTCCACATTCTTCTAAACGTTTCCCTTCCTGACTTGAGTTTCGACCAAGGCTTTGGGTTCCTCAACAAATCGCTCAGCGTCCCTTGTGACCGACACAGGACCCTCTGCGCGAATATCGCCTGAGGGATCGAGTACCTCTTTAATTCTCCACTTATCCTTTGAGCCAACTCCTTTGTGTTTATTTCTTCAACTTCTGTTAGTTGCTGCTGCTGCTGCTGCTGTTGCGCCTCTTCTCTTGCTAGCAACGCTGCATTCAAGTCAAGTCCAGGGCTTGGTATAGGCGGCGTCGGCGAACGCCTTTCGAAGGAACTTGGCGAAACGCTTCGTCTGCTATAAGCGGACTGAGGCGACAACGGTTCATTGTAAGGCGCTGGCGACAACGACGCATACGACTGCTGCTGCTGTATAACAGTGAAAGTGCCTCCAGCATGGTAAGCGAACTTGTCGGAGACCGTGCTGATTGGGGGCAGCGGGAGCAAAGGCGTCAAGGTGGCGTAGGAAGCTGGTTCCAAGCCAGGCGGGGTCAGGCGTCCATTGACGGCGGATAAGGGGTGGAACGCCGCATCTCCGTCCGGGAGGAGGTCTGCAGGGGACAGGCGAGGGGGCGACGCGTTGCTTGGGGCGACGATGACGGTGAGAGGCACGCGATCGCGAGCTCTGGCCTCATCCATGGCGCGCGGCCGGCGGCTGCGGGGTCGCGCGGGCGACTGGATCACGCCTGCGCGCCGCACCCTGCCCTCTCCGCGCCCCGCATCCTGCAAACACCCCTGTCTTTTAACCCTCGGCCACAACACTCTATCACTATCCTGAGATGTTACAATCTAAACCCTATTTCTATTGCGTTAAATTTCATATTCCTATGACACGCAATCTGGTACATTTACTGTTGTAATCTCAACCTTACCTTCATCAATAAGGGTTTGATTTTGATTGGATGCATCTATAACTTTGCACTGTTTGTTGTGAACAGTCTTCAATGCACCCTTAACCTACCCTGAGGCATTGTTATGCGCGACTTTGTCGTACCATTTATGTTTTTATACACTACTTCGTTCCTACCTTCAATAACTTTATCATTTCATTCAGACAGAGCAATGGTTGGAACTTTGTTGATATGTTCATTTTTGGGGTAGGATGGTATGTGTTTTACCCTCGTTCAAGCATTTCTGTCACTTTGCTTCTAACTGAAGCCAACCTCTGCTTATGGTAGAGCTACGAGCATGCCAAAGAAATCTTAACCACGCATATGAGTCATATATTTTATGACCCCAAAGGGTACCTTTTTGTCTGGTAGACTAGTTTGCATAAGTATATTTAAAGTTCCCAAAATATTCAACGTTCACCTCACTAAGCTTCGGGGCAGAGCTTTTTCGGTCCATATTTTAACTAAATTAATACGATACGTTAACTCATGTGACATTGTGCCTGAATTTTATTAAATTTACCCTCTAGACTCCTAAATACTTTTATTAGGTCTAAAAAAAAACACTTTTGTTTTATTGAGGACATCCTTTATCAAATTGAAATGAGTCTAAATAATGAAATACTCTCAGAATTTTACTAAGATAATTTAAAACTTGATAATCTTGAGAACAAGTCGGACTTATTGTCTTATCGATATTCAAAAAAGGTTAAATATTTCTCCTATCCTATAAAAAGGTTATCAAGAAACGCGTTATATAGATATTATAATATAGGCAAACAAGATGGCCGCTCAAGGTTGCCGAGTAGAGACCCAGAACAGGAAGTCGGAGAGTCGGAAGACAGCCTTCCCGCTCTGGGCCGACGACATTGCCAAAGTCGCAAAGAAGCTGGATGCGAATGGCACGGAACCGCGATACTTGGCGTGCCCACGGAGAGGCCTATATCCAACAATGCGTGATTACTGGCTGAAGAAGAAGAAGGCAAACAAGACAAGAATCCAAACTGGGCTATGTAGGTATATTAAATTTAACAACTTTGCTCTTTTTACCCGACTGCTTTAGAAGGAGGGTTATGTTTTTCGAGTGTATGTATATATGTATATTTCTGTGGCACGCTCTACAGCCTAAACGGCTTGATGGATTTTAGCTAAAAAGGTCGTTAGATTTGTCTTACTTGTGAAAGTGACACTAAGAGTACATCAAAATTAAAAAAAAACTGAGATGGCCGATTTTTGGAGCCAAAACATAGACTTCAAAAATTTTATCTCTTTAAAACTTATCGAGTAGGATATCAAAATAAAGGGTTTTATGAAAGTTTAAAATTTACACAGACGGGTTTTATATTTTTTATTTAAAAAAAATCTTCTCTCGTCTAATAGAGATTGAAACTCAACAAAAATGATATAAATATGGTGGAAATACAATTACTTCATAACAAAGCCTATGAACAGGTACGAATTGCAAAAACGAGTACGTGATACCGTTTTACTGGAAACTCCCAAAAAAAACAATGTGCTTGTCGCTTGTGTTGCATGCTGTTGCTTATGTGTGTGTGTGCAACAATACAACACCCATACACCAATACAGTAGCTCTACAACGACCCCGCTCGACACCTGGCTGGCGACAAAGAGGAAGCTAGAGTCGAGATTAAGTTGAAATATCAGTGTATCGATAAAAGTTTAGTTTAGTCATATTATTAAATATTATTAAAAGTGTTTTCAATTATTGGCATCAGAAAACTTTAAATGAATTTATTCAAAATAATCGAAGAGTGTGTCTCGCGTGAAACGTGAAAGCAAGTTTGTGTTATTCAAAATTTTATGGACTAAATCCATTTATAAATAATAAAATATGTGGGGACATGAAGATGTCCCGATGAGTGTGAAGACACATGGCCATCTGATCCCAAACTAAGCAGAGCTTGTACTATGGGTACCAGACAGCTGATATACATTACTTAAATAGATAAATACATACATATATAGATAAACAATAACCAGACACAAGGCAAACAAAAGTGCTCATCACACAAATGTTTGCCCTAGGCGGGATTCGAACCCGCGACCCTGTGCGTCGGAGGCAGATACACTACCTCTGGGCTACGGAGCCGTCAGGCGTTAAGTTAGTTTGTATGTAACGTATGTATTTTATTTGTTTTTATTTAACAGTTCATCAAAAGAATTTGAATTGTATGTATGTAGGTAGGTACTAGGTAAATTTTATAGATGTCAACTGCAGCTGTTAATTCTGCATCATATCGATTGAGGTCAGACGCAGTAAAGGGGGGTAAAATTGAAATGTAGGCATTAAGTAACTCGAGTTAATGTATAAGTATTAATCTATTCAACATATCGATAACACTTCAGGGCAGCTCTATAAAGGCCGGCGCTACCGCCCCTATACAACGTCCTGCCGCCGGCGGCGCGACGGCTTGAGTTACGTCATAGTGTACCTATACCCTAATTACTAGGAAACCTGTACTTAGCACGAGTCAAAAATGCACAAAATGAAGGGATCTTTTCATCTTATAGACACCAATGCGTGGTGGTAACCTGGTAACTCTGTATTCTTAATTGAAATAAAGAAAATCGGGAGAAACCGCTGGATAGGTACGGACTGGATCTTAGAACCAATCGTTGTGAATATCATCATAAACAGCTAATATATACGTCCTCACCGAAGGGCTCGAGCCTACTATTAGGGCGATTAGGCCTTAGTCGACCACGCTGGCCCAGTGCGGGTTGGTCGACTTCACACACAACCTTTGAATTTCTTCGCAGAAGTGTGCAGGTTCATCACGATATTTTCTTTCACCGTAAGAGCGTCGAATAAACGTACATTATGAATAATTCGAAAACACATTGGTACCGTGGTGCTGGTGGGGATCGAACCCGCGTCTCCCGGGCGGAAGGCAGCGGCAGCGGCATTTGTTTGTTCCACTCTACAGGTCACATTTCTCAACCGATAAAAATAAATAAAATAATTGCAATAAATAAATTTCAAGGGATCGGGGATGTTTGTGGAGATACATTATAAAGGCTCGCGAGGTCTACAGCTCACAGAGCCACTAGTTTTAATCAAAATTTTATCAGTTCTTATTATCCTCAATAATAAGCATCTAGAGATGACGTCAAGATGAAGATAAAGCATGCTTATCGTAAAAAAACCCTTGACTTGAAGATTTCGTGATAGCAAAAGGTGAAATCTTGACTTAACTGTTCCAAATAAATTTGCATTGCACTCAAAACAATAAGCAAGCAAATTATAGACGATTTTTTTAAGGACGACCTAAGATATTATTTCACGCTTTACTCGTACATAAATTCGGTTATATATCAATAAATTAGTTTTATTTTTTTAATTTTACAAATCCAAAAATGAATAAATCTAATCAAAATTCTGATTTTTCGACTATTTTAGAACGGTGTATAATCATAAAAAAAGTAATATTCCCAAAACAATAGTAACAAACAATAATACAACTATTTCGCTTAAGTAGTACCCCTGCAAAACACCCCCGACCGGTTTTATCGACCCATCAACGAAATCATAATTTATCACCAAAAAAATTCAATCTTGTCATACACACAAGCAAACCTGGTTTTAAAAATGCCATTTGCGTGTATAAAAAATATACACCCCTTAAAAACACCCTATTTCATTACCATAAAATTATCAGCTGCCAGCTGCGCGCGCAGCCGCCATGTTGCGTGACGTCAGATATCGATCTTTTTTCAAAAATCGATGTTATCGACCGCACACCTGTGGCCGGCTGTGGCTCGTGCCTCTCACTATCTTCCGGGGGCGTTGAACTTTTATTTTTTTAGGCGTAGGGTTAGGCAAGGGTCTTTGATACATTCTTCCTCGTTTTTATAAGGTCTCGCGGTAAAGATGTGAGTAGAAAACGGAAGTAGCAGGGTGTAAGGTGTAGATTAAGTTTGTTGAACTCTTTGGAGGCCCCCGCTTTTACAAATACAAATTTCAATGATGAGACGATCACCATAGAAATTGAGCTTTACTCAGAATCCGGTCACCTAAGGCCACTTCCCATGAAAGGCCACTTCCCTGAACGGCCACTTCCCTGAACGGCCACTTGTACTGTTCTGTTATAATGGGATTAGACACCGGATCCACAATGAGTAGTATTATTCCTTGGATATACTGTTTTTCTTTTTTACTTTTTTCATTATTATGTTTAGCTGTTCGCCCACTACTACGCCTACGTGGTTCTTTGACTTTCTTGGATAAAATTAAAAGTGGCCGAGATGTCTTAGTCCATAATTTGTTACCCTGATTTAATTCAAATTATGTTCAGCCGTTATGCGTTCATCAACATCAACGGCCCGTTACAGTCCACTGCTGGACTTCTCCACTTGAGTGGAGGGTTTTGCCATAATCTCCACGCTTAGCAGGCGGGTTGGAGATCGTATGAGAGAGCGCTGCTGCCCGTTCCCTGTTCAATGTGTAGTCCCTAAGTCGCCTCTTACAACACCCACGGCAAGAGTAGGAGTTGGTGACAAATGTTTTCTACTCTGCCGTCACCACACAGCTTATGTGCGTGCATACGTTATACGTTATTCGTTGGTTACTGAGTTAGAAACATCGAAACTATACGAACACTATTTAAAAAGTAACGCTCCCACAAAAAAATAAGAATAGAAAAGGCACACAATACTAGATACAAGATACGTCATATCTTAAAACATATATATGTTTTAGATACTTTCGATGTAAATTACTTTTGACATGAGGTATTTTCGATGTGGCGTACCTTCGATGCAGAGTGTTCGATGTTGCGACCATCGATGTTATGACTTTCAATTTTACAATCCGGACCTGTCAAATACGCACAATAGTTTTTGCGTGAAAGAGTAACAAACATCCATACATACAAACTGTCGCGTTTATTACATTTGTATGGATTTTACAGATTGACGTCACTATAGCATCATAAGAATGCCGTGCTGACAGCAGCAAAAGAGACAGAAGAAAATTTGTACGTGTATGACAGCTGTCAGGACGGCATTCTTACGATACGATAGGTATAATTCGCTATAGCTCAGTCCTCTTTTCATTTAAATCGCTACCTTGTCGGTATCTTAATTTATTTTACTAAGGGAAACATACAGATAAACCGAACACAGAACACCGAAATATATGCGAGGCGGCGTGGCCCTGTGCTTCGAAGGCAGATACTACCGATTAGGCTACGCGGCCGTCAAAATGCAACAAGCCAGCTACAAGACCTTAGACCTGACTTGCTTACTAAGATCTAGCAGGTCATGGATGGATATTGAAGAACAGCAAGATCGGTCGGACGTAGTGCGAAACCATTTTAACCGAGTACCAGTATTTTCTGTGATACAAAAGACACGTTAAATTGTGATTCTAAATTGTAGACACAACGCAGAGACCTAAGCCAAGTTGTTGCTGATATTTGTCGGCTTGAAAGCTGACAACTTGGTTAGTCAAGTCAGAGGCTTTAGCTTGATAATAACATTTTGATAATAGGTAAAAACAAAAGTTTAAATAATATTTTATACGAGTGCAGACCAAAAACACGTTGTAGGAACGAGGTAGGAACGAAGTACTTATAATTAAATAAATAACCTGTAGACTCCGTAGTAATAAGTAACAGGATCAATAAAATCAATAAATTATTTCACCTAATATTTCCATAACTGTGCTTCATACAGATAAGCAGGTAAGTACTTCGTAAGTAGGAACTTGTTTACCCGAGACAATAAATCAATAATAATAATATGCTACAAATAGTTTCAACCACGGCGCTGCCGCCATTTTGTAAACATCTAACCTAAAATAACGATAAAAAGCTTACCGAATCATTAGAAAATGTAGAAATTGCCTCTTGAACTAGATCATTATCCATTCGTATAGTTATCTGGTTGCGATTTACTATAACATTCACGATAATGTCCGACATATTCCTGCGTGACCTAAAAATATCGAAAATTGATAATGTGAATAATATCGGAGATCTTACCCCTTGGGTTGACCTGTAACCATGGCAACGCCACGGCACTTTACCCAAGTTCTACGCGCATCGAATCCCTATACCCCTCTCGCTCTATCGCGTGAATTTTCCACTACGGAGAAAAAGAGACGTCAGTAAGTTTGCGGTTTCTGTGGCGGGAAAGTAGCCCCTAGTAAAATCGATATCGCACAAGGCTGAGCGTCGATTATCCGTTCTTTCCGCTTGTCGTTCTTAAACGATTTAAACGCCAAAGCTTCACGCGCGCTTTTAGCTTTTATTGAGATGTGGTAAGGTTGATTTTAGTTTGTATTAGGGTGAAGCCAAAGTTTTTCTTTTCGAAAGCAGATGTTTGGACATTTCCAGCCAGGCTCACCGTGCCATCGACTATTGATTTTTGCGATCGCGCGAACTCGATTCTATTCGATTTATTGGATTATGTTGGGAAGTGGAGGCTGCTATTAGGTTTTTCTTAGGCGTTTATAAGAAAATTAGTTTATGATTGCTTTTTTCTTAAGAGAAGTAGCAGAAATTGCTTTTTCTAGGCGTCAGACTGTTGCTCTCGTTGCTCTTAATGTTTCGTTTTTATTACGAAGTTAGGGTCTGCGCTGCCTACTTCGCAGAGTTAGTAGCTATACCTACTTTACGTAATTTTCGTACATGCAAGTAAGTACTTCGCCTTGTATTTTCTAATCACATCACACTAATATTATCGTAAATGTAAAAAATGTATTTGGATGTTTGGATGTTTTTTCCCCCTTCACGCTTACAGTAAGTACCTACTCAACGTTTAATTCAGCGCACATCCACCTAATGCTTATGAAATCGTAAAATTCTTGTAAAATTGCATCACAATAAAATTAGACAAGATAATTTGTTGGTGATAAAGCGGCTATATAGGGCCGCGGCCTCCCATCCGGGTAACGTGGGTTCCAACTTCCAACCCCACCACAAATAATGTGTTTTCGTATTTCCAATTCATAATTAATTAGGCCATGGATTCCGAAACGCGCTGAAATCGATTTTAGCGCACTCAAAGCGCGTAGTCTAGAAGAGTAACTACGCTTCAAACTTGACCCCACCAAATGAATACCAAAGAAGCAAAACTATACCATACGACATTCGAATACGCGGTACAATGATGTTTTATTATGATTCGGTTTGTAAGAATGTCGAAAGTAAGCTTCAATGTACAGCAGCGACATCATCTACCTGTCTGTCGTCGTCGTCGTCTGTGAAAATTAATTAAGTTATCCCCATCTCATGTAATAAACATAAGCATATGGTGTATTACCTGTTGGCGAACCTTGAATAAATAGAATAATGGTATACGTTTGGTGACGGCAGAGTAGAATACATTTGTCACCAACCCCTACTCTTCCCGTGGGTGTCGTCAGAGGCGACTTAGGGACTACACATTGAACAGGGAACGGGCAGCAGCGCTCTCTGATACAGTAACCTTTTAATCTGCGATCTCCAACCCGCCTGCCAAGCGTGGAGATTATGGCAAAACCAAACACTTAAGTGGAGGAGGCTCATAGTCCAGCAGTGGACTGTAATGGGCCGTTGATGTTACGTTTGGTTTGGTTTATATTTATTTTACGTTTTCAACCAACCTGTACACAAAATTTCACGAGAATCGGTTTAGAAACGCGACCTGTGGAGAAGAACAAAAAGGCAAATGGACAGACAGATGGACATACAAAAGCAACTTTGGCCAAGCTGAAACGGAGATACTTCGTGCTCGCTCGGTCAAAAATCTTAGAAACAATGAAGATGTGCCAGTCGAACTGGTTTCTCATAGCCTGGATCTCAGAGTCCTCGCTAGTCAGCAGCTGGTTTATGAAGTAAGTCGTCGTTGCAGGAGTTATCCACTCTCTTGCGTGGATACCTGGATTTTTTTTATGATGTAACGGTGACATTTTATTTGTATTTATTACAGGAGTATTCTTCTTAGCTTATATAACTTAATCACCTGACTCTATGAACATGATAGGTAAGTTCCTTCTCCTAATTGTTTAATATGTGGAGTTGTAGAAGATGTATACCATATTCTTATGGAATGTTTACGAAACCAAGATCAAAGAAGTAAGATACCGTTTCTTGCTGTGTCAAATGTATAGGTGTATGTAATACCATGTTGGCTTCACCAATATCACAGGGAGCTAAGTTATTATATAAACTTGTGCAAATAGGTATTAAGAATAGAAATTAATGTAATAGATATTATATTATTACATTAATACTTTTGTAAAATTTTGCATGTAATTATGATGGTAGCATGGTCTATGTTGATCAAACCCTCTATAAAAAATAAAGATTAAAAAAAATTATAGGTAAAGTATTTTCGTATGTTAGGTACTTTCTTAGGCCATTGGTACCAACTCACACAGTCATGCTCTAATTCTAATTTTAAAACCGAGCTATTCCTTTAGTTTTTATGGCCATTGTTACCTAGTTATTTTTACGTGACCCGCTACGGAAAGTTCAACATATTATTTGGGCAAAAGGTTCTTGCCCTACCTAATTGACCTATAAAACTTGTCTTATAGACACCTATACCTACTCCTGCTCATCTCCGGAATGCATTAATTCAGCATTTTTTATATCTTTTAACTGTATTGTACACAGCGAAAATACAGATAATAACAAAGTCAAAGTCAAAATCATTTATTTCCATAGGATGTTATTACATCACTTAGATCCGTCATTACATTTTTTTGGGTGAGTTCACTAACACAATGGCGGAATCTGGGGAGAAGAGAGAACATAAAAATAAGGACAAGAAGAAGTGTCCAGTTAGGCGGCCTTATTGCTATTATTTATTCTATTCTATTTATTCCAGGCAATCTTTGTATTTCTCTTCCAGCCTCTATAGCTGGGTGGTAGATCGTTTGGCTTTCATTAGGCCCGGTTTTCACCAAAGCGGAGAGGAGAGGAGATGTGTTTGAATAACCAATCAGATTTCGTTATTTCCACATCTCCTCTCCGCTTACCTTCAGTGGAAATGGATCAAGTGGAGCGGAGAGGAGATGTCTAATTTTTCTATAGCAAGCGGGGTGCGGCCGAGCGAAGATGTGTGTAGCCGGGCGTCGCGGCGCGCCGCGGCGGCGCCCGCGCTCCCACTCCCCGCCCCGCTACCTTGTGCCCGCGCTTCGCCGCTACGCACAGCTCACATCTCCTCTCCTCTCCGCTTTGGTGGAAACCGGGCCTTACGGTGGTTTGGGTCCAAATCCCGGCCGGGACACATTGTTGGTCATGAAATTACTATGAAGACCCTCCATTTTGATCGACTTTGATTCGACATTGCAGGTTGTGTCGCCTGATTGTCTGAAAAGTGAGATATAGTTTCGTGCTTCGGAAGGCATGTTAAGTCATTGATTCAGGCTGTTATCTAGGTACAAGAATAGTCGTCACATCACATGAGCCATGTCACAAGCCATTGGTCAATCTGAGACCAGGATGTATGGGGTCGGTCTTTGACCTTACAACCCATACGATATGGAGTCACTTGCTTCAGACATGTTTGAAACATTTAAATTCATACTAATAATAAATACAATCATAAAAGTATGTCTGCATGTTTAGATGTTTGATGTTTGTTCCGCTTTCACGCCTAAACTACTGAACGGATTTGAATGAAATTTGGATTGGTGATAGTTTGTACTCTGGATGTTTTAACATAGGATACTTACTTTTTCGGATGGCTCCGTAGCCCAGGTGGTAGTGTATCTGCCTCCGACGCACAGGGTCGCGAGTTTGAATCCCGCCCAGGGCAAACATTCGTGTGATGAGCACTTGTGTTTGCCTTGTGTCTGGTTGTTGTTTATCTGTATAAGTATGTATTTATCTATTTATGTATGTATACTCGTATCAGCTGTCTGGTACCCATAGTACAAGCTCTGCTTAGTTTGGGATCAGATGGCCGTGTGTGAAGATGTCCCCACATATTTATTTATTTTTACGGGAAAAAGTCTTATTCACACGGGAACGAAACATACAAGTAGAGGAATAAAATAAAACTCGACTTTTATGTTTGTTTCTTTGTATTGCATCAACTGTAACACTTTCAGTTTTCATCGATATTGAGCAAAGTTTACCTACTTTATTATAACTGCTCGCGTTCACACATTGAATTGTCCAATTCCTATCAAAAAATCATTTTTTCTTTAATTCACTTCAAACAACATTTGCTTGAATTTTGTGCGTTCCGTCCGCGATGATCTTGTCGTAGCGAACGAAAATTTAAATTTTCTGTACGAAATTTTTAACCGTTTTTTTAAGGAGTGAGGCAGAACCATTATTATGTAAAATTAATAATTATGTATGTGGAAAAACAATCCAGTGTCAAACGCGAGCATAACAACGCATGCTATGTCATAATGCTCTGACCTCTCCATGACAATACACACGCGGCCGTTCGAACCGCCTCCTATTTTGTTTAAGCTTTAAGCACCAATTTTCTTTATAACAAGTCGTTCGAAATAATTAAACGACTAAAATTCTATAAATATCTTACTATATATAGGTTAAAAATACATGTTATAACATTTTTACAAGTCTATCTTTAGTTTATTGTGCTAAACAAATGATCTACCTCTGTTTTAGGATGCGATTGGTGTTTTAAGTTCCAGTGAGAATCAAATGAGATAAATCATTTGGTTTGCGCACAAAACAGTTTGACATCAAAACGTGAAAATATAAATTGTTTAAGATAAAAAGCACGTGAAGGACATAAATCATGACAAGTGATCCACGGACTACTGGTAAAATTATACAAGTTAATTAAAATTATATAAATTATATAAAACATATTTACAGACAACCATGGTCATGGACACAATAATAATGTACTAAAATTAATTAATAAATTCGCTAAAACAGTTATAATTGCACATCAGATGAACTAAAAAATTCATAACTAGGAGTATTTTTCTATTGGTTATTTAATTACTTACAATTATTCTCTATTTACGTATGTATGTTATATAACTTCCAGAAATTCACAAAACTTAATAGTAAGACGGATTGTGTTCCTATTATTATTATTTTCTTTTTATTCAAAGAAACAAATGGTACAAGTACAAATTTATGTACGAAAGGTTTTACAGAATACATGTAAGTTCAAATATTGATAGAGAAATCTTAAAAAGCCATGCGAGAATAATAATCGTCTACTGTCATCTCAAATTAAAAAGCGTGCCTAATTGAAAAGTCGCATAGGTTAAGATTATGCCAGTAAAGTATACGATAGGTACTTAAATGGGTACAATGTAGGTAATCACTAAATTATAGAATATAGTAGAATAGAAGTATGTTATATTTCAGCAAAACTACGCGTAGAAGCGTTACTTAATTGTAATATAATGTTAGATGAGGGTTACAGTAATACACTGGATTCGAAATCAATTCCAGACTGCTGGATGAAATCCGATTTAGTAAAATTTTGTCAAATTAAACTTAATGTTTTATACATACAGAAGGATTTATATAAGAAAAATATAATCGAATATTGGATTAAAGGTCTAAATCAGCGAATAGGAGTGAGGTTTATATAATAATCTCAATAGTTTGTATACACAAGCCTTTGCAGAAATGAACTCTATAACAATGAAGTCAACGATTCGAAGTCCAGGCATTCAAAATAACATTATCATTTATTTCTAGTTAGCACGTTGTATAGAACGCATCATAAATATCATACAATATTGTTGTATCTAAGGCACATAATGTTTAGGCTTTCAATCATTAAGTACTCCACATCGTAACAATGGTGCTAATAAAAAAAAACAATGAATTAATGTCATGGCAAACACGTATTCTTCTCTAGTGCTTATGAATTTATAATCTGTGTTTGCCATATGCATAAAACACTATTGCAAAGCTATTAATAAAAACACTACCAATTTTCTACTTTACGCTGTCATCAAAAAGTTTACATCCCAACATCCAATTTACCAATACAAACCGTCATAATAACAAATGCATTTCATACAACATTACTGCCAGTTTCATACGGTATGCATTATAATTTCCTTTCCAATTAGCACTAGCTGTGCATTTGCCAATCATACAAAAACAACTATTTCAATATAAGACACGTTCATCATGAACAATTGAATCACAGTCTAGAATTTTCGGCACCAAAGAGCTTTTAAATTCGTCACCAATTTAGTATTGCCTTACCACGTTACAAGGTTACCTTTTCAGATTGTATTAATTAATATACTTTTTTGTAGGTACTCCGAATCAATGCAATCAACAAGCCTTAAGTGACATTTCTATTTTTTAATCTTTAACTGTTTTTATATCCTCTAGTATATCTATAGCTAGCAATTGACTAATCCTGCCTCTGCCTAGTTACACTAACAGCTGTAATAAAGTCTAATATAGCTTTCTGTGAACCGCTAATGTAATAAATTGTACCAAACTGCTTCCCTATTTCCTTATATAGTTTTTATACAGTCTGTCCAGCCAGATTTTCTATACAAAAAATATTTTGCAAGTCAATAGTTATGAATATAATGTTCAAACTACAATAATTTCAGTACCGATTCTAGCTTCACTAAAGCTGTTTTATTCATAATTATTTTTAAATTATTGCTTGTCATTTATTGCTACGTTCCCTACATTCTATATTCCTATCTTTTAAGTACAAAAAGTAAAGGCATTGATTGAATTTCACTGGTTTTATTATTATAAGTGTATGTACTAACTTGTCGAACAAAAAGGCTTGCTTTCGAAAAGCAGAACGAGTCTGAGTATTCTGTCTAGTTTCGCGTCTTCCATAAAACAGCGACAGTATGAACTTATGGCACTAGATATTGCTTATTTTATTATTGTTAACCTTCAAGTTTCTTCTTCATACTGCCACGTCGCCAATATAATGAACTGACAACTTAACTTTACCTTACATAACACTAATTCTATTAAAATTGTGTATATATATTTGGATTTAGTTAAGTGTAATTTGGCCACAATTTTAGTTTTTGCCCCTTACTAATAAACGTAAGGGACTTTAAATTGTAAATACTTTTTTATTACTTTAGGTAAAATTAAATTTACATTGTAATTCTAATGACTAGCTTTTCTCGTATGGCCACCTGAATCGCAAACAAAACTGTACTGTATTTTTAAAAAACTTTACTATTAGGACTTTAAGATTAGAAGATTGCAGCATGATTAAATTTTGTGATGAATAGATACCCTCTGCTATGCAACAAATCTATTTTGTGAATGTCGCTCTTATAAAGTATGTTTCCATTACAAAATGTAAAACATCTTGTTACACGTATTAGATAATGTACCGTTCTTGTTACAGGTATGAGCGAGCGGATGGAATTATTAAAAGAACTCTACAATGTACAAGTCACCTATAATGTAAGTTATTATACGATTTTTATGAAAGGCACCCATAAAATGTCCCTCGACAATTTGTCGAACTACCGACTTATTGTTGTCTTAAGATCCAAAGTCTTTTTCTACTTAAAGTGAATAAAATCTAAGTATATATATATAGGTATAATAAATGAAACTGACTGACATTATTTCTACGTACAGCCTAAACGGGACTGGAAAATATAATAATGTTGTAAGTATTGAAAACAATTTACGTTCTTAAGTACAAATTCATTTACCAAAATAATAAATTTACAAATAAAAAAATATTAAACCAGATTTTAAACTAAATAAGATTCCTCGATAATAATTATTATATTTATGACTATGAGATCACCTACTTTTTAAACAAGAAACCAAAAATAAAGCCATAATTACAAAGCAAACCCTAAATTATTAAACTGAAAGGTTCAGAGAGATCTTTACTTTCTTAAAACCGCAATAAAACTCAGGATCTGAAAGACAACAATAACCATCTAGTAAATCTCATGGCTACTAATTATAATCTAAACTAATTTCTTAAGCAAGGCTCGTCTTTCTTAAATATTCGTTCAATAAATTAAAGAAAAATCTAATTTCGCTTACACTATGTTTCAATACAAAACACACAACAACGAAACAAAAACAACTTAAGATATCACACTTTCGTCAATTAATCGTGTTTTGACGCTAGTATTGGAAGCATATGTTTCATGATTCGCTTTTCGCACTTCATGTCTCACAGCTCAGCAAATAAACATTTAAGCTGCATTTTCATTTACATTTTCATTATTTCACTATATTACTGGAAGGCTTGATCATAATCATACTCGATTTGTATTCTATAAAAATATTAGAATATATTATGTTGTTTTATTAAGTAGCTTTATATTTTTACATAATTATCGCTGGAGTATTGTATTTTGTTCGTCTTAACGAGTATTAAATGTGTACCGTACCATCCCTTTGTATTATTTTCCACAGTTACTTATTTCAATGTTAGTCACAAGATGGCGTTGCTTTGTATA
Organism: Carpatolechia fugitivella; assembly: GCA_951230895.1. NCBI lineage: Eukaryota > Metazoa > Arthropoda > Insecta > Lepidoptera > Gelechiidae > Carpatolechia > Carpatolechia fugitivella. The sequence goes on along the minus strand of OX579668.1, from coordinate 1,576,470 downwards.
ATAAAGACGCCGCCGTCGCGACAAGGTCACTTCGTTTGGAAATATTATTGATACAGAGGGTAGCTGGTACTAGTCAAAGTTGGGAAATCCTCGATTTAATCTGTAATTGCATGACTTTATCGTTTCATATTTACACTTTTTCCGCCCCACGTCTTTTTCACGGATGAAACAAAAATTACGTACATTTCGACATCTTCAAACTTTCATACACTTACGGCTTAATTTTCTCGTGAATGGTTAAAATTGCACCAAAAAGTTATATTTGGCGTATTTCTAAAGAATCAAAGAATTAGTAACAGTAGCGTCTTAAAGTTTCCTATTCTTCAATCAATTGCATTTGTCAATAGGACTTCATAAAGTATCAAGTTTGCATTTCACCTACTTAAAAATCTCTGGCTTGAAGCGCGAACATGAAAGTTAACGATTTTTTTAGTAAAATCTTTCCTTTTTCCAAATTTTTGAAAATATACAGGAAAGACAACCTACACCTTTCCCATAAATTTCTTTCCAAATCCATTTGCGTATTTTAACCCGTAACCGTATGAAAACCGAGAACATCATCAAAATAAAAACACCAAAACCACTTTGTCTAATTCTAAACAGTCCTGTGGGTTACAGGCCGCCAGTGGGGCAGCGGCGCCGGCGTCCATCTGAGCACCGAGCTGGTCGGGTAAGCCGACTGGCTCGAGTAGGTCGGGCTTGACTGGTAAGTCGGGCTCGAGCTTGCTAGTTCGGGGTCAGATGTCGCGGCGTGAGGCGTCGATCACGGTGAGCGCAAGTCTGGCGCTGGTTTGTCTGGTGCGATGTCGTCGGCGTCTGCGCCGACAGTCTGACCGATGGATGTCGTGTCCATTGCAGTCGCTTCAGAAGTTATCACACTGGATTGGAAGAAGCGGTCTGGAAAAAGACGTTTTGGATATTTTAATGGTATGTTCTTTTTTTCCGAAGTTTTGAAACGAGATTGAGAAAGTAGCAATTTATCAACGTTAGAGTTCGATAGGGTCATATAATATGGTCGTTTATTTAGCTTCCTGTATATTATATAAAAAAAATACAAATTAAATGAATTCTGATTGTGCATTCTGAATCCTTTTAAACTAATTTCTAGAAATTATACTAATATTGGTGGGAACTAATGGCCTCTTCTAGTATAATAAGTGTACTGTGGTGTGCATTATTTTTGACACGACATATTATTTTGTTTTCGCAAGCTTGAGCAGGTTTCCTCACGATGTTTTCTTCATCATTATCATCATCATCGAGTAGGTTGTAAGGTCGGCAACCGACCTCACAAACCCTGGTGTCAGTGTTATAGAGCCGCCAAAGGCCACTGACATGGCTCATGTAACGACTAGATAGTAGCCGGGACCAACGGCTTAACGTGCCTTCCGAAGCACGGAATTATCTTTCTTTTCGGACAATCAGGTGATTCATCCTGCAATGTCCTAACCAAAATGGGGAAAGTCTCACAAAGAGATTTTTTCTTGACAGTGTCCCCACCGGGAATCGAACCCGGAACCTGTCCATAAGATACAATGGATGTTCTATTGTTCATGAAATCTTAAATTTGTATAAGTACTTAAGTCGAAGGTAGATAAAGAGCGTGAGCGTGGGTGGTCTAGTGGCTAGAGTCGCTGCCTCCCGTCCGGGAGACGTGGGTTCGATCCCCACCACGTACCAATGTGTTATCGAATTTCGAATTCATATGTACATTTATTCGACGCTCTTACGGTGAAGGAAAACATTGTGATGAAACCTACACACTCCTGCGAAGAAATTCAAAGGTTGTGTGTGAAGTCGACCATCCCGCACTGGGCCAGCGTGGTCGACTAAGAACTGTTCGTCCTAATTTACGGTAGGCTCGAGCCCCTCGGTGGGGCCGTATATGAGCCGTGTTTTTTTAATATAAAAAGGTAGATAAAAAGGTTGGTACTCACGGTACTCACCATCATCCAGTAGGACGACGTGGTCAGGTCCTGCTGGTGCTGTCATTATGTTAAATTCATCTTCTAGAGTCGGGAATGGAGCATTCCACCTGAAAACGGGAAGGTATTTTCGGGTATTGCTCTTCCGATGGGAATAATATTTTATGTATTAGTGCCCCAAAGAATCTTTTAGGTCAAAATCACCCTATCTGTGTCAGTATTATCAAGGTGAGGAAGGTCGCTGGTGGTGGCTGGATGAGGAAAGCGGGTGATCGTGCGCTTTGGCGTGCCTTTGGGGAGGCCTACATCCAGCAGTGGACTGCAATAGGCTAATTGATTGATTGATTGATTATCAAGAAGAAGAACTCACGAAAAGTAAGAAGGTTATCAACTCAAGACGTATATTTCTTTTACTACCTTTTTTAATGACCTATATACCTTATGGAGCAGTCTTGCCACGCCATGAATTTAATTCTCTTCTATCTATTTTTTAATTCATCTTTCTATCGCAAAGGGATGTATGTAAGGTCGACAACCGACCGCACAAACCCTAGTATCAGAGTCATGGAACCGCCAAAGCCTCTGACTTAGCTTATTTACGTTCTGTATCTTCTTGGGAACTGAATTTTATAATCCACACATTGTGTAGTGAACTCACGAAAAAAAATGTAATGATGAATCTAAGAGATGTAACATCGAAAAGTTAAGAAATTATTCATTCATTCATTCATAATAATTTCATTCAATCCAATAGATCAGATACATCGTCATCTAAAACCTCATTTTGTGTGAATAAAATAATAATAAAGTTGTTTATGTTCTTAACCAAAAAATATTTACTTAACAGCTGGTGATAGGAATCTTCTTTTAGGCCTACAAAAGCCTGTACCAGGAAGCCTCAACCTTAAAGCTTCTTAAAACTTCTTAAAATGGAAAATGAAGACTCTATGTTACCTTGGAGGAGCTCTTGCCGGAGCCCTAGGTGCATACAGCCCGAGTCCCCCAGGGGGTGAAACCCCCCCGCCCGACATGATCGCTCCACCGCCTGATGCAGTGACGCCACCTCCCAATCCTACACTCCCTAGGGAGCCGTAGCTGAATACCTGTAATGGTACAAAATTAATAATTACAATAAACTATTCTTGTGGTTCAATGGACAGAATCATTGCGTTCGATAATGATGTGATACACAATTTAAAAAACCTTGATCCTAATTCGTTTTCTCAAAAAAAATTATTGTCAAGACAATCATGTTTACTTCCAAAATCTGCGTTCTTCTGTGGAAACAACAGTGACTTATTTTAAGCATATGCATCTCTAGACAAAGATTGGATTAAAGGATTTAAAAGAATCTACAGAATTTTTATTAAATCCACAGCAATTACACAAAATTGACACCTAGAATCTTTACTATTTTACTAAATAGACAGACGAACATGCCTCCTTCGAGGGCCATGTTATTTATTGTCGTGTCGATAAATTATCAGGATTGTTTGAATGGCTTGTCCAACCTGACTCTTGCTGACTTGAATACAACAGAAGAACTTACTTGCTGAGGCTGATGGAAATGGTTGAAATGTGAAATAGGTGGGTCAGAGCGGTAGTGCGGGGAGCGACGACGTGGTGATGTGGGGGGGGACCGCAGCTCGGGGGGCGAGGGGGATGCTCCACCGCCCACCATCTCACTGGCTGAAAAGATTATGTTCCATTTTTAAATACTATTCGAGTAATGTCCAAGTCTTTAGAGTAGAATGCTCTACCGGCGTTGGTATTTCGGGAATCGTTTTACGAGGCCAGTGTGAATAGTATAGGAAATAACTTTGAAATTTTATTTTGTCCTACCATCAACAAAAGCTTAGCTAACCGTTTTGGAAATAGGAGCGCGATTTAATATAATTGTAGTATAAAGGTCACTCGCAAAACAATACTGATGAAGTCAAAATAGAAAGACAGTGAAAACACGTAGTAAAATTTGGTAAAAACGAAGTTGATCAAGTAAAATTTAAAGAATAAGATCAATGAAAGAAAAAATACTTACCAGTTGATCTAATTATGGCAACTGGTCGTGCCATCGGTGGTAGAGGCGGTGGAGGTAGCATCGAACTACTGAAGTACGCTGGCTTAGGGCTTCGGGAAAGACTGTGCACCTGTAATGATGATCATGGAATATTGAACTTCTTTTAGAACCAGAATTCAGATTAACAGGGGCAACGGAGAATTTTAACAATTTCATTTAGGCCTTTGAAGCCAATCTTGAATCAAACCAACATCCAAGAATGATTAAATAGAATACTTCTGTTTTGTTAATTATATAATTCTTTAAAATAACTTTATAAGTAGAATAGGTTTTTCTTTCCTGTTCAATAAATTAAAAATCTTGACTCTGGCACAAATTATTTTAATTTTCTTCTACAGCTGGCATGCTTCAATGTATTGACTAAAAGAGAACATACTTGTAACTGCTGGACATCAGATGGTGGTTCCTGACATACGAATGTGACGAAATCACCAAGCGAGTCCTGCCCAGGCGCCCCATCTCCATATTTCCCGCCAGAATGCTGTCCTGATAACCCTTCTGGTACTGGAACAGAAATGTAATATTTCTCTGTGGTGTTGTCACATGATGTGCTGCTTCTAATACAAGTATTCGTTTGGGATTTGATTTGATTTGAATTATGAACATCGCACGATGATTTTTTTTATGATAAACGAACAAAATACAATATACGATTAAATCAAAGTGGAGTGTAGTCCTATGAAACTAAAGTTAAGCTGCTGTTTTGTTAAGTTATTTAGCCTAATGAATGTTAGCATCACTAACTACTAATATAGTTGTTTCTTTCAAATTAGCTGTGCTTGTGCCCGACTGCTAGGCTAAAGCACACAGACAGGAAACAGTCTGAAGCTTCCACCACTCTTTCAAATCTAGTCTTGGTCATCCCGCCTAGATGTTGGGGCCTACTTCTTCCTCAACAACCATTTATTTGAATCCATACGAACGAGATTATCCAATCTTCCTTTAGCTGCGTCATTTATTTCATTACCCTGAATAAAATTACCCCACAAAAAATCTAATAAACAGAGCAACATCATCGGTGGTGGCTAGGGCCACTACCTCCTGTCTGGTGGGTTCAAATCTTACCAGGTAGGTTAGGTACAAATGCCTTTTTTCAAATTAAGAATTCACGTAGGTTTATTTGACGCTCTACAGAGAAGGTAAACACCGCGTAGAATATCTAAGTTTGTGTATGATATCGACCAACCCACACAAAGCTAAGCGAGGTGAACTAACATCATAATTCAAGATCGGCTCGAGCTCTTTAGTAAGGACGTATAATGAGCTGTTAATGATACAGCACATAAAAACTTACCAGACGGATGAGGTTCAGTGGTGGGAGGCGGATGTTGGTAGAAGATTGTGTTGGAGGGAACTAATGGCGCCTGCGACGCACTCAGACCTGCTGAGCTGTGAGGAATACCTGAAATGAGAGAGGAATCTTATCATACCTTTATTCGGAAACCAGTAGCTTTTCAGTACATATGTGTTAAAGTTACCGCAATTCGGTTGCTTACCTAATTAACCGAAAAATAAGATGATTCCGTGCCTCGGAAAGCACACCGTTGGTCCAGGCTATTATTATCTTCAGAAATAGTAGTGACACTAGGGTTTTTAGAGTCGGTTATCTATCACTCTTACCCACTTGACTTGATAAGACAGAAGATGAAAAGTTTGAAAAAAGAGTCTGATTAAAGGAAGATGATCAAGTTTATTCGGCCACCACTTTCAATCTTTATTGAAAGACACTGGCACCAATTACAAGCATATGAATGACTAATTACAAGTAAAACAAATTACTCAGTCAACGACCCATTACCCACTTATAAAACATCACAATAGGCCGCAACTATTGATATTCCCTGGACAGCCGGCGTCGAATCGTGCGCACGTGTTACTATAGCTAAATATAGACGTGCTACGAAATTGTGCTCTGATGAATCAGGACATGTGGCAACCGGGAATCGTGAATAGTAACTTTTTTTAGGAAGGTGAGTAAGATAATAGAGATAGGAGAATTGATGTGTCGCTTGGTGGGTTAGTCGACAAGAGCGCTGGTTTTCAAATGGAAAGTTTTATTTATACGAGCTATTTTTATGTAATATGAAATGGCCAGGAATTCCGTGTGGGTTATTCACACAAGAATATTTTTGTTTGACAGTGCCCCAAGCCCCAAACGGTATTTAAACCCGGCACGTAATGACCACGCACGAAAGAGGTTGTTGCGAATTTTAAACTAAGTGAATACTAACCCATCATAATGAGAATTTTAGATAATTTCTTTTATTTTGGATATTTTTTTATCCACTCTTGCGAATCTTGTGCAACATGCTACACTACGGTAGATGTTTTTATCCCTATTCTTGCCCACTTTTCTATTTTATTTTAATAACAGACAGTATTATACTAATACATATTTTTTTAATCTGAATACGATTCTCAATAAGTGCCAACAATTATAGTAGTTCTATCTTTTTGCTTGGTAGTAAAATAATTGCTCAATCTCGGTTGTCTTTCTGAAATTCCAACCTACTAAGGTTACCTTTGATCTGTTTTGGAACAGAATTGTTATCGCCATTTAATTTTGTTATGGTTTTTTTTGCTTCACTTACTAAAGCACTGTCCGACAAGCATGGCAGATGGCGTAGCTCTCTCAGCTGGGGGCTCGAAGGCGGGTGGAGCTGGACTGTTGTATCCACAGTAGTATCCTGACTCCAACTTGATGCCGCCTCCCGATCCACCTGGAGACTCGGAGCCGGACTCCTGGAGGATGGAAGCTGGAATATAAAAGTATCGTTTCGTAAGTTGTCGGCAGTTTATAGGTCCACAAGTATTTCATTATCATTTAATAATTCCTTTTTTAATACCTGTTAATTTCGACTATCTTTTCTTTAATACAATTTTTTTCCTACTTCGGATCTCAAAAATACTTTTTACTTTAGATTTTTTCGTTAAATTCTCAAACATAGCCTAATGTCACCAAACATGCCAATCTGTCTCATCTCAAGGCTTAATTCACTTATTCACACAAGCTTTTCCAAGCCAAAAAAAACCTGATGTTAAAATTCACGCATATAACCATGGAATCTTTTAAATTTGAGCATATTTTTATTTTTTCGAAAGTAGATAAAGAAGGAAAAAGTGTAAAAAGTTCTTTGTCGTCCAGTATTGGGGCATTTTTTTTTATTTTAGATTCTTCAAAAAGAGGGAAAAAGTGATAAAATTCCATGGTATTTAGCAGAACTACACACAAAATACAAACGTACCTTTAGACAACTTCCATAGTTCTTTAGAGGAGAAGACACCGGTGGCTAGAATAATGTCGTTGCAAATTACTCCATTATACGGATTGTGGCTATAGCCTGAAATCGATATCCAAGTTATTATGTTATGTCATCTCTGCAAACAAACTATGGAGGTGCATATAACAGCTGAGAATCAGCAAACAAGGAAAGTTTGGTGGATTTCAGAGCGTGCATGAGGCACACTGTATATTTCACATACATACTTGGTAAAAATAATAAAATAAAGGTAAGTTTAGTGATATATGGCAAATTATAACCTTCTAATAGTTTTGATAATAGTCAGGAAGCTAAAAAAGAGGCTATCACATTTCTTTTAGTCAAAAAAGAGGATGAGGTTCCTGCTGATTCTCAACTTGAAAGATTAAATAAAAGTAGAAAACAGATTAACGAAGAAAAATAAGTGTGCTACGTTAAAACCTGTATATAAAACAGGGATGTCTTATTTACAATATTACTGCTAAATACACACAACATCCAATCAATATCTAAATAGAATTACCTTAATATTTCAGGCTAAAGGTCAATGCTTTTCTACGATATTTCTTTAAATCTATATGAGTAGCTTTGAATTAATTAAACAAATATTTGATAAGCATTAGAAGAGCATTAACTTATACAAAGACAGAAAGAGTGAAAGAGAAAGAACACCGACTACTGATACAAAACAAACGAGCAACGACCAAACATACGAATCAATTGCAATCCCAAGAAGTCGTAATTTAGTTTTTGGAAAAAAAGCTTAAAAAGTGTGAGTGCAAGCCAATGATGGGATTATTTTGAAAATGCACAAAATACAGTATTCAATAATAAAAAAATAAAAAACTGTCATGACACGATTTTGTGCAAAAAACCAAACTTAAAATTGTTCTTTCTTTAGTTACACAAAACATAGATTAGCGTTGTAGGAGCATTTTCTAGAATAATATACTTTTCATAGACGTAAGAATTTTGACATAAAGATTTGACAAACTTTTTTTGTTTTCTCGCAATACCAAAAATGTGTAATATCGGTTTAGGCGGCAAATTACCACAAAACTAAATCACCGTGGTAGACTAGCTGAACCAATAAACTCCTGGTGTTTTTGAAGAATAATTCCACCGGCACCCTCGTCCTTCTTCAACTGGCGCCGGCGTCTGCCTTTTTAAGCAAACGTTCATTGTTTGCCATGCATTATAGGTTTTAGAAGATTGAATACTTAGATGTTCGTTTAAAAACCGACAATAGACAGCAATCTGTGAATATTCGATCACGTTTTGATGATTTATAAGGCACTATCATATCAGTCACATTTATTCAAAATCTTGTACCTCCTAATACTCCTATAACGTTGATCATAGACTATAGAAAGAACAGACACGTCACAACACCGGAGGCCGGCGTTACCTTTGTTTTTGGCCTCGTGTTCGTTCTCTTTGTCTCTAGGAGGGTGAGGCGAGAGGGATCCGCTTAGGATATCTGAAACACATCGAGTCGTTAGCAAGGATAACTTACCCGGATACAAAAGTTTGCTGATGTTTTTAAAATGCCGTCAATATCAATAATGAAATAATGTATGTATTAACTTTAAACCAAACGAAATAATTAAACAACATTAAGGGTGAAATTCAGAAATAATATCTTCTGCTTAGCGAGAATTATGGAAGCTTGAACTTTGCGATAAAAAAATACGAGTAAGCAAGAATAACTATTTCTTGAACTAAAGGCTGTAACAAATTTAAAGCACCTTCAATTATCATTTCAGATCATCTTACTGCAGTTATTGCAAATAAAAAATGTCAAAGAAATACTGATAAATTAATATCTTAAAATTTCGTCCAAAAAACAAATCACAAACATCATCAAGATAGAAACAAAATCAAGAACAATTTCCAGAAAAAGATCATTGATCAGTACTCCCGAAAACAAAAAGAGGGAAAACAAGCAAATACATGAAATATATAACTGAGCGAAAGACCTGGCAGACCGTCGCTCCCATTACCATAGCTGTTAATGAAGTTGGCCAAATAAAGGTCGAGCTCTCTCACAGAAACATTGATGTGGTAAGGGTTCACACACAGGCCTGGTTGAGTGCACTCAGGGTGTTTCTCTAGGCGTTCCCCATCAGTGCTCTCCAATGGTATGGCCTTGAACAGTATTACCATTACTAGGTCTAAGCGCCACACCTGGAAATTAAGACAATTTTGGTTAATTAGGGCAATCGTCATTGGCATTCAATAAATACTCGTTATATTGGAGTGACAAAATGTTTCGTTTACTTTAGATGCTGTTTAATCGTTTTAATAAAGTATCAGTCGACGAATCAATAAGATTATTTTATGTTTGTAACATTATCATTCTCATCTGTCTTTTTATTTTAGTCAATTTAGGTTTCTTGTCAAATGCGTTTTGGTGCTTAGTTACTTAATGCATCAAATACTAAATGACTACGCGCGTGATCAAAGTGCATAGCCATTAGTATTCATATACATTAGAGCTGCATTTAGATCGCCCGTAAACTATGGGACTTTCTTGACACGGAGAAATGAAACATTTATAGAAATCGAAACTTACTTATAATAATCTAGCTTGAGATCATACTGTCTGGGAAATTATAAAAATATTAAAACCGAAACTAGACATTGTGTCTGATTCTCACTGTCGTGCTCTAATCTATTATTTTATTTTATTATTTATTGTACACAATGAAGTTAACAGAAAATGATCACATAGAAAAACGACACAACAGGCACTGCTTATTTCTAAAGAAATTTCTAAAGACATTTCTTTACAGCAGATCTTTTATTTAAGTTCGTCCGTCTTTTTCACCACCAGCTGAAAAAGGAACAGCTGTCAAACATCGAATTTGAACCTTATGGACGCGTCGATTGCACAATTTTAGAAAGCGCTTAAAACATCCAACTTTTTTTTTATTCGTGGCAATAGTTAACTTTGTGCCAGTGTCGCATCCGACTTAAAAATCTCTTAACCTGACAGCTTCACCCTTATTTTAGATTCGAATGAATAATATTCGAAATAATATCGTTCGTTCATCTGAATTCATCATCTCTCTTTCATTGGTTATAAAAACGAAAAGAATAACTGGATTTTAAAATTGGAATTAGAGTATGACTGTCTGAATTTGTTACCATTGTCTTCAAACTTCTACTCGCCTTATCAGCCTGTCTGAGACAGTCTATCCTCCGCATCTTCCCCTTCTGATCCGGGTTTGACAACACGCATACTGCTGGTCTCTTCCCCGTGATGCTCAGGACGAAGTCTTCTCGGCAGTCCTGAGTTATATCCTTGCGCAGTTTGCCTAGCAACCTCGATGCCCATTTCTGTTTTACTTCTGCTTTTTCGTTCTGAAATTCGAGGACACGTTTTATAATAAACAATAAATTTGATAGTTAAGCCAGATTTATTTTTGATACTATTTTGTGGAAGGAACAGAATCCTCTGTTCAGCAGTGAGACAACGTAAGCTAAATAAATAAGAAACTAAGACTTTTAATTAGTATCAATTTTAATCGCTTTAAAAAGTCTCTTCTGCTGCAATATTTTGGAAGAACGTCCTAATATACGTTGTAATATAAAAGACAATAATGAGTTTTTATATAATGATTAAAAAATCTGAAAGATTAGTCATTTCATCCATCATGAACTGGAAACATGTTTTTTTTTACTCGGACGAAAGTTGGTTTCAGAGTCATGGACCATTTTTTGTTAAATAATTAGAATCAAAGAGCTGTTTCTGAAGAGTTGTCTGAACCATCATACATTGCATAACTGAAGCTATCTAATAGTATGGTGTTGTTTTACCTGTAATTCATATTTTGTATGCCGCTCCTCCTCGAGACTCATCCGTTTTTCGTGTTTTTTGTAGTACTTCCGTTTGGCTGCCTGTAGATTGAACCACGTGTACGAAAAGGACTTTACAAAGGGCATCAGGGCCTCTATGAACGGATGGAACTCGTCCTGTGAACATAGAAAAACAAATCGACGAGACTTAGATTTGCTGTTGAAATACTTTTTGGCGCCCGAATTGGGGTTAAGGGATTTCTGGCGCCCGGTAAGGGACACGTATTTCCAAAACTTTTGTTTTTAAATTATGGAAATACTAATAATTTAAACCTGTAAAGAAATATAAAATTTCTTTTGTTTTAATTGCCCAGATTTGGCATTTAAATCAAGTAATATTATTCGAACAGTCTTATTTACAAAACCGATCGAATATAACTCAAGTGTATTTACAATTATTATGATGACACATAAGAATCGTACGAAACTCTAATTAAAACAAATATTGTTAGCTTTAATTAATCCAGACATTCGACGTGACCTAAATAAAGAACATAAAACATTTTAGGCGCGAAATATAGGTAACTAAGTACTTTGCTGTATAAAACAATCGATTAAAATACAAAGCACTATAAAATGATGACGCTTAGGTCTTTGTGGCAAAGGTCAGTGAACTTTTTTGAAATGATAAAGAATGAACAATGCTATCCCGTTATTTTCATTATTTTTAATGTAATTATTGCAAAACTAAAAATATAAGAGAAAATTTAAATTTGGAACCTATTAAACTTGCAGATATAAACTATAAGTACTTACCAAATACTATACATTTTCTCCATACCACGCTATTTGTTTCCTAGTGCTAGTTATACAAGCTAAGAAAAATCTGCATTTTATTGTAACTCGCTAATTACTTGTACAATCTTAAAGATCTTTAAGGATTTTCTGTTCAAATTTCAAAATCCCAACTAGAGCTCTATGCACCCCGCAACGACTACAAAAGTGACCACACACTTACTTACCACGTATTCTTAATCTTATAAACCATCCAATCAAAGCCATAATCACCATGTGTCATACTTTTACCTTGTTAACAGGCTACTTAGCATTCAGCCTGGGACTCCCAAACAAAATGTATTGTATGAGCTTTGAATCATAACTTAATTCATGCAAATGTGTCGAGTGATTTATGTAGGCCCTCACACTCGTACGGAATCCGCTATTGTTTACTTAAATTCTATGTTAAATTCTGTTATGTGCAAAATTTATTGCTTTCGCGTGTGGAAAAGTAGGTGTGTCCTTCTGGACTAGATTGTCTCCTGCAATGGTTACATGTCCTAGATTTTCCAATTTATTTAAGACAATCATTTTCTTCTTCTTGGTTGGTGTATTGGCTTGGACTGGATTTTCTTCTGCAACTATTAAATTTTCTGAATTATTGTTTTTAAGACTACCATTTTATTCTTCTTTGTAATAGTTTCGTACTAGTTAGTGTTTATAGTTTGAACGGAATTTGCCACCTGCTAAGTTTTCATGTCGTGTTTCTCAATTTTTTGAACACTGTTTCCTTCTTCTTTCTTTGTATGCAACGTATCTTTTTATATTCTTCGAATAATAAATCCGGAAATCTAGATACATCATATTGTTGTACGTTGTTGTTGGATGTTGTAGATTGATCATTAAATTAAGGTGGGTACCAGTCGGTTCTTTATTGGAATACATCCAAATTATGAGAGTACGCTTTCATTGAAGATTCTAGTTTGTTTGTAATCACTGGATACATGGAGTCTATAAATATACCGTGGTAATATATTATAATCATAAATAAACGCCACAAGATGAGGTTAACAAAGAATTTTCAACACAAAATCCAATACATTGTTGAGATAAGTTAAACTTACTAGGCAAAGAGACTGTTTAAATACGTATAATAACTTTTTAATTTAGATAGATAAACAAAATTTTATTGTATGACTCAACACAAACAACAAGAGAGAACCAAGAAAATGTTATTAGTTTATTCTATTCTATTCTTTTATCCTAACTTCAGCAACTGTGGATTCGTCTAAATAACATTACCTATCTTGTGGTAATTAGGTTGTAAGTTTTAATGATACAGCAAATCACACTAAATATAAAGACTTTAAAACGTTGATTCTCAAAACAAGGATATATGGATTTATTAATTACACGCACCACATTGACACCAAAGATTGTGAGGTCCGTTGTCAACCTTACAACCTACACGATGAAAAATAAGAATAGAAAAATACAATTTGGCGATTAAATGCAATGAATTTATTAAATGTTTGTAGTTCGAAATAATATAAAATATAATTTAAAATATAAAATCAGTGACAGGACATCGCTAAATAAACCTGACTCCACTTAAACAAGCTGCCATGTGAAAATTGATTTTCGTTAGAATTTACTAACCAAATTAACAATAGACTTTATATGTCTCTCTCCATTCTGTTATTTATCTCGCAATAAATTCTGCCAAGTAAAAAGTGATTCTGCGGCAAAGGATTTCTTTGTAAAAAGAAGTGAAACTTCGTTATTTGACTAAGGTACATCACTAGACAAACAATGGTCCAGTCAAAACAGTCAGTTGGCCAGCAGACCGTGCGTAGACCTGCCAAACTCCCCTGGGTGCCACTTGGCAGGACCCTCTGTGACGTCACGGAATCTCCTCGCGCAAGTGAAGGGGCGTTGACACTTTGGAGTGCCAAAGTTATGACTTTTACAGCCAAAAACTAGCCGCACGTGCTGTGGTTGTACGCACCTGTGAATGAAGTCTAGGTTTGGAAATGGGCTGCCAAAATATTGACACAAAGAACTGTGATTGCCCGTGGTACAAAAGCTAATAAAGGAGTTTTCAAAGATTAGACTTCAAAGTAATAGTTGAGTCAAATACTATTTTGGCACAGGAAAATACTTTCCTGAAGTTTTATAGACCGCTCATGAAACGCTTCCTTCTCATAAAATTGAAACTGCTGGTAAAATAAACATCCTTTCTGTGGGATTAAAAACCGCTTCGCATACCTAACCTCACCCAATTTATACCGAAAACAAACAACCCACGCGGAGGACGCCAAAAAGCGCGAAAAGAAAACTGAAATGGCATCGTAAAAATATCACAATATGCCAGCGATAAGGTGCAAATGTTTGGCATAATATGAACAACAAATGCTGAATAGTAAGATTGTTGGCAGAGAAGCTGGTTGCGAGCGGCTTTTACTTTGATACTAAGATGATATCATTCGGGATTCACGGAATTTACTAGACTTTGCAATTCATTTGAAATTGTTGTCTAGTAGGTATTAGTAAGGTATATAAACTTGAGAAGTGTGACAAATTTCTAAAGTATTTTATAAGTACATTTATTTCAAATTCAAATGGAGGAAAAAGGTCTTATACAAGGAATTATTATCGTTTTCAGGGTCTTCAGATACTTAGATCTAAATGTAAATATTGAAACAGATATTTCAAAACTTTCAGATATATTACATTATTGCTGCTTGCATAAGTGCATGCATATTTTATGTTGTTCAAAATTATCAGGCTAGCTAGCTAAGCAGAATAACTGCATAATAGACAGAATTAAACATTAAATTAACCATCACAAGTAACCTGCTAGAAATGTGTCAACAAAATCCTCTAATGTAAGGGCAGGTAGAGACCGTTTACAAACAGTAACAGATGGACCAATAAGTACTCCTTTATTCCTTATCGAATCAAACAAACTATTAGGACAACTTCCAACACCGGACTATGCCAAAACGCTGGAGTGCGTTCACCCTGAAAATTTTGGCGGCAAATCAGACAGCATGGCTGACGTTTCCTTCATTATATTTTTTTCCGTCTTTATTTCACGGGCCAATTTATTTTATAGATATTGGCGCTGGTTCATTGGGGATGCCCGGTCGGCTGGACTTGGCCGTGGCACTCGTTGGCGTACCTAACTGGGTCGGCTACGTCACACAGGAGCACTGGCCAAAATTACGGCGTACGCGGAAAGATGCCGTGAAAAAACTCACGCACGGCAGCCATCTTGCCACGCGCGGTTTTGGCGCGCATCAAGCTGAGCGCGTTCAGTTTGACGCGCACGTTTAAGTGGACAATGCACGTAATTTTACAATAAATCCGCCAATGTATCGATGAATAAATCCTGTTGCAGGGTGGAATGCAAAGCGTTTTCAATTATATGCATTTAGGTAGTTAACGGCGCGCATACGAAATGTATGCAGTTTCTTAGAATTTCCGAAAGTTATTGTGGAATCGTGAAAGTTTTGTAATAACTTTGAAAGGCGGAGTTTGTGTGAAATTTGCGCTGGATCGAGATGAAGTTAGTTTCGAAGTGGACGTTTGGTTTACGACCTCGATCGTAAAGCATTATGGTGTCAAGAAAATACGATGAATTAGAAATAGTTCGCGTAGAGTCATCAAAGAAGATTGTTTGGTTGTCGACGGTTACGGCTCGCCGGCACACGCCCTTGGAGTCTTTTATTAGATTTTTCTGGGCAGTTTTGTCATTAATGTTTCTGTATTCTTTCTAAATCTGCTGCGTAAATGATTCCCAACATCATCCAAACAAAAAAAAAAATATGCTCTTTATAACCTGCCAGTATCCGTAGCAAACACAAATTTTCTTTTCCAAAATGAAATTTCTTACGCTCCTCAAATTTTATAACCGGCCAGTATTTCTGATGCGCATTAACTAAAGCTATTGCTCAACAGAGTTCGACCTTTATTCGATTTTATGAGCATCGTCAATGTACCGCCGTTTATATAGCACCAACAAGTTGAACACTAGTGGCAGTAACAGCTGAACCGATTGTGCAGAAATAGAAAATTGTTTCAAGAACTAAAGGTGTGGGCCAAGTGCTGGTGAAGTCTACAAAAATTAACGTATTAAAGCATTTGTATATTATGGGCAAAAAATGTGTGTACTCGTATATTGTCCGTTTTGTTTCTAAATCAAGGCTAAAACCAAGTATAAGTTTTTCACTAAAAATAATTTGACTACACAAGTTCTTGGTGCTATAAAAATATTGAAACTTGACTCTGCGCATTTGGGCTGTGACTCTACTCATAGTTTTAATATCCATAAAACAGACTCCGAATAAGCTGCCGAAAATAGACTCGTCTGTCTTGACTTATTTGTGTTTTCTCGACATTGAAACAGATATTATGAATAAATTCAGAAAATGCTCTGTTCAATTCAGTTACTTTGTCAACTATCAATTATCTGAGATAAACCAAGTCAGAGGCCAAACTCTGATAACAAGGCTAATTGGCCTGCCCATAACTGCTTATGACTGACAGTGGCAAAACGATATTTAATATTCACAATGCAAATCGCATTCCCTTCCGCTTATGCCTCCGCTCGCACTGAAACCACGCACACCTATGCAATCCGACCGACCTTCTCAACTCATATTGTACGAAATATTTCATTTGATTCGAACTTATTTGCTCGCACAACGTTACTTTTGTTCCAGATTACAGTATTTGCAGTTACTTACTTGTTTTATAACTCTTCCGAAGAGTTGAATGATGGATGACAAACAAATGAACATTGAGAAACAAGTGTAAACAAGACTTCAGTCCAAAGATTTGAAAGACAGAGGGCTACAAACCAAGGCATTTGTAGTGATAATACAAACCTAGAAGAAGCTTTTTGATAGATATTTTTTTTTTTTATTGTGGCTTTTGTGTATTCTCAATTCCGCCAATGTCACGTGTCGGAGAGGATACAGGATGGGGATAGGAAAGGGAAAGAAGAGTTAAATTTGGAATAATAATTGAGGCTGAGGAGGAGATATATAAAATATAATACTTTTTTTTTTTAACCAAAACAAACATGTTACTTATTATAAATACACAATATAGATAAATATTAACATGATTAATGCGGCCTTGTCATGGTTATGACTTGACATAATCAGTATAAACCTGATGAACTAAAACTGAAGTAACAAAAATGTCATCGGGAAGAGATCCTGCCCAAGTTTTGCTAGATTTGACAAGGACGGATTCGGAAACTGTAGTTAGTGTCGGATGATGATAGTGTGAATGATCCTATATTATTCTAAAAAGAGCCTATGGCAAAGTTTACATTTATCTTAGATTTATGATTAAAAATAAAAATAATGTAATTGCTTTGATTTCTCATACTTTGTTTATTGATTGACATTTAATAAAAATAAAAATAAATTGTCTGAATTGAAAACCTGATTGCGGCAAATATCTGTTGCATATCAATGTATTACCGCTATAATTATTATAAGCCAAAACTAAAATTTCACAGAGGCCTAAACTCCTTAAAACGTGCTTTATCACAAACGCGATCATTGAAGTTCCAAGAACCCCGTTTTCGCGGAAACCCATCACGAATTCACGGACACATTCTACATGGATGATGTTGTGTACACTGCATTAAACCAACAGGTATTAGAATTCCCTAGGAACCCGCGTTTTGTATTTATTAAGTACGTGAGGGCGATACAAGCACGACAGGTTGGGACATCCGGGAGTCAGACTAAATAAGTCACGTGTGTTGTGAACAAAGTATTTAATCTACAAGCCTTATGTGGGGAGAGGACGGACATCTCTCATAATGTGAATTTAGACAATCTTTACTACCTCGGTTGAAGTCGGTTGTAGCCTGCCTTGCCTGTCTAGATAATTACATAAAACAATATCGATTTCGACGCTACTGATAATACTAATTGCTAGAACTTCTATCTAACAATCACTCTAATATCAACTTAAAATAGCTCGTAATCAATTCATGCTTAGAGGAGCTATTATGCCATATTATACCACACAGAGATTGACGTTTTTTTTTCCTTTCTACAATCTGCAAGACGAATTAAGTAAGTAACTACATTTTCCTGTAAAAAGGTTTATTTATTTAATGCTAATATACACATGAAGTCTTAAAATCTAAGTGGCATGTACATATACCCCGTAAAGGTGCAGCAAATATAGATAACAGTCATATCATTTTTTTTGTTAATGTTACGAGTTCAACCTGTACATACCAAAAAAATAAGCATTAAACAATAATCTATTAACAGAATAACAGCGCAGTGGCACTGTGCTAAGCGTGTTACTGCAACATGCTGAGTTAGGGCCGTTTTGTGGATGTGGTACACTCGCTTAAGTCTTACGTTATATTTAATGTTTTTAGCATGCCGCAAAAACTGTGTATTGCATTTACAAATAAACGATTTATCTATCTATCTATCTATCTATTAATTAAAAAAATAAAATTATTCTATAATGAAATACAGAGACGAACATAATGCCAAAAAATAATGACTTCCTCGTCGATCCATCTCTGATTTATACCTACAAGATCCTGAAAGGCAGTAGACATGTTCTACATATACTAATAGACTTATCCCTACACAAAAACAAGAGATACACACCACAGCCAAAAGCTAGTCACTAATGTATAATATATAATTTCTAGTGTCGAAGATACTGTGAAAATACAAGCACGAATATCACCCTGACTCAAAGAGATATTGAATATCAGATTTGCTAAAGATTCAACTTTTCGTCATATTGAACATAAGTTCAAGTGGGTTGTAAGGTCGACGACCAACCTCACAGTCAGAGTTGTTAAGACGCCAATACTCTCTAATCTAACGTGATTCATATACTAACTATTTTCATAGATTATCGCCAGAACCAATGGTTTAGCGGATCTTTCACGGTTTAGATAATCTGGTGATTCATACTGTAATGTTATAGAGACCAGACCAAATTGGAAACAGTTTCACACAGTAATTTTTGTTTGGCAATGCCCCTACCAGGATTAAACTCAAAAAGTTCAAGAACAAGAATCAAAGAATGTAGAAGAAGAAATTCACATAAACCCACAGGAGCAAAGAGCTGCGCCACCCTAACTAACAAATTAGTTATATAATTTTATTATACACAAAAGGACAAGTAACCTAAGCACCAACTTCTCAAGTATGTCGCCTGTCGTGCGCGATCCCGGATGTCTTAGGGAGACACTATGTCTGCGCTACTGTATGTTATGTACATATAAATTACATAATAGCATGTACGACGCCCACACAGCGAAGTTGGTAAAGTTTCGCTGATGGTAGTGATTTGTTGTAATTGAAAGTGCCTGACTGCCATTAAAGTGAAAAAGTTCCTACGAAATTTAGGAAAGATTATGTGTAGAAATTTAACTTGCTGAAATAGTTTTTTTTTTAATATCTATTTCTATTTAGGTACTTACAAAAAGACATTCTCTTATCTTTGAAGAGGTAAGTTTGAGTTGGCTTACAGGGAGAAAACCATAAAACTAGGGTTAGTTATTTTTTGTTGAATATATGATATTTTTGATTATTTTATATTCAGTACTATTACTGGACATATTTGTTGATTTTATGTTTTTTTTTTATTATTTCGTACTATGTTTAGGTAAATGAGTATATCGATTTGTAACATTTAGAACATATTTTTTTATTGTATACGAATAAATAAATATGTAAGTATATAGGTATGATAATATGTAGGTATGATGATGACCTTTTTTAGACCTAGAGACAGTATGCTAGACTTGAACAATACAGCGACAACTGTACTGCATAGTACATTCGCTAAGTTTAAGTACGACACCCATGGGAAGATATGGCTGGAGGGGTGGCCGTATTCTTGAAGCCAGAAACAAAACGGCCGGTAAAAAGAAATAGAAAAGAAAAATATGGATGAAAGAGAAAAGTAGCAAACAAGCAATGTATATATTCGATGGTAAGTTGATTCTTCTACACAAATCTGAAGCAAGATTCCATCAATCTTAAATAAAATTGGTAACAGAATTACTAACCAATACCTCTCTCAATCATAAGACAAACTTTAGGAGTGTATTCTCAAATGCAAATCATTCCTTCATGTGGACTTTACTCGAAACTTGCTAGAGTAGCAAAGATAAAAGTTTTGAAAAATCGCATTACATTAAATATTATAATCCTACTTTCATTTCTCATCTCCTTAGTCTTAAAACAGAATTGCCATGTTGCGCGTTAAAGTGAACAATGATAAGTAGGAATCCGAAGTAGAAATAGACAACAATGTTGCAGAGAAGGAGAGCAACTTTGGACTGAAATGTTTTCATTAAGACCAACTTTACTGCATTGAAGATCTAATTAGGAATTTCAGTATTTATGTTAAACGTGAGTGTTTTCAAAATATAGTTCATGGTCGTGATTCAAAATACTAATTGATAATAAAAACAGTATGATGAGGTTTTAATTTAAACTATCTTTCCATCTGTGACTTTGTTTCTTGTTTCTTACGAGTTTCAAACCTTTTTTTACCCCCAAGGAGAAAATTTACAAAAACCCTTTCTAAGTGCTTTTAATAACAACCCACTGCTGTCCAAATTTAAAATTTCTGGACCCAGTAGCTTCAGAGACTGTCAGTTAGTTTCATCTTTTATAAAAAAAAATTAGAAGGTGTCTTTTACAAACAACGTGACTGAGCTAAATGTCCAATATTGTTACCGTATAAGTAAATTTAAAACTTCAAACTTATAATTTAAGTGCCTATACAAAAGAAGAAATAAAACAATTCATCAACAAACCTAAATTGGTTTTTCTAAACTGTTCCAAACTTACTCACTCACAGAGTTCCATACACATTGATCACTAGAAAACTGTTAGAGATCTTCAGACTTTACGATTCAAAAGTTTTGCAACAAGAGAGTAACTCTTACCGAAGCTAATATTTTATTTGGCACTAGATCAAGACACCGAAAGCTTTCAAGGTTATCGCAATATGGCTTCCATGGGTATTTCAGTTGACAGATTAAAAATAACTGCCTTTGAAATGGAAGCTGATATTCTATTAATTGCCATTACTAATCAAGTGTCTAAAAATTTAGATAATCTCAAAGGTATATTATACTACAAAAATTTTTCACTAATCATACTATGGAAATGTAAAGAATTAACTAAAATCTAGGAAGATTAGAAAAAAAATGTGCTTCATAAAGAATATTATTGGTATTGGATAGGTCAAAATATTTTTTTTATAATTTTCTCAACTTGAAGGAAATAGCAGGAAAGATATCCTGCTCTTGGAGGAAATAGTTCCTGCTAAAAGAAGAAAGGACAAATCGATCAATGGGTTATTACAAAACGATATTCAATAATTTAATTTCTATCCATGACATAATCTTGAACAAACACAATCATAAATCATAATAAACACCAATAATGTCTAAAAACTTACCGATCAAAGACAATTAAATTTTGTATAAAAAACATCATTAAAAATTCCACACATCCACATGCATTTTAAAATGCATGCATTATCCTTACAATGCGACATGGAAAGCTGGGAAACCCACGCGGTACCGCTACTAACCACTCTATACACATGACAGCATCAAACAAAATTGTGCACAATTGTTTAAACTGCACTTATTTATATTCCAAATCCGTAACACAAGGTGAGCCGGGGCCGATGCACTGCAAACAATTATTTGCAAATGTCCTCCTCACATTCTAATCACGAACTTGGACTTTTTTTACAATAGGCTTGTTGACGTCGTTGTATAATAAGTGGTATGTTAATTTTGAATATTGTAAGGTTGTTGCGTAATGATGAGGGACGATGTTTTTTGTAATGCGTCTTGAACGGTGTCTGATTGATAGAATTGTGTCATCTTAATATGAGGAGGATCCTAAATTCAGCAAGGTTTTACTTTTTTTTGGACATAATAATTTTCTATGTAAGCTCAATTTTACTCTTTCTTCTTTTACTCTTGTGGCCCAACAGCCGCCACAAGCTGCTGAGCACCACACGAAAAGTGTTGTAGAAGATTGATATGTGGCAATATCCAGGGCACAGTCCGAAAAAAAAGGTATTTATATATTATATAACTGACATGGAAAATAGTAGAAAATAGTGGATAAGCTCTAGGAGTTTACTATCGGGGATCAGGACATGAAGTGAAGAATTTAGCAGAAAAAAGGCAAAATTGAAACGTAAGAAATCTAAATTTGAAAATGAATTTAAACTGCCAGCAAGAAAGGTTGCCAGTCATAAAACAGGAAAGAGGACGAATGCCTCGTTACACTCTTAAAAAAGAAACAAACAATAATTTATCGAATTTAGTTCTTTGTAGCTCAGAGATCTTCAGAATAATTTTAGGGACATTCAACAGACGCAAAATTTCATCATAGAATTTGAAATTTGTTATTACCTAACATATGAAATTATTATAAAACAAAAGAAAGCAGACACAACAAAATACAAAGCTAACGTTTCTGTAATCGTATCCGCCTCTTCTATTGCAGCACAACAATAAAAGTTTATCGCACCAAAAATCTGCCTTAACCAGGCTTCCACAAACATCCTCACATCCCCAACAATACTAACATTATACAACTCCAAGACATTTCAAATCCAGCAGATGATGTCTAACGACAATCGTATGCAAATCCCACGGAACCCGAATCCCTGGATTAGGGATGTACACTGTTGTACTCGTCACTAATCCCAAGTAAGTTAGCAGGGTTGTCAGCGGCTTACTGTAAGATATCGGCGTTAGTCTATTGCCTGCAGACAGCTAGGATTTGTATTGTTATTCATAGGCGAACTACGTGTGGACCATAACTTTGTAGTAGGCTGGTTTACTGGTGTAGTAAATAAATGATAGCATCTGCTTGCGTAATTCTGTATGCGATGCAAGGTCACATGTAACATTAGATGTCTTTCTATAGGACTTATTCTTGCTAAGCATGGAAATGCTTTGGTAATGGAAAATACCTTTCAGGAAGGCAGACTCGAAAAAGATCCTAACATTGCATAAAAGCATGGTAATAGAGCTTTCGCTCCGGAAACATTAGGAGACCACTCAGGAAGTCCTAAAATACGTCCAAAGGGAAGAACAACAGTTTCAATTCACTGTTCTCAGCGAATTGGACAACAGAAAATAAATATTTACAAAAAGTATTTTAGAAATTTGCTAGATTAATGCCGCAGGCTATTGCATTTTAATAAAAAGTAGGTATGTAGTTGGTTATTGGGAAAAATATAAAGTTCATAATAGTTGTTGACGTCGTTTCAAAATTGGTCCGATTGCCCTAGTTCAGAGTAGGCTCAAGCCCCTCGGTGAGGACGTAAATGATCTGTTGATGATGATCAAGTTATTTCACACAAAAAGTATTTTTCTAAAGAGTCCTCTTTAATTTCAATTTTTCCAAATTGAAATACTCGTTGATATAGTAAGAAAGAAAGGTAATTTGTATTTTTTACTTGTAAATGTTTGTATTTTGACTAAATAAAATTGTAAGAAAGAAAATTGTAACCGCTTATTCAACTGATTCAACAATCTGTCAGGAAAAGAAGCAGCAAACACTCGTACTTAAAACAATATTATCTTTCGTAGATCCAAAGCTAAAACATTTAGCTTTACCATCTTTTTACACGAAACAACTGCCTATTTTCGATTTCCCAGTTCGGTGTTGCTATTTGCCACCTATCATAGACCCTCCATAACGTTTGGTCGCGGCAAACAGTAATATAGTGTGCGGCAAATATAGTCGGAGTTATGATAGCGACCACAGTTTGCGGTTTGGGCGACCATCAGTTTATGTTGGTGAAACTGGTGATACTGCCAGAAATGGTACTTAAATATGTGGAAGAACCATCAGTAAAGAGATGAAAAAGTATATTAAATTGTTTTGATAGAGGGTCAGATGTTGTCAGCTCATATACGTCCCCACGTCCCTGACTCAGTGCGGATTGATTGACTTCACACACAACCTTAATCTCACACACAATTTCAATTTCGATGTGTGCAGGTTTCTTCGCGATGTTTCCCTTCACTATGGCAAGGTTAAGAGGACATTTTACTGGTTGAAATTTAGTGAGAAAGTGTTAAGGTTTTATAAAAAGATATACGCCTAACGATATCTATTTCATGACGGACTCGAAGTCACACCAAAGTGTCACACTGGTGTAATCAACTTTTGTGTGAATTCGTGTTTTAAATTATGTTAAAACTATATTTTTTTGGTATGATTTATCTGAAAATAAACTAATATTATTATGGCAAATAACGGTAAATGTAAAATCAGTCAACATTGATTCGCGATAAATGAAAGAGATAATTGTAGACTTTGTTGGTCTGATCCTATATGAATAGTTAATAAAAAGCTAAATAACAACATCGAGTAATATTTACAACACTACGTCGCTGTATACAAGAAAAATGTGAAAACAGCTCCAAAAGAAAACATTTAAAACACAACCAGTAAGGGTAAAAAAAACTAAAAACCTACGGCTCTAAGAACAAAAGAACGAAAGTCACGACTACTCTTAAATTTAAGTGGTTCCCATTCCAATAGCGCTCGGGGTCATTAGGAAAGAAAGAAGTAATTAAAAGTCCGATAAAAAAAAACTAAAGAAGAAAAGACTCGCCTCATTTTTAAACAGAAAATGGCAAGCGCAAGGTAAACATTCCATAATTGAAAAAATCTGGTGCAACTGTTGAACTATAAACAAGATAATGTTTGGCAAAGCTGCAAGGCGCTCCCGATTACATTGCGCCATCATTCCACCGGTTCATTCAATAATTTTTTTTTACCGAACGCTGTAATTTCTTGGCTCGAACGCATCCGTTTACATGCCAAACAATAAATTTATTAGTCGGAGGAGTGGCAACACTAAACCACGTCACTCCGAAACGTCATCGATGCCGTCACCCTTTTTGAATTCCAAAATCAAATTATATGCGTTCGATTTGCATGTTACAATTATATAACGCGCGCTCCGTCAAGGTGACTCGTTCAGAGCTACTACTGTGTCTATTTTAGTTCGAATTTCATAAATATCCCGTGACAGCTCATCTCTCCTCTCCCGCGTCTTTTGCCGCCATGATCGTCGGCCATGTTCGTCGGAGCTTGCGTAATTACCGCAACGCTAGTGTCGCTCGGAATACCGAGCTACCCTCAGATCGGCCCAGCGTCCTTGCTAATTTTAAAGTCCTTTCTCAAAGTTTATCTTTTATGAGGTAATAGAGGTGTGACGTAGAGCTGGCAAGTTGCCTGCCGTACGGCGACTGGACCGAGGAAAAATCAGACGGGCCGCCTCGTGTACTGTTTATATTTAGCGTGTCCCCGCGGCGCACCTTGAGGGACGAATGTGCGACCGGACTCCGCTAGATCACCGCTCGCATACCCTCAAATAAACACCTATGATAATCATGGTCTAAGCCGCGTAGTTCCTAGTCACAGACAAGATCCTCCTGTAGGTAACGTAAGAGCTGGCTAAAGGACTTCTGCTCTCTACTTGAATGTCATCTACATAGAAGTAATGTATTAGGAGTACTCAAGAGGAGGGTTGACATCAGGAACAACACTAAGTCAAAACATAAACAACATGGACTACATATAGTATTTGACAAGGGCACAAAAAAAATCATATATTCAGCAGTCAAAGTACATAGCGATCAAAAACATAACCGTCATAGTGAAGCCACTGAAAACGGTCGAAAACTAATCGTATATCACTAGCAGCAGATGCGCTAACCAAAATTGCCGAGCGGCGTGCACCGCCATCAATATCATCGACCTAATTGAATATTATACGGCAATTTGTGTTGCCGAAAATCTGGCTGGGAATACGTGGTAATATGCGGTGGCCGTATATCGGCGGGTGTTGTGTTAATGTTTTCTATGGGCATGACACGGTGCAGTGTTGCAGAACTAAATTTAGTGTGGCTGAACCCTGTTTTAGCTCCGAGCCTTTGCGCAACGTCGCCTCGGATCTGTGCGAGCGGGACGGCACGTTCTATTATCGGAAAAATGGTCGCCAGACGTTGGGAATGGGACGTGCTTTTCAAACTCCATCTCTAAACTTTGCCGGTTCATCAGGTTCTCGTACCACAGATATTGGTTGCGACTTGCGACACATATTTCATATTTTACGTGGATGCGATTGATTAAAAAGAGCATCAAACATTTAATTCAGTAAGCAAATAAATGATCGGATCAAGCCAATTTCACTAACCCAATCTAAAGAGTCAACCAACCACAGATCATAGTCATACGATTAATAAGAAGGAGGAAATTTTTTAAAAAAACGATGATCCGAGAGTAGATTCAGAGATCTATTCAAAATCAAGATGCAGCATGACTGCACAAGAGTAAAAATAAAAAAATACCGATGTCGTGATACACCAACGACATAGGAGATTTTTCTCGAGCTTTTGACTCGTGTCACTGATTTGGAGAATGGTTACTCATATGTCGATAAATACGAGTATACCCTGTCCAAAGTTTCAACATTGTTTAAAATGATGCAGTGAAATACCGATCTAGCATCATAGACGAATATCAGAAATGACCAAAACAAAAATCATTTTCTCTCCAATGCTGATGATATTCTAAAACAAAGAACGAATGGAGTCTAAAGCCAGCTTGCTAAAAAGAAAAGACAATCTTTCTCTTAGAAATCTTGAAGAATTAAATCAAACAGAGCAAAAGAAACAATCGGTTCAGGCGGACCTTTTCAGCGTCTCCAGTCTCCACCATTCCAATAGATATAATATCTGGGCATCTACGCTGTCAGCCGCAGCCACAGATAAATTCCTTTTGGGAAAAACTTAAATTATTTTTAGAGCGATCTCGAATAGAAATATTGCAGTAAGTTTGGTGCAATGGATGTGCAAGCTATTTTATTTCATACTATTGGAAAATTTTATTTTATTTTGATTTTAGTTCCGATGTAAACGTACAGATCGCCAAGGATTCAAAGCGTATATGGGATAAAATAACTAACAAGACGTGCCTAATGATGGACACGTTAAAATTTCAAGAAATGTAAAACGTTTAATAGCAATAACTACACTTTAATTAACTTGGCTTCGTCATAAAGCAGGATATGCTAATCTAAACCATCTAATATAAAATATTTCAAGTCTTCCCAGAATATAAGCTTCCTTTAGCTTTGAAGAAGTCCAGATCCATATATTTCTGATACTCATTTAAGTAGCTGGTATGATTAGCAAATAAATTATTTTTGATGAATAAAAGAGAGAGAGATTTTCCCAGAAAAAGCAAATAAAATAAATTGTTTTGACACGTATAATAATTGTCATTATGTAGTTTACAAATTAGTATTCCTAATTATATTTGAGATGCTATGGAAATATACAAAAACAAACAAAAATATCAATTAAACCCGAAACGAATCAAATGCATTCAAGTAAAATTTTTGAATTTTTAACAGGATTGGTATGGTAGTTCTAAATCAGAAATTTCCAACTTCATCAGCATATCTCTGGTTTCAATGTTTCCTTTCTGAAGAAGGAAGATGATATTCCACGCAAACAACTATTCATCTGTTATTTTTAGAACTATACCTATGTACAACCTGTTAACAACAGAAATAGGTTTGCCAGAAGCTTTCTCGTCTTCAAAACGCTTCCCTGCAATTAGTAATTGTTCGTATACAAGTAAATAATTGTCAATAACATGCCAATTTTATAACGCAAAACCTGGGTACATAGTTCCAACCCATAAAACTGAACCACTTTAGTTTCACGTCATTAAAAAAATAGGTTAACAAAATTTTAAAAGATAGATTGCAAAAAAAGTCAAAATGTCATTTCTGAGATTCCGGAAAAGTTCTAGAACAAATATTTAGTCAGTTCCTCGGTCAGACTGCCACTTAAGAAGGTTAACATTTTTCCTCCTTTTAGTAAAATATTTTTTATGACCAATATAATATTTTTAACCTTGTCCAATTCCCCTCTTTTACTTCTCTTGGTTAAGTTTGAACTCGCTTCTGTTTGTCTGTAGTAGTATGTCCCAAAAGAAAAGACTGATACAATACAAGAATCCTAAGTTCTAAGAACTGAAAACAGCTCTCTAAGACACATAATCCACTCGCACAAGCAAGTCGCCTCACCGCCCTCGCATAGTAAAATTTTTAAACAAAAATTTTCTAATTTCTAACGCTAGACCGTTCCAATAATAATAATTAGTCTTCACCTATTGTCGCTCACAATACGCTCCATGACGTAAACAATACTCCTGGACGTTTCGGAGTTGGCAACACGTGCTTAGAGCATTTTGCCAACTGTCACCCGCAATCCGGGATACTCTGGCCTTGACACTGCTCACTGTCAATGCCGTTATTGTTGACAGCTTTTTATTACTTAGGGGCACCCTAAGTAATAAAAAGCTGTCAATGCCCACGTCCAATAATCGGTAACCAACTTTTTGTAGGAGAAAAATAGAACGTACTGATTGCAATTAGTGCAACGCACATGCCCTACAAGAGGCTAAGAAATAAGGTAATAAAACATAGGAGGAAAAATCAGTCCGATTATCGGTCCTAGAAAAAGTCTGTTGTGGGCGGGCACCGACACAAAATTGAACAGAATATATCTTGATATTGACGAAATGACACAAAAATGCCATTACAGCCCGTTATCTTAAACTAAACGTGTTGCTAGCGCAGACGAAAAATCACAATCAAACACGGATGATTTTCCAGTAGATATTATGTTATGACACAGAATCGTGAGAAACAAAAATGAGCCTTCTTCTTCTTCTTCATTGTGTAGGTTGAAGAGTCGACTACCGCCTTGGAAGACCACCACACAAAATCGGTACTTACTATGAACGAGACAATATGCAAAACAAAATATAGGCTCTCAACTCCAAAAGTCAATTTGGACACAAGTACATGCAAAAAATAGGAAAAGCCAACTACCACAAAAAGTACGTAACTACAGCAATCACGGAACTAAGTTGGAATGGGAGAAATAACCGTTAGCAGTAACAGATATGAGGCCTGCTGGTGCCAAGCAGGCCTGCCAAACGAGACCATGACTGCCGATGACCTGCCTCTGCAGTGCCCTTGGAAACTGACGAAATTGGATGAGAAGAAGGGCTTGAATCTGGTGAACTTATTACAGGACTTTTTGTAACATTATTTAGCAATACTTAACCACAATGAAAGTGTATCTGAGGTTATACAAGTCTTACAGCCTGTATGAGATTTGAATTTCAGCTTATCCTGTAATGGGATGTCAGAGTGATATTATTACTTTTTTCGGTTTTTTACGTAAACGTTTAAAGTCCCTGCCTGAGCGTTTAACATCGTTACAATGTATAGACGAATCTATTTTTCGCCTAACAGTTAGTGATAGTGATCTAATCACTATACTGGCATCTTTTAAATAAAATAAATGTTAACGTTTTAAACAATTAGCAAGTGTTTCAATAAAAGATTTTCTTTTATCTTTTAATTCTACTAATGAACTAACTTCAATAGCTCTTAATAAGGTAAAGTAATTACGAAAAATATTGAAAAACATCTCCGTAACCGAAAACCAAACGACTAATTAAGAACTCATGTTGAACTCATAAAATATTCCCTTCCTCGTTTCCAAGGGGAATAGTAAAAAAATAATAAAAAATAACATAGCGAAGCAGCCGATAAATAAGAGAAGCGAAGAGGACAATTTATATGGAGAGGCCGTCGTAATTGCAACATGGAGCATAGCTATACATTGGTTATGGTGCTTAATGCAGTGCTATTTTTCTTGTTTGTCATATTCAAAGGCAGAAAAATTTTGCATTGGAGATAATTTTGCAGAAAATTTAGTTTCATTGGAATAACTTGGGTTTTGTAGAAAAGAAAAGGATTGACTTTTGGTAGAAAGCTACACACATTTTGAGAATTAATTTACTAATTTGCATTGATTATACTGTCACCAATTGAAGTCTTATTATTCACGTTGTTTAGCTCCTCGATGAGACGAGACTCATAAATATTATTAGTAATTGTTCGGAATAAATTATTGGATTGAAATAATAGAAATTTCTACAAGGTAATAACGTATAGTTTACAACTCTACAGAAGGCAAAACAACATAATTATTATTAATATTATGCAGATGTGTAATAAGGCTTAAAACATGTAGACCGGAAAAGCCACCAGCCTAAATCCACTATATTCAGCCGGTAGTAAATTTAATAAAGTTTCAGTTCATTTAGGACCTGCAGTGCAGTCTCAGGCAGGCTCCAACCACGTTCCCACCCAGGCGTCACTCACAGACTGAAGGCTAAATTTATGATCCTATATCGTGTGATTTTATGAGAATCTTCGTCATATAAAATTGGTCTCAGAAATTACGCGAATTGTTATCTTTCTTGAGTTTTTTGTAGCAAACCAAAGATGTAAAGGCGTCATTAAAATGTTTCTCGTTGCAAATGCTTTCTTTAGGTCTTATTCTGGTTGTTGTTTTAAAATGTATCCTTGAATTTCGTACGATTTCACCACATAAACTAGATTAATATTTACAAATGGAAAAGCGAATCGCCATTTCCAATTAGAGAGTATACCTACATTGATTACTTCGTTGCGGGAGCACCTTGCAGCTGAAAAATTACCATCAATATTTGCGAAACCAATCCGCTAATGGACTTCCCTTTGCTTTTGGAAATCAAATTAAAAAGATTTACAGAAAAAAGGGGCATACGGGACCGTGCAAAACATTCCTTTGGGGTGGTGCATTCGGGATACATGCACATTTACAAATCTGTCTGAACTGACCAGGAGACTGCGAAGATATTAATGAAATTGCATTAAGTGGAAATTCTGATTAAGCGTTTTTCAAAAGTTACTTAAGGTACAAATATTGATAAAGTAGCTATTGCACAAAGCTATTTGATTGGTGTACAGAATCTTCGCGGTTTACTAGTCAGTTGTTTAACACTTAGATATTGAAATAACATCCATTGACCTGGGTGAATCATTCTCAAAATTGAACAAGCAACTTGATAAAGTGTTAATTATAATTTAAAAAAAATCTCAATCGATTTTTTTTTTAAAATGGTTCACCCAAAGATATTTCAGCTATGATACAGGTTAGGGTTAGAAATATCAACATTAACAGTTAGTGAAAAACATTCAAACACCGAGTGGCAAGAAAAGTGTAAGAAAGAGAAAGAAACAACACGAGGGGGATGGAAAACATCGATTATATTTTTTAAAACACCGATGCGACGCGGTCCGCTCAGCAACAGCCGACCGGGTATTTTTGGACGTTTTTTGAGTACTACTTACATTTTTATCTACGAATCAACGACAGTTTCTTTACCCGTTAAATTGTCTTCAACATCATTTGTTTTAAAATTATTTTTAACTGTTTCTTTGACATTGGTAATGCTCCCATCCTTAAATAAATTAAGCTTTGAGTACTGTTTCTAACGTTTATCGTTCGTTCGTTCATTATTTATTAATCTTTTTCTGCTGATTATCTTATAAATGTGTTTTATTTAATTCCAATCATTTTTTTTATTTCAAGGTCGATCCTTTCTTTATATCATTAAATAGGTTACTTTTACCAAGTTCGGTGTATCTATCTTTCTGTAAGTCAACTAAAGTTTTGCTCACCCCATAAGGGATGTGAGTGAGAGTAGCTAAGTTTCTGTCTATTAGCTTTTAGGCCCATCTGTTTTCAACATTTTTATTAGAAAGCAATCTAGAAAGTCGAATAACCCAGAATTGCTTTTAGCTTGAACCAAATTGCTTCCTGGTACTCTTCTAGTCTCCGCCGGTTCCAAATGCTGAATAAGCTCAGCTTCAGCCAGTGCATAATGTGCACTAAGCGCTTCTGCTCCGAAACACGGTTCCTATTTCCAGTAAATTGTTTTTAAATTGTCCACTCATTTAGGCCATTTGTTTTTCTACTATTTCTGCAATTTGCTCCGTTTTGTTTTTACATCGTCTTCATGATTATGTTTCAGTTCATATTTCAGCGAAAACTATGCATAAATTGTACCACTGCTTAGATAGCTAAATGGTTCATTTCTGTCATCATACATTAAGGTAGTAAATTAATGTAGACAAATGTTGCACTGAATGTTACAGAATGAAATATTATTATCAGTTAGTTATCATTTTTCACCCAAGCGTTTCTGTTTCGAAACACTATAGAAATTCCCGTATAAATATTATGTTAATATTCTCTTTTATATTTGCATCAGCATTTAACATAATGATCAAAAGAAAAGTTTAAGATTATATCAATAAAAGTTTACTAGTTCATAATCGCTAATTTCCATAAACACCCACAACCACTTCTAAATACTACGCCAAAACCCCAATGAATGAATCTAAAAAAGAACTGGAAACCGCGCAATTTTTTTCCAACCATTGCCGTATTCGTACTTCGTACAACTGCAGATATCAATGGGCGTTATGCGCTGGTATGCCGTAGTACCCCTGCAGTTAGCTTACTCGCATCTTCCCGTCGCACCATATCGATTTACCATCTCTAACCTTACCATATTTTTCTCCATATACTTCTGGTTTTGATTTAGTATTTCCCTCTGCCGTAGAATATAATTTATTGGCAAATGTTATGGGGATTTCGGCATGGGAATCCGCATTGGATCGATGGTGTAACAATCGTAGTAATTAGTTTGGCAATTCGAGTGATTAGCTTTGGAAAAGTCTTTTATAATGTAGAGTGGATTATGATGACAGTAAACTCAAGTTGAATTTTAAGTCTACGTAGATGATTTTGCATTCTATAAGCTTAATGGAAAATTAAAAATTTCGGTATACATTGCTATGATATTACAAAACTTTGTAAAATAATGATACAATAACAAAGTCAACTTTTGTTACAATCTGAAGATAAACTAGATATTTTAAAAGTAGGTAAGGCTTTAAAATCCCTTAGAATAGCACTTGATGCATCAGCAAGATTAAAATCTTTAAGAAAACGTGGATAACGGCAGAAGATTAGGCTTAATAATGTTGGAGAGATGTGTAGAATTTTTCAGCTGTTGTATAGGTACATTCTTCTATATTCCAAGTTTATCTTATAGCTCTTTCAGAGGGTTATATTTGCCTGTTAATTTCATAGTATGGTTTTTGTTAACTTACGTCAGTATCAAAGTCCAAATATTTTCACTCAAGTATTTCATTTCAGATTCCTTACGCAACATTCTTGTTACTGAAAGTAAAAAATCTCTTCGCAAGTTATTTGTAAAGTAGTTTTATCTTTACCAGCGATCTGGATTGTTTCCTCCAAAGTTAAATAGTTTCTCTGTGACCTGTTTATCACATCCTATTGATCTGTTTACACATTTTGTTTTGGACACTCTTTACGATATTAATATCGTTTTTTTACTCAATCCATCTTCCCTTTTGCTTCTTTCGTCTGTTTTAACACCTTAAATTCTTGCTGCATCACCTTTAGGTTGATTCAAAGCTGTAACGGGGTTGATCACCACGTGTTTTAAAAAAAAGTATCCAAAAAAGATATTTACTTTCATTTGCAAATGCAATACCGATGTTGACTAAACCTTAACAGAATCACGTGCGTCCATCGATCGGACGGCGAAATCGGAACGTCCCGAAAATACCCGGGCAGCGGTCGGAGCGTAAGCGACAGTAGCTCACAACATCTGTTAATATGATCATTGTTAATTACATATGGGTTTGTTGTTAATATATTGTAGCCACCTGTCCCGAGGAGGGCGCTTGGAGGTACGTCGCTACGTCGTCCACCATGCAGGCTCGCGGGAGGTCCGGGAGGTACATAATACGCTAGATGGCGCGCATTTCGCGAGCGGGCAGCGCGGGTGCCCGCGACCGACTGGCGCGAGCGAGCTTACCCCGCCACCCGCGCGCCGCTCACCCCCCGCCCCGCCCTAGCAGGGCTGCTGCGGAGCTTTTCCGCGTTTTCCAGAGCTTTTTGAGTTCAATGCGGTATAGTTAAAAAATCAAATTCGTATTATAAGTATTGTTTCTGAACTCTGGTTCCTTTATGCACTGTAATAGGAAGCGAGATTTGAGTATAATTATAGAAATAATTTATGTTAAGTTCTTGACGACTAGAGTTCTGATCACCCCTCAGAGATAGAAACGTGATCGTATGATGATGAAGTAGTAGTAAATTGAACGTTTGAATTTATATTTATTATTTATTGTCGAGTTGTACGGAGCGGACTTTGAAGCACGAGATTTATGAAGAAATTATTTTCTACACAAGCTAAATGATATTATTTTTAAATTCTTCTATTGCCTGCAAATTTGCTGAAAAACTGTCAGTAGATAAAAATACGTCACTGTATGAATATAAATTATTGTATTTGAAATTAGACCCATAATCTTTACCTCCCACGTAGATCACAAATAGTACGCGTTTTTTTTCGGTTTTTTTTATTGTACCTCATAACATAAGGCACTCTAAAATAACATTACAAATCTAGCCTAAAGAAAGACTAATTTAAGTTTAACTTAAATTGCTAAGTAGGTTTTAGATGAGAACGTGTCCATTAACACTTTTCTTGTTGTCTCTATTAAGGGGAAGACACTTTGTTCGTGTGTTCTTTATGAGTAGGTAAGCAATGATTTCTTGCACTACCTTGTATGTATGTATGTATGTTCACTAAACTAACTCAACAAATACGCGTAGATCTTTTATAAGAAGTAGAGAACAGTCAAATTGTCTTCTTGAAATATGTTTTTAATTAATTTGCTTACCACGATCTTTTTATTTAAACACTTTTAGGTTTTCACGGTTTTCGTAGTAATAGCCCGTTAAACATGTGTGTTATATTTTTATTTGTAAAAATCTTTATTCCACCGTATAAATGACCATTATCAATAAGTAGAGTTTAACTTGCTATCGACTCGCTAAAAAGAAGTGTAAGGTACAAGGTACATCGATGTTGAACTAACCTAACTAAATTTGGCCTTTAGTACTTATTCGATGACGAAGTAAAAAAAAAAATGCTTTGTTGGTCTTTGACTAGACTTTCGTCTCATGTCTGGGTCGAAGGCGCATTCAATTTCGAATATTACATTTATTTTTTACATTTCATTCGAAATTCAAAAAAATAAAATTTTCCAGCCAGCCAGCCCTGTTCCCGCACGTCGTAATGCATTCGTGGCACTCGCTGCGTCTCGGCGTCGGTCGGGCCCGATCGGTACGCGCTCGGCGAGCCTCGGGAAGCTCTTTCGAATTCGGAACGTGGATGCTGCAGGCATGTGCGGAAACTCCGCTGATTCGGAAAATTCCGTACCTACTCAGCCGTTATCGGTCATACATAACGCGAAGATGTTCAATGTTCGTTTCGCAAACAAAATAGATACGTCTGAATATTTCGTAAAAGGCAGTCCGTTTTAGCGTACCATATACTAAGGAGATAGAGCTTGCTCTAAATTAGGGCAATCGGATCTTAGTTGATCGACCGCCCATAAAAAAAAATTCACATAGTGTAAGATGAATTTAGTTATGTCTCCAAAACTAATTAATTTTATGGTACATAATTAATTTATAAATTATTTATCAGGATTATTATTGCTTTATAAAAAAACTAGTGTTAATGTTTTTTATATTTTTATACACTAAAGCCCAAGTCACAGAGCCGTGCCGAGCGGGAGCGGCGCGGTCTGGGGCCGGAAAAGCGGGACGATGCTATGCCGCTTGTCCCGGCCCCAGACCGCGCCGCTCCCGCTCTGTGTGACTTGGGCTTTAAAAAAAGAATTGTCTCTTCACAATTCGTCTATTAAACTTCGAATTTTGCTATTAGCTTATTGTAATTTTAATCCAAAAACCAATTTAACTTAAAAAGCTCTCCCGGACGCTCCATGAAAACATGTATCACCAACATGACTACAACGCGGAGATGACATATCTGTTCTTAACAAAAACTATTTTCAGCTGTGACTTCTTGATTTTAAACTCGATTTTACATTGTATTTGAAAAACTGCGTTTGTTTTGACTACTTTTGACTTGAAGGAATATCCTTATTTTATTTACTGTTTCGACCCACAAAATTCTTCTGTAACTGGTTTTGTTAAGGTTTGTTTTGGCATGTAGATGTTTTTCAGCTGACGCGTATGCATCTATAGTAGGTTGCGTCTGTGTGCGAACAAATGGTTAAGTGTGCGTGAAAATTATGTCTTAGGCGGATGTTAGATTTTTCTTAACATTTATTTAAGTATTTTTTAATATTTCGTCTACTTAACTCCCTTGTATTTAGAACTGAATCATCACACCTCACCTTTTTATGGATATTTGTATAAATTTCTTTTGAATTAAATATATTAATAACGATAAGCGTCAGTGATCTAGTGGTTAGGGTCGCTGCCTCCCGTCTGGGAGACGCGGGTTTGATCTCCACCACGTACCAATGTGTTTTCGAATTTCGAATTCATTATACGTTTATTCGACGCTCTTACGGTGAAGGAAAACATCGTGATGAAACCTGCACATTCCTGCAGTTGTGTGTAAAGTCACCAACCCGCACTGGGCCAGCGTGGTCGACTAAGTTAGGCCTAATCGCTCTTATTCAGGGTAGGCTCGAGCCCCTCGGTGGGGACGTATATGAGCTATTGATGACGATAATGAATAAAATTATGAGTGACATAATAATATAACTAAGCACTATGTGTGAACCTTTCTTTTTAATGTGTGGTTTGCTAGGTCGACAACCGACCTCACAAACACTGGTGCCAGAAGAGTGTGCTACGGTTTGCCAATAGTTTGACCGAATTCGAAGTAAACAAAAAAAAAACATACCATAAATTAGGGCGCATCGAATAGGGCTTAGTTGACCAAGCTGACCAAACAACTGAATTTAACAAACAACCTTTGAAATTCTTTGAGAAAGGGTCTCGTACGCCGTTTTCCTTAAAAAAAAGTATTTTCGTGATAAATGTTACATAAGTATTTTATGTAAAGATCTGTCGTCAGTTATCGATATTTTATGATAAAGATTTTTAGAATGTAACTAACCTTAAAGTTTATATATGTATGGATGGATGTTTGTTACTCTTTTACACAAAAACAATTGAACGGATTGGAATAAAATTTGGAATAGAGATTGCTTGTACCCTGGATTAACACATAGGATACTTTTTACGGGAAATAAGTAGTTTTATTCCCACGGGAAAATCTTACACAATGCGAGCGAACCGCTAGTCATTTATATAGGTAATGCTTTTCCCCTTTTTTCTGCCATATATTCCTCATTTAGGAATATTACGTTATACATACAGCAATGATTAGTATTAGCGACATTACATAAGAGTCGGGCGCAGTGTAGTGTTATTGCAGAGTCGGCGGCGGCGCTTTCTGACTGTAGAGTAGTTTTCACAACAGAGTAATTTTCTTTTTGTTTGGGTTGTAGGCGATTCACCTCACAAGCCCTGGTGTCAGTGTTATAAAGCCTCCAAAGGCTTAGATTAGTACAAGAATAAGGGTGGTACCAGGGTGCTTGATTTGTCAAGCCACCAGAGGTCTTTGACATGGCTTAATAACGGCGGTGGTATCGGGAAACGTAGTGTGGGACGCCCCCCTGCCAGGTGGACTGATGACCTGAGGAAGGTCGCTGGTGGTGGCTGGATGAGGAAAGCGGGTGATCGTGCGCTTTAGCTTACCCTTGGGGAAGCACACGTCCAGCAGTGGACTGCAATAAGCTGATTGATTGATTGAATAACGGCTGATTTTGTAGGTAAGAGTGGGATCAATAGCGTGCTTTCCCAAGCTTGGAATCATCTTTTTTTGGACCAGGTGTGATTCAAACTGTGCCTATCCACAGAAATCAACATGACGCGAAAATACCAACATATAGCATCTAAATTCCGCGTCGAAGCATCTAATTTTATTAATTTTATAACTAAAGTTGAAATTACCCCCACTCTTCCCGTGGGTGTCGTAAGAGGCGACTTAGGGACTACACATTGAACAGGGAACGGGCAGCAGCGCTTTCTGATACAGTAACCTTTTAATCTGCGATTTCCAACCCGCCTGCCAAGCGTGGAGATTATGGCAAAATCCTCCACTTAAGTGGAGGAGGCTCATAGTCCAGCAGTGAACTGTAACGGGCCGTTGATTTGATTATGGTGGCGTCATAATCTCATAGAAAACAAACAAGATCGAATTTCGGCGCTGCCACTATGCCCTCCGTGGTGTAGTTGGTAAGCACGTTGGCTGCGTATAGGCCGAAGGTCGTGGGTTCAAGTCCCGCCGGAAGGTTTACGGTTTTGGTTGTTTTCTATAAATCTAAAATTGTCTAAAGTTGAGTTGTGTTCGCGTTCATGGTGACGAAAGTTAACAGTTCAAGTAAAGATGAATGATTTACTCTGATGATGATGATGATGATGATTTACACTAAGAATACTCGAAACGAACGACTGACTACTACCTACCTATGTAAATTGTTTGTACACGTGTAAGTAATCTAAGATTTTAAAAGAGAAATAAATATCTTTAAACCTAAACCTAATACTCTATATCAGGGTGCCACATAAAGTTCACAAATACTCCCAGAGCCAGAACAAATATCAAATTATGTTCGACCGGGAATTGTTCCCAAGACTTTTGGCTAAATATCGTCGCTACATAATTTGATATTTGTTCTGGCTCTGGAAGAATTTGTGTACCCTGTGTGGCTTTTCTTCTTCTTCTTCAAGGTTTCTCTGGCTCAAAACTGCTCTGTCCGTAATCAGAGAGTAGTAAATCTAATACAGAGCAAGTAGTCTCAAATCCTGCACCGTATATTATATTAGGCCGAGAACAGGGCTTAAATAATTCACCCGGCGCAGTGGGGGGGGGGCTCACGACTGCACCATCACCCCTCCTTACAATTCTGGAAACGCCGCTGAATTTCCTTCACAATTCCTTTTTGGAGAATCAACTTTCAGTAATATGGTTATTTCATTGACAGTTAACTTCACCGGATTTTCTATTGTTTAAATTATATATAGGTTTAATAACTAGCGAGTTCTAACGTAAGAAGTTTTTCTGTATCGTGTCGGTTGTCAGGTCGACAACAGACCTCACAAACCCTAGTGTTAGTGCCATAGAGCCGCCAAAGGCCAATGACTTGGCTCGTGTAACGACTAGATAGTAGCCGGGACCTACAACGGCTTAAATCTTAGAGGCACACGTTTTACGAGCCCTGAATCGGCGGTGAATGCGTTCCATGAAGCCATGAAGAGGTCCCTAAGGAAGACTGGTCCAACAGCTTTGTACAGTGGTTTCAGCGAATGCAAAAATTCATTAATTGCGAAGGAATATACTTTGAAAAACAATAAACGTATCTTAAGTCTTGTATCTATTATTTATCAGAATCCAGAAACTTTCAGTATGCCCTAAGTACAACCCATACGCTAGAAATGACGAGCTAATCAACTAATTCTTTCAAGCATGAATAAGACCATGTCACTATTATCTTACTTATTTGCTTTAAACTATTTAGATTCTTCTCTTAACAAAGTACAGGGTACTACACAGGGTGTTTGATTTCAGAGAACATTAAAACTCTTAAAAAATATTGTCGGTGCTCCCGCTAGCGGGGACGGTCCCGGGGGAGGGTATCCCCGCAGGCGGGACGATAGTCGATTCACGCCGTTACTCTTGTTAATTTCGCTGTGGAACTTTACGTGCGCGATAGCAATGAACTGTGGCCTGTATTGCTGGTCGCTTTCTGCTGGCCTCGATGTAGGGACACACTGTATAGTAATATTTTATGTTTTTATAGGAGGGGAATTCCTTTTTGTAATTACTAAATGCATTTATTTTCGAGTCATACCAGTTTTCCGCCAGTGACTTTCTTCGAGTGGTTTTCGTTTTATATTTTCTGTATGAATGGAATGTTTCGACATTATTTCGACAACCGACCTCACAAACCCTGGTGTCAGTGTTATAGAGCCGCCAAAGGCCACTAACTTGGCTCGTGTAATGACAAGATAGTAGCCGGGACCAACGGCTTAACGTGCCTTCCGAAGCACGGAATCATCTTTCTTTTCGGACAATCAGGTGATTCAGCCTGCAATCATTTGCTGACGTCATTTGTTAGTAACGCCATATAATCGCCATACAAAAAATCGTTTTTAAAAGAGACAGACATATTGAAACTTTAAAAAATCACTGTAAATTCGTTTTTCAACCGATACAGTTTTTAGGTTCGCGAATCGTCTGCTACTAATTTATATTTTAAAAATAATTCATAAAATATGGTAAATTCATAAAATACGGTGAACAGGCCGATCCCCTATTGTCCTGTGACAGATATACATACATACAGATATGCCCTTCTTCCTCTCTTCGAGTCGTCTGCAAACCTAGACAGTCTCCACCCAAAATTTTGCTTCAAGAATTTATTGCGTTGTAGTAGTACACATTAGGGTATTTGCACAATACGACTTTTAGCCACGCGCCTTTTTTAATATTTGCAGACGCTTTCGGGTCATTTTGCGTACAGTTGTACCATATCAAAATGCTTCTTAATTTTAGACTTGTTATGCCAAGAACAGTTTGGTTAGACGTGCGTGTTGTCTGTACAATGAATTGCTGCATGAATCCAATGCTGATATTTTTTCCTCGTCTATACATACTTTTAAGAGACAGACTCTTGACTGCCTCGCTGGTTCGGCTTCCTAAATCTTTTAAAAAAATATGTTTTGTGATTGTTTTCTCTAAAATTTTACATAGTGTTTTTGTTTGCTTTCTCTAAAGTATGGTTTTATTCCGTAATTTAACATTGAAACCCATTTTTATGTATAAATATAGGGGACTGTAGGTTTACATTTATTAACTTGTGTAATTATTTAAGCATTTGACTGTTTGTTTCTTAACAATAAATAAAAAAAAAATTAGGAACAATAGTTTTTCCTGCGGTAAAAAGTCTCCTGTGTCCTTTTTTTGTTCATAGATTGGTCTTTTCCTACGGGAAAGAAAGACAACATAGGTACCTACAAAATATAAAAACAACGTTTAAACTGTTTTTTTTTATAAATAAAAGCTACCTATTCGTTAGTATTTTTCTTATTTTACTACCTTAGGATTTAATTTTATAGACTTTTTACTGTAATAGAAAAGATACAATACGTAATTATACGTTTTATATTAAATCTTATATTAAAAACAGAATTTTAAAATCTTGAGTCGAGTGAGACTCATACTACGTCTCGTAGCAAGTGCTACGAATAACCGTAGCTCGTAGCAGTGCCGCCCGTAGCCAGAAGGTCAATTCGTAGAACGCTACAAATTAAACAGAAATTCTTACAATTTTCTCGCAATATCTCACTTATATTCAGAGCTAATAAAATAAAACATTGTCAAGGAAATATAGTCGCTATTGCTATGCAAATAAGCGCATGTGCGGCTGCGACCTCCTCCTATAAAGTGCTAAGTTTGCTGCATGCTTGCATCAAAAGATAATCTCGTCAACTGCAGAGTTGAAAATAAAAATCTTTGGCTAGATTCAGACAAGATTTTGTATGTCTTTAATTAAAAATAAGAAACGTAGTGTGGGACGCCCCATGATGCCAGGTGGGCTGATGACCTGAGGAAGGTCGCTGGTGGTAGCTGGATGAGGAAAGTTTTATTTGTATTAAAAGTGTCTCCAAACCGCGATCTCAACAACAATTAAAGGAAAAACTAAGGTTATAAAAAAAATGTATTTATTTACTTAGATGAAATATTTATTGAATGTCACGATTAGATAGAAAGCATTAATGAGTGCATTACTTACTGACTTGTCCATAAAATGTTAGTAACAAAATAAACTTATTTTATGTTAGTTTTAAAATTACTGGATTAATTCATTAATCGAAATATTTCAAGTTCCAGATAAACACATCAAAACAATTTTTCGAATATCTTGCTCAGAAACAAAGTTATAAGGCATTAAAGTTGATGGATAGACAGAGAGGTCCGACTGTGATATGTGACGTCATATGTCACGCGGGCCAACATCCGCCATAGAAAATTTTGTTTACGTAAGAGGGACAGATATATTTGTAATGTTGTATCTAGTTTCTTTTTCGATTAATGTCGATTATGTT
Organism: Carpatolechia fugitivella; assembly: GCA_951230895.1. Lineage (NCBI taxonomy): Eukaryota > Metazoa > Arthropoda > Insecta > Lepidoptera > Gelechiidae > Carpatolechia > Carpatolechia fugitivella. The sequence goes on along the minus strand of OX579668.1, from coordinate 1,534,530 downwards.
TTGACTGTCAGTAATCTATTTTTGTATACTTTCAGATGAACTATGAAAAAAACTATTTTTTTATGAATATTCCCTTTTCAGTATCTTTGGCCGGCTGAACGCAAGTCCAGTGCTCCATAATAGCAATAGCACTATCCTGTCCTGTCTCTGTCTGTGTGTCTGTATTGCACAGTGACACAGGGCAACACAGGTCAGTAGTATCATACATTCTCAATACAGCAAAACGTTTTTTAGAAAATCAAGAAGAATAATAAAAAACCTCTCTTCTTTTGGGCGCATTTCAAATTAGACTCTCAGCGCGATCAGAAAAGCAAAAAAACGTATGAGTTTTGACAGCTGACAGTAATAGGGGATCGGACTACTTTTTTTATTTTATAAATCCAAACTTGTTAGTTTCTGCTACCGAACACAAAAATAATTTTTGCTCTATCTTTAAAATTTACCGAGTTATAAATGTTTGAAATTCAAGATTAGACAGAGAGGCACATACCCACTTGTGACGTCATTTGTTAGTAACGCCTTATAATCTCCATACAAAAAAATAGTTTTTGAAAGAGACGGACATATTGAAACTTTAAAAAATCACTGTAAATTCGTTTTACAACCGATTCTGTTTTTTTCTTCGCGAATCGTCTGCTACTAATCTATATTTTAAAAATAATCCATAAAATATGGTAAAGGGGTTTGAACATCCCCGTATGGGAGGCTGGCATAGTGATAACCACTATTTTGTGGGAATGTAGGATTTTATTGAAAAAACGGCGCATGATAAAACCTGTATATATCGATAGAAGATCTATAAACGAACAAAATGATATATGACTCAATGTCCTACCGCGCAAGGTTTTCGAGATAATCTATGTTAAAGACCTTGTATGGTTAAAAATCCTAATTTATTCCCTCTGCGATTAAATACTTATAGTACAACAATTTTTGCACAAGATGTTTGCACTTCATACTATATCTTACATACTTTACATACATATAATCACGTACATATTCCTAAAGAGGTGAGCAGATCCTTAGTTGGCTTGACACACGTGACGCTCACACTAAAACTACGGCAAAATATTTGGGCAAATGTAATGCTCATAGTTCAATATTTTCTACGATTGCCTCCGTAGTCTTATACATTGGGCTCTAGATCCGGAGGTCGTGGGTTCGATTCCTACCTAGTGAAAAAAACACTTGTGCGTTTTTCTCCAATTGGTTATGAGTCATAACCTTCTGCTGCTTTTATAGACAATATTTTGAAGTCTTCTGATCAGAGCGAAGACAGTGGATCAATATCAATCAATCAATCAGCCTATTGCAGTCCACTGCTGGATAAATATAACTAAAGTAAACTATATTATTTGTTTCATCTTGAGCTGTTTGTTTGTTTGTTTATTTGTTTCATGTCATCGACATAGCTCTCAGGATAACCAACTTGAAGTGGCAATAGGCAGGCCATATAGCTCGTCAAACCGATAACCGATGGGAAAGAAAGGTTCTTGGATGGTGACCACGGACCAGAAGGCGTAGTTTTAGACGGCCTCCCACAATGTGGACATATGACTTGGTGGAAGTTGCTGGGCGCCGGTGGATGCAAGTAGCGCAAGACCGTTCACGGTGGAAACGTATGGCAAAGGCCTATGTTCAGCAGTGGACGTCTTCCGGCTGAGATGATAATGATGATGAACTAATTACATGATGGTTTGATAAGTCTACACCCGCAGTTTATTATTATGTACATTGTACATTTGCAGTTTATTCAGCGTTGTTAAGCTGCATAATATATAGGTATAGGTACAGCAAAAAGCTTATCAAACAACCCTATATTATTAGTTTTATAATTATTGATGTTCTTCTGTATTTCGTTTGCTGTAGTTATAGAAATACGAACTGTAATAAATTATCGTAATAACACTACCTCTGTATTTTTTCTTATACTAAGTGTAACAGAAAGTAAAGTTGTAACAGAAAATGTTCTTCTTATTTTTATCACGTGTGCAGCAATCCCCGAGATCATAATTTTAAAACAGCCTTACGGCATCTGCCATAGTTTTTACGTTGCTACCACGACTACCAGATATGCTCGGGTGTTTCCTTGCGAGATCGAATCAAAAATTATGAGAACCGCAGGAGAACTAAGGTAACCGACATAGCCTTCAGAATTGACAAAATTATGTGGCAGTGGGTGGGGCACATTTTTAGAAGAAAAAAGAGAAAAAAAGAAGGAAAAAATTTATATTAATTTATTTCACAAATAACATAAAGTTGTATGTAAACATCGTCCAACTGAATAGCAGTTTGTAGGCGTAGCGTTTTTTCTCACAATTTCTTTTCCTTTTTAGGCTTAGGTAAGTAATAATTTCATTAAGGGGCATACAATGGCTAGATTAGCAACTCAACGCGCTTTAGTTCAAAGTTCAACCGACGCACTACAGAAATAGCGTTTATATTAGCGTGCGATGCTTCACGGTAGTTACGTCCGACACTGCGCAGGAATCGTGCGAAAAACGTGTTTTTTTTTTACTTTTTTCTTGAACTACCTATGATTATTATTTTTTTGCACGGATGAAAGATAAATAAATTGCCAATAATCCGTAGGAACCGTGTCCACTGTCCGCGTCTGTTGTAATTTAGAAGCAGTAGCGAATTTAACAATAGGAACAGCTCGACGTCAATGGCGTTTTTGGTATAGTATTTAATGTTTTTAATAAAAATTTGTCTGCGCCAAATAAAGGTTACATATCCAAGTTTAATATATATGTTTACTGGAGTTTTCTACTTGCTCATTTACGAGCCTTAGGCCTTCACAAACTGCGAGTTGGCATGGGTAGGACCCTTAACTGACGGCCGCTGGGGCAGAAAGGTTCTCGAATGGCGACAGCGTACCGTAAGACGCAGCGTGGGCAGGCGTCCCACAAGGTGAACCGACGATTTGGTAAAGGCCACCGGAAATCGTTGGATGCGCAGAACCGGACGTTGTGGAGATTCTTGGGCGAAGCCTTCGTCCAGTAGTGGACGTCTTTTGTCTGACTGAGCTGAACCAATTGAGATAAAACGCACAAATGACTTTTTCACTAGGGAAACCGTAGGAATCGAACCCACGACCTCTAAATCAAGAGCCCAATGCTCTTAAACAAAAGGACACGGACGGAGACAGTAGTAGAATATATCTGTGCCTCCTGTGACGAGTGATTTAAGTTGAGTTGTACCCTTTTTGTGTTTTTGACATGAGTATTATCAGAAAAAAATTACGTTTAAAATGGTCTAACTCACGTTCTTCTATCTGCTATAGTTTCAGAGATAATTTTGTGCAAGGTGATACAACTGCCCGGATTTTGGCAAAAAAGTCGTGAATATCAATATTTGTGGAGTTGTAACCTCAAAAGTATTCAATCAGCACACAATTTTTCGTGCTTCGTGATTTAAATGCGATTGTATTCAATTTCACTTTTTTTTTTAGTACATTTATGGTGAATATTGATGTGTATAGAGTAATATCCCTTTGAACCGACTCTTTCCGACATAATACCTAGGGTACAAATCGACATGTACCTACCATTTCGAAAAATAATGTATGCCTTTTTTTGTGAAAAGTGATACATCGTGACATGAATCTTTCTATACAAAACAGTTTTTATGTGTAAACAGATATAAATGTAATTGTATCTAAAACTCAAACCATTTTTAAAAATATTTCTGTAGAACAACTATGTGCTTAATGATACAAGTGCGGATGGCCGAGGTGCGCGGGGTGAAGCGCCCCGCGTGATCGGGGATGCGCGGGACCTTAAACCGTAGTGTCGCCGCGGTCTTGATGGACCAAACTAGCTCCGCTTTTCTGAATGTAGAAGGTATTTTGTTCTGCCATTCTTCCCTTTCGGGTATAAGAACTTCATATAACCTAACAAAGTTCTGTTTCATAGTCATCACATCAGAGGGCATCGCCATGATAGGATTTCTGATTAGATTTTCAGCTAATCTACTCATCACATTAGAGGACCACCTCTTCCTTCTGGCTTCAAGCGAGCGAAGCATATCTGTTCGAGCTTCTTTCTGGACATGTATGTGAAGCGGTGCTATGTTAAGCACCGCTTCCATGGCCAGAGTAGGTGTCGACGAGATGGCCCCTGTGATAATCAAACAGGCAAGTCTTTGCAGACTGTTCAGGGAAGTGGTTTTCTTAAACCACGACAGGCAGGCATAGGTAACCATAGGCCTGACTATGGCAGTGTACAACCATAGAGCGTGTCGGGGTTTAAGCCCCCACCTAGAACCGACCAGGCGACAGAATGTGCCCAGTGCAGACTTTGCCTTTTTAACCACATAGTTGTGTTTATTCCATATGAGCTTATGATCAAGGTATATACCGAGATATTTAGCTTCATATGCAAAATTTATAGTTTTGCCGAAGAGTGTAGGAGGCCAGAGTTTATCTAGAATCCTTCTCCTCGTGAAGGGAACTATAACGGTTTTGCTAGCATTGACAGATAATCTGAATTGCACGCACCACCGTTCATATTTCCTAAGAGCATTTTGCATAAGACTTGATACCGTGTCGGGACATTTACCCACAATGGATATGTAGTGTCCCTACTATGCTACATGTTATTATTAGTATGTAATTAAATAAATATATATAATAGCATAAATAAATAATATACCATATTATATTGTTATTTGTTAATAAATAATAATGTTTAAATACATAGATAGTTACATATAAAATATTACTAAATATTGTTATAAAAACTTATTATTAGTAATGTAAAATTAACATACGTAGGGACAAACATATTTTGATTTATATTAGATATTTTCGATGGCTACTGCAATGCGCGTGGACCGGTTCGGAGGTAAGCTACCGCCCGCGCGCCCGCGTGCCGTGCCCCTCTCCTCAGAGACCCTGCGACGATCGGCACTTCAGTCCTCATCTACGCTCTGACGCGAGACGCATGTCGCTTTGGTTAAAATCCGCAGCTTACGATCGACGCGCATTGCTAGAACCTAGATCTAGTGCTTGCTATCTTTTACTTCTCGCTTGAGTTCTATCGCATTTCACTTCTGCTGTTTGTACTGTGCTCCCTGTAAAATTCTCCTTCATATTTCTCCTTCTAATAAACAATTGAAAGTGAGTGAATTTGGAACATCTTATTTATTTATCATCCTGCACACGCTTGCTTCATTGGTGACACCCTAATCAGAACACCATGACGGAGAACAGTGGTAACAGTGGCGGCGAAGGATCAGTGAACCATGTTTCTGTGCGAGTACCTCCATTTTATCCAACAAAACCATGGCTGTGGTTTGAAGCGCTGGAGAGTCAATTTGCGTTAGCAAGTGTTACGCGAGAAGCCACTAAATACCATCACATGATGTCCGGTCTTGACCCGGCCTATGCCGATTTAGTCGAAGACATCATCAAGGATCACACATCACCGGATAAGTACACTCGTGTGAAGACGGAGCTGATAAAAAGGCTCACTGCATCTCGTGAAAAGCAAGTGCAGCAGCTGCTGACTTCCGAGGAGCTTGGTGACAGGAAGCCGTCGCAATTCTTGCGGCACTTGACGAACCTTGCAGGACCAGGTGTTCCAGACGACTTCATTCGTACCCTCTGGACCAGTCGACTTCCCAACAACGTACAAGCTATAGTCGCATCGCAGACCAAGTCGACGCTCGAAGAGGTATCTGAGCTAGCTGACAAAATTTTGGATATCGTCACACTCAGCCCCCAGGTTGCATCGGCGTCATCACCAGCGAAACGTTCGTCAAGCGACGATCCTATTGTGATGCTTACTAAGCAGATTGAAGCACTAACTGCGAGGATGGACAGGAATGACAGAATGTCACGTTCGAGACAGAAGGCGACCTCCCATCGTCAGCGCGACCGCTCTGCTTCTACAAGGTCAAAGTCCAGCTACAGGAAATTCCCGATCTGCTGGTATCATAGCCAGTTTGGACCTAAGGCGCATAAGTGCGTGAAGCCCTGTGACTTCGCGGGAAACGCCGCAGGCAGTCGGTAATGGCGGCCGACGACTGCCCAGGTGCCGGTCGCTTATTCGTCACGGATCAAGGTACTAAAATACAGTTTTTGGTGGACACTGGCAGTGACTTGTGTGTGTTTCCTAAATCAATGATTAAGGATAGGCGTGTTAAAACAAATTATGAATTGTGTGCGGCAAACGGAACTGTTATTAATACTTACGGTTATGCTCACTTAGTTCTAAGACTAGGCTTACGCCGCGACTTTACTTGGCGGTTTATTGTTGCCGATGTTACGAAGGCGATAATAGGTGTAGATTTTCTTTCATATTACAACCTTATTGTAGATGTTCGTAACAAACGCTTGATTGACGGTAACACTATGCTCGCGACCGTAGGTTTGCCTGCCCGCATCAAAGACGATATTTTGTCAGTGAAGGTAATATCTGGTAACTCTGTATATCATGACATACTAGCCAAATACCCAGAGGTTACACGACCTCCTGGTATACACCGCACACCACCACACAATACTGTCCATCACATTCGTACCACACCTGGGCCACCCGTCTCATGTACACCACGTAGATTAGCACCAGAGAAACTGAAAATAGCCAAGTCGGAATTCGAAGCCATGCTTCAGAATGGTACTTGTCGACCATCGGAATCGCCATGGGCATCACCACTTCACCTCGCCCCTAAAAAAGATAATGGATGGCGACCGTGTGGAGATTACCGGATGCTCAACTCGCGAACCATTCCAGACAGGTACCCCATAAAGCACATTCACGACTTTTCTCACAGTCTGTCAGGTTGCACCGTGTTTTCGACCATTGACCTGGTTAAGGCTTATAACCAGATCCCTGTTCACCCGGATGACATCGCGAAGACCGCTATAACAACGCCGTTCGGCCTTTACGAATTTCCGTACATGACGTTCGGACTTCGTAACGCCGGACAGACGTTCCAGCGCTTCGTCGACGAGATGCTCAGGGGTCTGGATTTCACTTATGCATATTTGGACGATTTTTTAGTCTTTTCCAAAGACCAGGCGACTCATGAAGACCATCTTCATCAGTTGTTCGCAAGGCTCCAAAAGTACGGGATGGTTATTAACACTAGTAAGTGTATTTTCGGTGCCTCAGAGGTCACATTTCTAGGTTACCACATATCAGCCGAAGGTACCACTCCTCTTCCAACTAAAGTGGAGGCTATCAAGAGCTTCCCAGTGCCCAAAACAGTAAGGCAGTTACGAAGGTTCCTGGGAATGGTGAACTTTTACCGGCGGTTTATCCCTGGTGCAGCACAACACCAGGCACCATTAAATGCTCTTCTAACGGGTTCGGTGAAGGGTTCACATCCGGTTACTATTACAGGTAAAGAGCTTGTGGCATTTGAGGCTTGCAAAGAAGGTCTGTGTCAGGCCGCCATGTTAGCCCATCCTAATTGCAATGCCAAGCTCGCGCTAGTAACTGACGCTTCTGACAACGCCATCGGGTCAGTTTTGCAGCAGCTCGCTGGAGACACCTGGCAGCCTCTTGCATTCTTCTCTCGTAGGCTGAGTTCTACCCAACAGAAGTACTCACCCTATGATAGAGAACTCCTCGCCATCTACGAGAGTGTTAAATATTTCCGGCACATGATCGAGGCGCGTGACTTTGTGATCTATACAGACCACAAGCCGCTAATTTTTGCCTTTTGCAATCGGAAGGAAAATTGCTCTCCTAGACAGTTTCGCCACTTGGACCTGATTGCACAGTTTACCACCGATATCCGTCACATATCAGGAAAAAATAATGTGGTAGCTGATACTCTCTCTCGGGTCGAAGAAATTGCGCAGCCTGTCAATTTCGAGCAATTGGCCACAGCTCAGCAGTCGGATCCAGAGCTGAAGCAACTCACTGAAGATGGTACGAGCTCCTTGCACATTAAAAAGGTGCAGCTTCCAGGGGCTAATTTGGAGCTGTTTTGTGATGACAGCAATAGCACTCTGAGGCCATTCGTTCCTGAGTGCTTGCGTAGGAAAATTTACGAGAGCCTTCACTCTCTGAGCCATCCCGGTGCCAACGCTACGGCAAAGCTGGTTTCAGAGAGATACGTTTGGCCCGGAGTTCGAAGGGACTGCAGGAAATGGGTACGCTCTTGTTTGGCGTGTCAGCGTTCAAAGGTAACACGGCATGTTACTTCACCCATGGGTTCCTTTAAGCTACCAGCAGCTCGATTTCAATTTGTCCACATCGACCTGGTCGGACCATTGCCAGTCTCGCAGGGATATCGATATTGCCTTACAGCCGTCGATCGCTTCACGCGTTGGCCTGAGGCAATACCTCTAGCAGACATTACTGCGGAGACCGTGGCTAAGGCCCTTTTGAGCGGATGGATTTCGCGTTTTGGCTGCCCTACTGACATAGTCACAGATCGTGGGGCGCAATTCGAGTCAGCTCTGTTCAAGAGCCTGTCACAAATTGCTGGATTCCAGCATCGGCGAACAACGGCGTACCATCCATCTTGTAATGGTCTTGTGGAGAGGTTCCACAGGCAGCTTAAAGCGGCCATAGTCTGCCATGGTAGCATGAACTGGGTCGAGATCTTGCCTCTTGTGTTGTTGGGCTCTCGCAGTGCTGTTAAGGAAGACCTACAAACGTCTTCTGCCGTGTTGGTCTACGGCGAGCCGCTACGCTTGCCAGGCGAATTTTTCGAAGCCAAGAACGACTGTACAACAGACTTGACACAATTCACGTCAAGACTGCGTAGTATGGTTCGTAGCTTACAGCCTTCGCCTGCTTCCAGTCATAGCGGAAGTCGGCCAACGTTTGTTTACAAGGACTTAGCCACTTGCACTCACGTATTTTTGCGTGACTGTACTGTCGGTGGATCCTTGAAACCAGCGTACACCGGACCACATGAGGTCGTTCGGCGAGAAGACAAGGTTTTCACTTTACAACTAGGTGGAAAAAAGGTCACAGTCACAATAGACCGCGTTAAACCGGCCTACGTACTAAGTGACCCGGACACCACCCAACGAACACCAAACGCTCGTCACACATTTACACACACTCGACCACACCAACACACTCATCCACAGTCAGAACCATCACAAACAGAGGATCAGATCCTACCTGATGCAGAAATTAGAACTCGCTCAGGCCGTAGGGTTCGATTTCCTAACTATTATCGCCCGTAGCACGGTCTGGAGGGGGGTAATGTAGTGTCCCTACTATGCTACATGTTATTATTAGTATGTAATTAAATAAATATATATAATAGCATAAATAAATAATATACCATATTATATTGTTATTTGTTAATAAATAATAATGTTTAAATACATAGATAGTTACATATAAAATATTACTAAATATTGTTATAAAAACTTATTATTAGTAATGTAAAATTAACATACGTAGGGACAAACATATTTTGATTTATATTAGATATTTTCGATGGCTACTGCAATGCGCGTGGACCGGTTCGGAGGTAAGCTACCGCCCGCGCGCCCGCGTGCCGTGCCCCTCTCCTCAGAGACCCTGCGACGATCGGCACTTCAGTCCTCATCTACGCTCTGACGCGAGACGCATGTCGCTTTGGTTAAAATCCGCAGCTTACGATCGACGCGCATTGCTAGAACCTAGATCTAGTGCTTGCTATCTTTTACTTCTCGCTTGAGTTCTATCGCATTTCACTTCTGCTGTTTGTACTGTGCTCCCTGTAAAATTCTCCTTCATATTTCTCCTTCTAATAAACAATTGAAAGTGAGTGAATTTGGAACATCTTATTTATTTATCATCCTGCACACGCTTGCTTCAGATATGACCAAGTCATCAGCATATCCCTGGGTATACAAGTCTACCGAATTAAGTTCGTTTATCAGGCAATCAATTACAATGGACCACAGTAGCGGGGATAAGACCCCTCCTTGCGGGCACCCCCTCGTCACTCTCACATCAAGAGTGCAATCAAAGAGGGTCATCCGAACTGTCCTTGTAGTCAGCATTGATTCGACCCACACTAATGTCGTCTCATCAATACCTCTATCTCTCATACATTTGAGTATGATGTCTGTCTAGGTGTTATCAAAAGCTCCCTCAATATCTAGAAAGGCACAGAGGGCGATCTCCTTGTCTTCAAGCGCTCTCTCCAAACGATCCGTAAGCTCCATAAGGGCGGTTTCGGTCGATTTTCCTTTCTGGTACGCATGCTGCTTCACATGCAGGAGTATCACACTAAGGTAGTTCTCCCTGATGTGCAGATTAATAACCTTTTCAATCGTTTTTAGAATGAAAACGGTGAGACTTATCGCTCTAAAGTACTTAGGGTCGGCTTTATCCCGATCACCCCCCTTGGGAATAAACGTTACACGAACCCTAGTCCATTGTAGTGGAATATGTCCCCAAGCCAAACTAGCTCTGAAGATTCTCACTACAATCCCTAAGATGGCATCTTTACCTTGCTGGAGTAGTGCAGGAAAGACGCCATCCTCCCCTCCGGACTTATAGGGCTGTCAATCGCCCACGCAACTCTATGAGGTTTAATTATAGATGTGGCCCTCTTCCAGTCTTCTACAGAGGGCCTGGACTTAGTCATCCTTGTAGCCGGGGGGAGACTTGTGTGGCCCAGGACTTCTGAGCCAGGAAAGTGAATTTTTGCTAGGAGTTCTAGTGTCTCCCGGGCAGAGTTCGTAAAAATCCCATTCAGCCCTCTTAGTAGGCCGAGATGAGATGGAGGCGATTTAGACAGAATCTTGTGAATCTTGGCAATGTGTGGCGTGCTGTTGATCGCCTCACAGAACCTTCTCCAAGATTGTCTTTTTGCTCTCCTCAGTTCCTTGTTGAAGCCCGTGAGGGCAGAGCTGTAGGCATTCCAGTTAATAAACGTTGATTAATTTTGTAAAACTTGTATTTATTTTCACATTCCACATCTTTTTCATTGAGCGGTACATCTCGACTTTTATCATTTAGCACATATTTTAAAAGACTAGGATTTTAGTAAACTGATACAATTCAGGTAAATTATGGAAATAAGCGAATGCTAAGTAAATAAACAAAATCTCAAGAGTTATATCTTCATCTTTTGTTTGAAGAACATTGTGCTAGGATCATTATTTTTATGAGTTATTAGATGTTTTAACTTCGTGTATATCAGTTTACACAAAGACAACTTAATTGTAAGTACTTAGGTGCAACGTAATTTAACTATACAAGTATCATTTATTACATGATTAATGCACGTAATAGACAGAAGAACAGGTACAACTCACAGGTTTTACATGAATTACTTATAAGATTTAATATTTACCAATAAAACTAAAATATGCTATAAAAGAAAATGTTTTACTGTACTAAACAAGATACTCAAGTTTAACCTAGCCCACTTAGTTCATGAACTAGAATTTTTTAAATCTTGTTTTTGCTCTCCTGTAAAATGATGATTTTTCATTTGTATCACTTATCACAGGAGGCACAGATATTATATTATGAACATTACATGTAGGTAAGATAAAATATTGTACAATATTGACCAAAGTCCAAACATTTTGACGGCAAAATGTGTGCTTCCCGTGTGCCATTTAAGGCTCTGCTCACCCCTTTAGAGATATGTACGACGTGACATGTATTTATGTATATAAGATATCGTATGAGGTGCAGAAAGAGCAAACATCACGTGCAAAAATTTTACTACGTATAGGTATTTAATCGCAGAGAGAATAAATTAGGATTTTTATCCATACTGGGTCTTTAACATGGATTATCTCGAAAATCTTGCGCAGTAGGACATTGAGTCATATATCATTTTGTTTGTCTATAGATCCTCTATCGATATATACAGGTTTCAACATGGGCCGTTTTTTCAGTAAACGTCCTAAATTCCCGCAAAATTGTGGTTATCACTATGCCAAAATGTTCAAACCCCTCCCCTATTCGGAACGCGATTACGGGTGCTTTAATCGATTTCAGCGCGTCTCGGAACGCAGGGTTTGTCGGGAAAAGACACGTGTGTTTAGTGAGTTATACCAGGCATGTTCTTAAATAAAAATATGCTGCTCCGTGCTACGCTACGGGACGCGGGGCAGTGTGATGATTGCCTAAATAGCATAACCCTCTAAAACATTTTCAAGTTTCTTCAAAGATAATTTGCCTTTTCTATGACATTCCTAGCTCTGCACCGACCGAACCGCGAGGTCACACGTAATATAAATTCCTGCCCAATAACCACAAATTTTGAACCGCATTTTAATGTGTCGCGAGCAAATTGCAATCTTCTTGCACCGTGTCATCGCCTTAAGTTAAATGTCTGGAGGAATAGAGTTTAAGTTTCATAAAAATGGCGGCGCGGCCTTTTAAACTGAATAAGGATCGAAAAATTACATAAATTGGAAAAATGTGCCTTAGCTGCCTTCTACAGACTATATAATCTAGCATCAGAGAATTGGGCTTTCGATAAAGGTTTTGAGTTCGATTCCTGGTTGAGTTGTGACACTGTTAAATTGTTATAGTCTCTAGTTTGGTTAAGAGATTGCACGAATTACCAAATTGTCCGAAAAGTAAGATGATTTCGTGCTTCGGAAGGCACGTTAAACTGTCAGTCCCGGTTACTGTCTACGAAAAGAGTTGAGCCATGTCAGTAGACTTTGGTGGCTTTAGTCGGTCGTTGACCTTACAATCTAACCAATAAAAAGAAGAACACGGCTCAATAACTTTGGGTCCGTGAGGTCATTCATGGACCAGTAAACCTGCAACCCAAACAATAACAATAATGTTTGATGATGATGATATTACTCTATAAACAAACATACTGCATGATATTCCATTCGTAATAATCCTTTTACAGCCTCCGTGGCCGAATGGTCGAGATTTCGATGCCCATTACGGAGGTTCCGGGTTCGATTCCCGGTGAGGACACTGTCAAGCAAAAATCTTATGGTGAGACTTTCCCCAGTTTGGTTAGGACATTGCAGGCTGAATCACCTGATTGTCCGAAAAGAAAGATGATTCCGTGCTTCGGAAGGCACGTTAATCCGTTGGTCCGGCTACTATCTAGTCGTTCCATGAGCCAAGTCGGTGGCCTTTAGCGCCTCTATAACACTGGCACCAGGGTTTGTGAGGTCGGTTGTCGACCTTACAATCCACACGATGATGATGATGATCCTTTTACGAGTCTTTATTGCATAAAACTGAACAATTTTTCCAAAGGAACATAAGGTTGTAAATAAAAATTATTTTCCAACTAAAGCCCGTCACAGACGGAGCTATAATATATATTATAGCACGAGGCAGCCAGCTCTCTCATCACCATTCACTTTGTGTGCAAAGCGGGGGTCAAGCAGAATGGCTGGTCACTGATTGATTCGCCATTTTGTTTGACCCCCGCTTTGCGTGAAAGTGAATGGCGACGAGAGCTGGCTGCCTCGTGCTATAATATATATATTATAGCTGCCGTGTGTTATGCCCTTAAAGCTAAGCTGACTGCGCGGTTTTCAAAGCGCCATGTTGTTCAGTTTCATACACAGAACACTCGTATACACATTACTATAACACATCTAAATAACAACAATAATAATCAAAAACCTTCTTCAACGACAGGCCACATTATTAAAAAAAACTACTACTTAAATCGAATTTTATGAAAAACTGTCCCTGAAGTCGAAAATTTTCAATCTGATTTCCGACACATACGTGGACAAATATACCCATATTACATACACTTTTGAAGCCCATTCAGACGAACATAACATGAATATTGTGCTTTTCAAAAGTATTACGTAATACGGGTCAACAACCTCCTTTTATTAAAGTCGGTTAATTAAAAAGAATACTCCCTGACCTCTGCGAAGTACCAGGCGCCCATAAACAGTTAACAACTGAAGTGAAGCATTCTCAAGCCACTTGTTTTTTCTCAGCCAGCTAGCTTGCGGTGCATCGTGGGCCTCCTGATTTATACGCTGCTTATCGCGCGGTGAATTTATTTGTCTGCTTGCTCCTCGCTCCTATGCTGGCCTGGTACTTGTGTTGGGAATTGTGTAGAGACGGCGTGGAACTCTTTGATTATATTTACTAGAAAACGGTAAAGAGACAAAGCGAAGACTAAAGTAGTCATTAGTCAATACGAAAAGAAAAGAAGCAATATGGCCATATTGATTATTGTGTAAGGAAGACTAGTCACATTGGATTATAGAATACTAGCAATCTGCCCGTGGCTACGCTCGCGTTATGTAAGATTTTTCCTTGGGAATATGACTTTTTCCCATAAAAAGTACCCCATGTATTAATCCAGGGTACAAACTATCTCTATTCCAAATTTAATTTAAATCCATCCAGTCAAACCAACATCCAACAAACATCAAATTTCACATCACCGGAACAAGCATTTAAATACACGGTGTTACAAAAACCCCGTAAATTTTGTATGGAGACCATCTACATTTTGTATGGGAATGCGATTTTTTTAAATCGTTTTTCGACCTATGTTCTTTGGGGAAAGTTGTTCAGTTTTACGAGCAGATTCACACCCTTTCGGCTTTATTTGTAGTTTTGTAACACCTGGTATATTTTCACATTTATAATATTTGTGTGATTTTGGTCTCTTGATGGGGAAATAGCGTATATAATATATTTATATCAGTTAATGTACAAAAGCTGCAATTTTTTTTAGATACCTACCTAATATTTGCTCAATACGAGTACTCTGGGATAAAGCGAGCAATATTTTGAGACTACTTAAGATCGAACAAATCTTTCTCAATTTAAATAAATGCTCACTCAATATTTAAATAAATACTTTATTCGGGCATAGTTATGTTCATAACTACATAAAACTATATCCTATTCAAGGCAGATTTATCCAAAATCTAATTTAAAAAACAAATCAATTTATCCATGGTACGTACGATCATTTTTTCTGGATTCGCACCGCTGTACTTTGTGATTTAAATGTGGCAAAATTTTGCTTACTTGTGCCTAAAAAATAAAGTAATAAAACCAATGAAACTTCCACCCCATTCCTAGCTCTACCGCCAACAATGTCTCCGGGCTGTAATTGTACAAATTATAAATTTGTGACCGACTGCTCGCTGCAGGATTAAATCGCAGCAAATGCGGTGCTGCCGCTGCTTCAGTGCAGCAAACCGCATTGCTGCTCTTTGTATGATATGTTATGTTTGTAGATGTTTATTTGTAAGCATTATAAACATTCGATATTGAAATTGAGCGATAATTTTGAATGTGTTGAAGTTGTGACTGAAACTACCACGTGGTTTAGCGGTCGGAGCGCTGACTGGGATATCGATCCGGGATTCTAGGTTTGACCGGATCCCGGTGTTGGGACAATTTTAAAGAGAATAAGAGGCTGTCCCCAATTTGGTTAGTACATGGCTGAATCGCTTGACTGTACAAGTAAGATGATTTCGTGTTTCGGAAGACAAGTTAAGCCATTATTGCTTCCAGCTACATCCACGGAAATAAGTAGTTCTTTCTTACGTAAAAATATGGCATGTCAAAGGACTTTCTCGTCTCAATAACTGTTACACCAGGGTTTCTAAGGTCGGTCCAACAACAAAATTGTTCAGTAATGTATCCTTCTCGAATTTGGTAAATACTACGGCGTAGACTCGTAATACTACGGCGTAGCACTCGTAGCTACGCTTGATATACCGCTAGCGCTACGGAGCTACGACATGGTTATTCACAACAACACATACTGCACTTAAAATTTATTAGCTATTCATTATGCCTATGTATAGGGAATCCGTACAGATAGTATCGGTAGATACATTATTATTATTAAGTATTCCATGTTCAATAAACCCCTACGAATATTAGAGGAGCAAAATTTTAATTTCAGACAGCGAGCGAACAGCTTTAGCAACTGGCACACCAATTTAAACTAACTGTCTTCGCCTCTTACTGGTTTTTTGTAAAAAAAAATATAACTAATAATGTGCAAAACTTAGTACTCTGTTCTGTAATCTCTTTTTAACTTTTGCTTGTAGGAAGAACAAAATACCTAGAAAAGTGTGATTTACTTTTAACGGAAAAAAAAACAGACAGTGAAAATGGTATCAAAAAGCTGATATGAAATTAAGTGTAGAATACCTATTCACCTGCTAGTTTAGACATACCCACGGATGGGTGACCGAAAGTAGTATTCGTTAAGAGCGTCTTCCGTGCTTCGAATGACACGTTAGATCGTTGTAGATTCCAGCACAGTTGTAACTACAAGTCAGCTTTAAAACAAAGTTGGTTGATCTGCCCACTGAACTAACAAAGCATATCCGATCACACAGATAGATTAAATTCTGAATTTGACACATACAACCTTTTACTAAGGGAAAATATGACACATACCTAAACAATAGAAATACCTAGCTACAAAGCGTAGGACAGGAAGTAAGCAATAGGGGGTGAAACTAAAAAGTAACGGCCGACATTATGTAAGTTCGAGTCGGGCCGGCTAACTGCAATAGTCGAGCACGTGGAGCAACGAAACTAAACTAGAACTAGGAAGCAAGTCAAACTGATAAATTGAGGGTTGTTATCAGGTCATATATCCCCACCAGAGGATATGAGCCTACCCTGAAAAAGGACATACCGGCAGTCAGTCGACCACGCTGGCTCGTTGTATACAAAGGTTGGTTGTGTTGTGTGTAAAGTCGACCAACCCACACTGGGACACTGGGCCTTAGGCCTGAACAATTCAGGGTAGGGGTAAACCCCTCGCTGGGAACGTATATGAATGAGCTGGTAAGAGAAATGATAGTTATAGATCTTATTTAGTTAAATTAAGGTAGCAGGATCATCATCATATTTCAGCTGACAAACGTCCACTGACAAAGGCCTCCCCCAAGGATCTCCACGACTTGGTTGGCCCGCATCCAACGGCTTACTGCGACCTTCAGCAGATCGTAGGTCCACCCACGCTGCGTCTTTCGATACGAGGCTGCCACTCGAGAACCTTTTGCCCCATCCGACGTCAGTTCTCCGATCAATGTGAAACACTCACTGCCACCATACTTTCACACGATCACGCAACCTACTTTGATACCGCCTCCATACTTTCACACAGCATTGCGGACTAGATTCGTCTCGCGCCATATCGCGAGGTTTTTCCCTCGCTAATTACTGTAGTGCGCCATAACGACAGCTCCGCCGCAGTTTGTGGGGTTTCATTCCAGCTGGTGCAGCACGGTGATAGAACTAAGAACCATGTCATCATGAATAGGCACAGAAAAGTGTGTTTTGGATTTTTTCTGGTGAATTAAAGTTTTGGTTGGATGTATTGGTTTCTGATGTTTCCTTTATTGTGAAAGCTTAAGTCCACGAGGGTGGGACTTCGAATAAGACTTTATTTTCCCGTAAAAAGTATCCTGTGTTAATCCAGGGTACAAACTATCTCTATTCCAAATTTCATCCCAATCCGTTCAGTAGTTTTTGCGTGAACACCCATTCATACAAAGGATAAGGATAATTATTATAATGTGATGTGATTTTCTATGGCCTTTTATTGTCATGTGTGACCTTACAGCTTGGAGGAACAGAACCTTACAGCTTACAGGTCGACAAGACAACTGACCTTTCAAATGTATCAAGATTGGCTATCACGGAGAAATAGCAGTAATGTAAGTTGTGTCATAGATAACTTAGTAGTTACTTCATCAAAAGATGTGGTTATAGTATGAAAAGAAAAGGAAACAAAATTGTCATCAAATACTAATTTATTTATTTATTTATTACTGTCCCTTATTCTTAATATTCTTCTTTTTCTTAATTAAACTAGTTGAATCATCGTTCAGTTGCTGGAAGAACGCTTTAGATGTTTTCAATGACTTGTCATTCGATTCAACGGCTTTAGTAGTGTTTTTATGTTCCGTTACTTTCTGTACTACTCCCTTCTTACGCTGCAACTTCTTCTTTTTCCTCCTCTCCCTATTCTTGTCTGTTTGTGTCCTTTCCTCTTTACTTATTAGCTCTCCTTTACGTTTCCTCTTGATCTCTTCCGGAGCTAATAATGTGGCATCACTCGTAGCAATCGGAGCCACTTCTTCCAAACTAATGGCAGGAGTATTGCTGACAATTTTGACTTCAGCTTGTGGTGGTTTCGGTGTATAATGATAATGGCTTAAAGCATCAAGTTTAGAAAATAGTTTTGACATGGCTTCACGGATTTTAGTATGCTCCTCCGGTTCTTTTTCTTCTTCGGTTTCGCCAGATAATGCTTGTTTCTGTTTAAGGTACTCAGCTTCGTACACCTGAGCCAGACTAAGTTTGCTCTTAGAATGATCCAGGATCTCTTGCTTGCGGAAGTTCAACTGATCATCAACTGGTTTCTCTTTCTTGATGACATCGTCCCACGCTTTGTCTTTAATCCTCTGTTTGATGATGTCTTCTAAAGTTAGGGTAGTTTGTTCTGTAATTATTGGTGCAGGTCTTGAAGTAAGATCAAAGTCAACTACTTCTTGTAGGAGTGAATTCTGTGGACGTTTCGTAGCATCAACTTCTCCTTTTAACTGCCAAGGGGCATCCGATAAAGTCTTCTGCTCCAATCTGGATATTGTTTGCTGTAAGCGCTGTTGACGCCATTCAAAGTCAGATTTCTTTTCATCTGCTGTTAGTTGTTTACTAGGTTCCGTAGCTACTTCACTGTCTTCAGAATCGGATGCATCATCAGATGAAACTCCTGCAAATTTGACTTTCTTCCTGTCTGTTTTTATTGATTGCTTTTCTTTAGGCATTTCTTGATCATCATGATGATTTCCATTGTTTTCCTCATCATCAAATTCTTGAGGTTCTACTGGACCATTCTCTTCTTGTTCATCAAAGAAATCATTGTACATCATTTCTTTGCCACCTTCTTCTTCATCATCTTCACTGTCCATACCTTCAAACATGTCAATAGACTCATCATCACTTCCTGCTTCCTTTTCAGCTTTACCTTCATTCTTCTCTTCCTTGAGTAAGAACTGCTCCATTTGTTTCAATTTGAAAAACTTATCATCAACTATAGTAGACTTAAATTTCTGTTTCTTTTCTTTCTTTTGCTTAGGTCTGCTAGTTTCCATGTCATCGTCTGATGGCATATCTTCATTGCTACCTTCAGAATCACACTCTTCATCTTCAACTTCTTTCTCCTCGTTCTGAGGCGTCTCTACAGGGAATACCAACGTATCTTTTGCAGATATACAGTTGGCTACCTCCCATACAAGATGGTCCCAGCACTCGTTGTTTTGTAGTTCGATTTCTTGCCAAATCTGCTCTTCGTCAAAATCCTGGATGATGAGTTCAGGTAGAGCACTCTTCTTCTCTTTCTTCTCATAATTTTCTTCGGTTTTCGTAAAGTCGTAGAGGGATTTAACCAAGTTTTTGATGTCGTCTTTTACGTCCTCTTGAACTGACAGAAATTTAATAGGTTTTCGAGTTAAAGAGTCGAATTTATCAATGGCACGCTCCACTACGCTAGAAGGCATGATGGTGTTTGTATAAAAGAAAGTTTTCACCACTTTAAATGGCTTTTTCACGAAAATAACCCACAAAAATCCACGAAATCAACAAAACCACATGCGCTGAAGTTGACGTTTGATTTGACAATAATTGACAAATACGTAATGTTGCCAGGCTAATTAAATTAGTCCGTGCACACAAGCGTTTCAAGGTGTTTATCTATGGTTATTCAATCTCATCCGACAGCAATTTTTCTGTCAGTCAGTCGTTCATTCATTCGTCATTCGTTCATTTAATCCACCAAGGTGGTCTACGTTTCCTAGTTTTATTTTAGAAAATTTAAGTTATTTCGTGGTATTTTACTTATAAAGAAAGACTGTAGTGTGTAAATACAAATGTCTGGATCTCATCTAGTGTCTTAGTACTTAAATAAACGTGAAATTCTACTCCAAAACTGTGCATTCCAACAGGTGAGTGCGTGCATCATAACTGTATTTCGTGACGGTCTAGCTTTCATGCATGTATTTTTCACTTCAGTGGTCGAGGACGCTTGGGTACGCGGTAATAACCTTGTAGAACAATATCGAGTTGACCGCCCACACGGTTTGAACTATATCTTGTCGATTGTAGTAAATGCCATGCCCTCAAAAGTGAAAGGCTGGGCTGGTGACATGTTTTTGTTTGTTTTTTTATTGCTACTGTGCGACGTCGTCGTCAGCGAGAAGTGTAGCACCTACAAATACTCATCTTTTCTAAGGAATTCACGTCTGAAAAGTAATATTGTTCTTATATATTTATTGCACACAATTTCAACATACATTTGATTAAAAATTTACATTGCAAAGGCGAGCTTATCTCTACAAAGAGATTTTTTCCAGCCAACCTATTCATGTAGTAAGAGAGAAGAATAATTTAAAAGTAGACAAAAAGTGTGCTATCAACATCAACGGCCCGTACAAGTGTGCTACTGAACATTCTTCTCGTTTGTGTTATGTTGAGTGATACATTGTCATTGGCAAAATACGTCCAATCTAGACGTGAAGCCATTTAAAAAAAAAAAAAGTGTGCTATGTATAATGTAAATAAATAGATCTACTTGAATATAAATATTATATAACAATACATAATATACATATCATAACAAAATCCAAACATACAAATACATACATACACATATTTACATTATTATAAATAAGTTACATAGATACGAAGTGATCTTTTAATCTCTTTTTAAAAAGGTCTATAGAGGTGTTTTCCTGTATAGCTTTGGGAAGTCTATTCCACAACAGTACAGCTTGCACGGAAAAGGATTTTAAAAATACTGGTGATGCAGTCTCACCTAGAGCGCGGTTCTTTGTTTTATTAAACTTGGATAATCTTGCCTTATAAACATTATTGCATTAGTAACCCTATCATTGTTCATCGGCATGTTATTTTTTACTTAGCTGCACTCTAGTTACTTATTATGGCCAGCTTGCAGTCTAATATGTAACCAGGACATTATATTATAGAAAAACATTGAGAAAATTTAACTAAATGAATAAAACCTCAACAGTACTCTATGTGACATTGAGTTAAGACAGTGGTTTATCAATCATTATTATATTTCTCCTCTATCTCAAGTCTCTCCATGTTCCTTTCCCTACTCGTATCTCTTATCTTCTTATGAATCCTCTCCTTTATTATAATGTAATATCGTTATTTATTATATGTAATAATATAAAGATTGAGTTTATCCGTTTTTTATTTACCTTACTGTCCTTCCAAAATTACTTTGTTTGTGTTTACTATTGAGCGCATTTAGTTTCCCTACCTTGTAAATAACATAACTTGACACTGGCACAAAGACAAACTAGTGCCATAATGGCAAAAAAAAAAATATGCCTTTAATTTCTGACTTTTTTAACAAATGTTGTTATTTTCACAATATATTGCTTCCTGTGTCAGATTGCTGTTTGGAAAAAGCCTCCTTGATTGTGATTAATGGTTTATTCATTGGCATCACCTTTATCCAAAGACCCGGCATTACTGTATAAATTGTACAACTCATCTATAAAGGGTTGATGATAAATTATATGGATAAATAACTTGTCTAAAACTATGAGGCTGGCATAGTCGCCAAGTGCGATTAAAGCCTCGTCAAAAATTAGATATAAAAAAAAAAATGGTTTATTCATAATTTTTCTTTGTTGAATTCTCGCCTTAACTTGTCAAAAACCACGAGACTGGCATAGTCGTCAAGAGCGATTAAAGCCTTGTTAAAAATTAGATATAGAAAAAAAAATCCTCTCCTTTCAGGTAAATAGTGATGGATGGACAAGACATGGAGATGAAGTTTGGCGGAGGGGGAGAAGTAGGGGGCTTAGAGTTGTGCATCGTTTGCGGTGATCGAGCTTCAGGGAGACACTATGGAGCTATTAGTTGTGAAGGTGCAATGTTGTTTTTTATGTTAATAGAGTTTCAACATCATCTTTTCACAAGAGGTGTCTTAAATCAAATCCAACTTAGAAATAATTTGTGACAGGCAGGATACGTACTAAAAAAAAACTTTAACTACTTATGAGCACAGATGTGATCCAAAAGTGAAAATAAACAATAAACATTTTTGAATATTTATGTGGGTATCTACAATTTTTTTAATTTAGTAATTAAATTTTAAATATTATGTTCCTGCAATTATCACAGGTTGCAAAGGCTTCTTCAAGCGTTCAATCAGGAAAAAACTGGGCTACCAATGCCGGGGCAGCATGAACTGCGAAGTCACCAAACATCATCGCAACCGCTGCCAGTACTGTCGGCTGCAGAAGTGCCTCGCTTGCGGCATGCGAAGTGACTGTGAGTATCTTTTATGGATTGATTTATAATTTAGTATGCAAGCTCACCTGTAGGTGGAGGAAACTCAGTGAAAGCAAAGAGGTCAGCTGGAAATTCAGAGACAAACGCTCCACATTATATTTTCTGTTTTAATAAAAAATGCATTTCATGTTTTATTAAAAAACAAAATTATTACAAAAATCATTTAAAAAATAATAAAGGTGAAATAAAAATGTCAAAATATGGAAGTTACAAATTGATATTTTTTTTGCATTGATTTATTACTTCATCATATTATTTGTTTTAGAAATTAAATAACTTGCTTTAAACTATAATGATTAATCAAGGAAAGATAAAACTATATTATAAATATGTGGGGACATCTCACACACGGCCGTCTAATCCCAAACTAAGCAGAGCTTTTACTATGGGTATTAGACAGCTGATATAAAAAAAAAAGGCATACTACCAACTAGGCTTCAGAGCCGTCATGAGTCTTTTCATAATTTTATAGCAAAAAGCAATCCTATTCAGTATTTTCTAAATATAAAATCGAAAATCCAATAAACTTAGTCTGAAACGTTAAATCATCGCGACGCATTATGAGCAGTAATTCTTGCACTGTTTGGCCAGCGGTCCAGCATGAGAGGAAGCCAATCGTGGACAAGAACAAGGGTGAGCGGGACGGGCACGACAGACAGGCGGCTTACTCCAAACTCCTCGGGCTGGCTGGACAGGCTCAGGTAAGATAGTACTGCTTCATATCATAATAATTACAACCAAATCAGCCTTCATCATCAACATCATCTCAACTGAACGAGGTTATACACAAATTATGTATTCCTGGCATTAAACTATTTGCAATAGCTACATTATTAATGATGTATTAAATTAAAATTTCTAAATTCAGTTGTAGGATTAGGTCTAGCAGATAAGAATTCTTATTTCATAATACAATATCAGGGTTTGTGAGGTCGGTTACAATCCACACGATGATGATGATGATGATGAATCCAATATCAGAATATTGTATTGTAGGTAGCCATCATAACAATTTAATGTCTTGTATTATGATCTAGCCACTGTAAAGGATTCTAGGTAATTTTTTGGACAAACGATGTGGTGTCCTTTTTGACGCCAAGCCCTTACGTGATGGGTGCTTCTTTGTGAAAAGTTATGGATACAATTAAAAAAAAAAACATCCATATTATGTCAAGCTATAATGGAAGTTCATTATGCCTCTTGAGATGTTACCAGTAAGAAAATCAAAATTATTGACATACAAATATGTATGCGTCTTAATCCTTTCCGCAGCAAATAAATCCCAAGGAAGAGCCTTCGGAAGCGTTTAGCGCCGTGTCCCCTTCGGCCCCGGCGCTCAACTTCGCGCTCGCCGCCGCCGTCGCTTTTAATAAGGGAAGCCCAGGTAATTCCGCTACCTTTTAAACGATATTTTCAATATGGTTATACTTGTAATTATAAATGTTACGTAGTGAAAAAGGTATTGAATTTATAATTTTAAACTTTCGCGGTAAGCCCGTAAAATGTCTCATAAATGTTATGGTATTGAATTTGAATGTGGATGGATATGTTGGGAGAGGACAACCAAAGAAAAGATGGATGGATTGTGTAAAAGATGATATGTGCGTGAAGGAGGGATGAGAGTGTTGAAATGACGGTTAATAGGGATGAACGGAGGAAGAAAACATACTGCGCCGACCCTAAATGATGGGATAAGGGCAAGCGAATGATGATTGTAATTATTATACCAGGTGGAATGATGACACGAGGAAGGTCGCTGGTGGTGGCTGGATGAGGAGAGCGGGTGATCGTGCGCTTTGGCGTACCCGAGGGGAGGCACAAGTCCAGCAGTGGACTGCAATATGCTGATTGATTAATTGAATGATTGTAATTATTAAGCGAAAAACGGACGTAATCTGTAACAATAAATAATCAAAATTATGCTTGTGTCAATTTATACTTGTAAAAATATATATATTTTTACTAAAACATATTATACATTGAACTGATTGATGATGATAAGTGCACAATATGACAGATCATCATCATCATCGTGTGGGCTGTAAGGTCGACAACCGACCTCACAAACCCTGGTGTCAGTGTTATAGAGCCGCCAAAGGCCACTGACTTGGCTCGTGTAACGACTAGATAGTAGCCGGGACCAACGGCTTAACGTGCCTTCCGAAGCACGGAATCATCTTCCTTTTCGGACAATCAGGTGATTTAGCCTGCAATGTCCTAACCAAACTGGGGAAAGTCTCACAAAGAGATTTTTGCTTGATATTGTCCCCACCGGGAATCGAACCCGGAACCTCCGTATTAGGCGTTCCGGGTTTTCATTTCATCATTTCATTTCATTTCATTTCATGAAAACCAAATGGCTGCAAAAGAGACAAGAAAAATTGTACGTGCTGTCAGGACGGCATTCTTACTATGCGATAGGTATAGTGATTACATTACTGACGAAATATTTTTAATAGAAAACTGGTATAATTTTCTTAAAATAATCATTTAGTATCTCCTGTAAAATCGTATTTCAGGAGGTTCAGTCGTCGAAGTTTTGTAATACTTTGTTTTTTTTCTTTCTTATCGTGTGAAGCTGCTATGCCTACATATGTATTGTATCTGTTCTAGTGTCTCCATATTTAACTCCCGGCGCGCCGACTGATATAGAAGGTGCGCGCCGACAACAGATCATGCTGCAAACACAACTCGCCAAGAATCTATTTAAGATGGGACAGTTCGGTAAATATATGTAATAAAATAGCGCACCCAAAGTTTAGACTGTGTAAGGTTAACAATTCATTCATGGGGAACTGTAAAAATATGTTATGTTCTAAGGCCTACTATACGATAAATGATTACTTAGATGATAAAAACGTCAGGTCAACTGTTGTTCCAAATGTGTATGATTTATGTATGATTCTTTATATATGTTTTAAAAGAAAAGTACAAAAGATACGAGTCCTGTGGAGTTTCTTCTGGCCGTTCTTCTCCACAGAGGGCATACACTGGTAGTGAACGTGCCATCCATGATAGATTTGACGTCGAAAAATTATTTGTAAAAATCTTAATTCAAATAAAATATTTTTGATTTGTTTTTTTATAGAAAGTGATATTTGTTTGATTTCATTTAGTTGTAAGGTGTAAAAAAGGCAAATTTCCATCATTTGTGGCACATAAGTGTGTGTTCTGTGATGGCACACATTACTCATTTCATAGTTATCTCATATACTCGTATTATCCATGTTGTTGTTAGTCACAATCAATAAGTCCAGATCTTAAATTCAACACAAGTCACAATTTCATTAAAAAATATACTAATAAGATTAATACGAGTAATAATTATAAATAAATAGTACCAATGAAGAAAATAAAAAAACAATAATTTAGATTAAAAATTGTGTGTCCGAGGCCTATCACCAGTTATAATATGCAGCTTATTATTTTCTTTTATTTATTTGTTTTCTTAATTTACATTTGTTTCTTTGGTACAGGTGCTATCAACGAATACTTGCAGTCAGCTTACGGCGCGTCTCCCGAAGTGCCGCTACCCAACTTGCATACCAGCGGTGCGCAGGAGAACCAACAGACTGAAGGTGAGGCTTATTTGTAAGGTATAAGATTGTCACAATGGAGAACACCGATAGGTTCTTATTTCACATCAAAACATGCCTTATATTAAAGTTTATATCATCATTACATTACATTTTTATTTCACTTCAATACATGAAATATTACCAAAGTTATGACCGCGAGAAGTTCCGAGGGTGTGACGTCATATGCAGGCGGTGTAATAGGAACGTTTGACGTCACAGCTACCACTCGCCTCGTGCGGAAGTGTGCACTTAGATCGTTAATAAGTCAGTCATTTTTAAAGATATTAAAAAAAACAATATTTTTTGTAATTTTTTATAGAACATTTTGGCATTTTCAGCTAAAGTCGTTGGTCAGACAAATTAATTTAAATTAACATTTTATTTATCCCATTTTCCCTCTCCCAGCAGAAGACACGAGCATCCTCAGCACGCCCGAGTCGTTCCAGCTGCACGTGACCCTGCCTGCGCCCGCGCCGCCCCACCTGCGCTTGCACGCGGTTTGTGAGGCGGGCGCGAGGCTTCTGGCCGCTTGTTCCAGGTGGATACTGGCTGTACCCGCCGCTGCTTCTTTGCCGTGAGTTTTTTTTTGTAATATCCTACAAGTTGCACCAGTTTTTATAAACAAACGGTTCAAAAAGAAAAACCCACTACCAATTCGTCGCTAACTATACAAGTATGTATTTATTAGCGGAATTTATGTCCCCGTGTGGATCTGAATGGCTCTCCCTTGGAGTGGGTCCCGTCGTTCCGATATCTGGGTCATGTGCTGAGCCAGGACCTGTGCGACGGGCTCGACCTGCAGCGCTCGCCGTGCGCGCTAACATGATCGCTCGCAGGTTCGGCAAGTGCTCGAACTACGCTGAACTGAAGCTGTTTACGGCCTACTGCCAACCGCTATATACTCCACAGCTATGGATGAACTATACCAAAGAAGAGTATCGGACGCTAAAGGTTCAATACAATAACGCGTTTCGAGTTCTTTTTCGATTGCCGAGGTATTGTAGTGCCTCTCAGATGTTTGCCGAGGCCCGCCTGGCGGGACTTGATGCACTGATCCGTCACTGTGCTGCAAAATTTAGACAAAGTGTGCTTGCTACGTTCTGGTAATAAACTGATTATGACTATTTGTAATTTTAACTGCTTTGGTCTATTTAAATACTGGTGTACAATTTTAAAATAAGTTTAGTCCTAAGTACCAATTGTCTTTCGCCTCTGTATATGGAGTAATCCGAAATAAATGATATTTATCTATTTGTGTAATGTATATCAGCTGTCTGGTACCCATAGTACAAGCTCTGCTTAAGTTGGGATCAGATGGCCGTGTGTGAAGATGTCCCCACATATTTATTTATTTATTATTTTATTTGCGAATGGGACAACCTACTACCAATTCTTAGTAAACACCTTATTTCTAAACCAAGATTCTTCCGTTCCAGGTTCGAGGTCCAAGTGATTCTCCTAAAGAAATGCTGGCCTGAGTTATTCGTGTTGGGTCTGTCCATGTACAGCGCCGCTCTATCGCTCTCGGCGTTGCTTCCGTTGATGGTCAGCCATTTGCAAGGCGTGCTGAGGGATAGAGCCAGTGGAGACGCTGACGTCACTAATAATTCTACACAGGTAAATACCCCATACAAACAAAAAAATAATTTTCCAAATCGGTTTAGGCGTTTTCAAGAAATCGGGTCGAAGGTCTAGTTCAAGTGGAGACGTTGATGTCACTAATAACTACACAGGTCAAATGTAACGAGAAATATCATTTTCGCAATATATCATTTGCGCGAAATGTTCGTTTCGCAAAATATTTTATAAGTTAGTTATTAACAGCTAGCAAAAAAAAATTTAAAAAAAAAATAACATTTCTTAAGCCAGTTGAAACGCTGACATTACTAACGCAGGTAAAAATTTAACCTGCGCGACATGTAATTTTCGTAATAAAGCCTTGTCGCGAAATACTCTTTTATCGAAATGTCTTTAAACATCTAGGTAGAGGCATGCAGTATAAGTCAAAAAACCTAAACTTGCTCAAAATGGAAATTTTAAAAAATTACGGAGTTATGGGGGTTGCCAGCTTACAACGTCCACCGCTAAAGCTGTTTTCCTCTAGTTACATTTCTCAACCAATAAAAAAAAATTACGAAGTTATGAGGGTTGGAACGTAAAAAAATCATAAATCAGCCATTTAAAAAATAAAGTACTCGCGAGGTTTACAGCTCACAGAGCCACTAGTACTAGGTGATACTAGATGATATCGCTGTACGTACAACTAGTTGCATTTAGCTGTTATATTTCATGTCGTTTTAACCATTCCAGATAACAACGGCCGACTACTCCGACTCGTCAATCTCCGAGGTGAGCGGCATGCTGTCCCGCCTGCAGCAGTTCCTGGCGCACACCGACCAGCTGCGGCTCAGCGAGCGCGAGCACGCTCACCTGCGCGCGCTCTGCCTGTTCTCACCAGGTCTGTACGAGCTACTCATCAAATTCGCATTTAGACAGAATAGTAATAGGTCAAAATTACAAATTGACAGAATAGCAATCGATCAAATTCGCATTCCGTCAAAATTGCGAATGGGCAGAATAGCAATCGGTCAAAATAGCTCCTTACATTACAAGTGCTTTCGTAGAAAGCTTTCTTTTAACAAACTTAGGAATATGTATTCTTTTAAATCTCTTGAGTCACGTCGAGTTTTGCTTGATGCGACGCTGTTTCATAAAGTGTGTAACAATGCACTTGACTGTTCAAGCTTGACGAGTTATCTTGCTTATCGTGCGCCTTTGCGTTTTTAACGTACTTGCAACCCTCATAAACTGTTTGTTACAACTCCCTCTAGAACACATGCTGGATCACGCTCTCCTATGCACCGTTTAATTTCTACGTATAACGACAAGTTTATGCATATTGATATATTTTCTACATCCTGTAACAGATTTAGGAGTTTAGTCATTAAAGAGCTTCAGTAGTAAATTGAATTTGTATTAATTAATTAATTAATTTGTTTATTGTGAGTTCAACTCTGTTTCTGAACTACTTCTTTTTTTAACCTGTGGATAGTGTTGTTGGCGGTGTATAGATGTAATGCTCCATATTTACATTATTTTTATAAGAAATACTTTGTACACTGTTGTTTACTGTTCCAAATAAAATAAATAAATCGTCAAAATAGAAATCGGTCAAATTCGCACTCCGTCAACCGCGAATGGTAGTTCTCAGGACTCGTCAGGCTTTTGCAGTTCATCCCATTCACACTTTATCCTAATCTCAAGTAGTTCCGTCACTAACTTACGTTTTTACTCCACAGATGGCGTCCCAGACTTCCTAAGCTCAAAGCTCCAGGACTACCAATCCCGCGTGCTCCGTTCTCTCAAGTCGCTCTGCGCTAGCGACGACAATCGTCTGGCAACGCTGCTTCTACTGTTGCCTACATTGAGGTCGTTCACTGGACCGTTTCTCGAAGACGTGTTCTTCGTAGGATTCGTGGGAGACGTGTGCATTGATGACGTCATACCGCATCTATTGCACGCTCAACGCTAGGTAATAATGATAGAGATTTGTTAAATATCTGTTGACTCAAAATGACATACCGTGAATATCTATCGTATCGTATAATGGCCTCGATTCGGGATGTCATGCTCTAATTCTAATTTTAAAATCCAGCTATCCTTATCGTTTTTATGACCAATGAAAGAGAGGTGATGAACTAATGATATTATTTTGAACGAATGATAACCTAAAATAAGGGCATAGCTGTCAGTTTAAGAGATTTTTAAGTCACATGTTTTAAGTGCTCTCTAAAATCACGGCCATAAGGTTCAAAATCGATGTTTGACAGCTCTAATATTAGGATGGCCATTCTCCTGTCCCTTTTTAACCTTTTAAAGGTGAAAAGGACTGACGAACTTACATTAAGGACTAGGGCGTGACTGTCTGAATCGCCACCAATATATTCGTGAATATCTTAAATTGGGAAATGAGGATATTTCCTTGTAATAAGAAAGGAAGTTGGTTTTTCAGTGTCTTGTTGGAATAATTAAACGTGTTGGCCTAGACAAATTAAGAACATGCTGGTTGAATTCCTATCTAAGGTTTCTTTTTCTACGCTACAATTTGAAATATTATTAGTTAGACGCAAAATGTCTAATTAGCGAAATGTCCAGTAGTTGTATAACATCCAAATGATGGCATATATTAATAACAGGACAGAAATAAGTCTAACATCACATTGACGAACTAACATGAGATGTTTGTGATATATTTTTAGAAGTTAATCTTACGTTTCTTCTTTACAGATCCCATCAAGAGCTCCGGTAGTATTATTTATCATAGGCTATAGTTACTTTATTACAGTACGATACAAGATTAAAAAGGTGCGCTGTTTAAGTTTATTGACTTACACTGTATTCAGCCAATTCCTGTTTTATACAACCAATCGCTACCGATCGCGAAGAATTGCGAATAAGACCAGTTGCGAATTGGACGATTTGCTAGTAATCCGATATTTCACTTTATCAAATCTCTTCTTTATCATGTTTTTTTATATGACGTCAACACCAAATCTAAGCCCATTATTAAACTAATCTTTTGTGTCGTTCTGTATACCTATAGTAAAATTGACTTATTAATTTCGTAAGTAAACATTTATAGGTATTTATACCTGCACACAGGACTTCCAGTGATTATTATTGCAAATTTTATTATATCTTTATGAGTACGTCCCCACTAAGAGGCTTGAGCCTTAAATTAGGGTTTTCTCTTTAAATGCATTTTAAATAACTGCAATATTATTTGTCAGTCAGTGGACATAAAATTCACGTAAAATATAAATAGGGAATATGCATGATTTCGTTCTTCTAATCCCACAAATCCTGATGACAAACTAGCCGTCAATGGCCTACGAAAATATTCTTAAAACCGCCTTAATAAAAAGCAAAATTGTTGGTTATAAATTATAATTAAAAATACTAAGACAATTATAGTATTGTATAGTATTAAAAATAGTAGCAACGAATCCGAAAAAGCCACTTCAGAAAAAAAAAAGGGAAAACCGACTGACCAATCATAAGACGCGGTGTCTAAAACACCTTGTAAAGTCTTCAAGTCAGATTTAATTTCTTATCGTGCGAGTTGTTCGAACGGCTTAAGATAGGTGATTCAGCCTGCAATGTCTTCCTTATCTAACTGAAGCCAGTCTCCCAACATGATTGTTTCACTATCTAACATAGTTATGCATATTCCTTTTTCCCTCTTTTGGAGAGAAATGTGGTAGATAGGTTTATAATATTATATAGTATTATAAAATATATATTTAATAGATCTAAATGTTGCACTTCTAAGGTAAGATTATAGAGTTAAGATAATATGGAGTTGTATGTTAAGTGCCTTAAAATACTTATAGTATTGTACCAAATTTTTTATATTGGATTGAGGCCTACTAAAAATGTGATCAGAATTTTAATGATTGAAATAAATACAGCTAATTATGTGTAAAAATATATGTTTTATTTTGATAACTCTCAAATATATTTTCATTACTCATACTCGGAAAGTAGGTCTGAAGTTGCCTGAGGAGCAGATTGAAGGCAATACTTTTCAGCCCGGAGGGAGAATCGTTTTCAACTGACAGCTGTCAAATTATAAAAAAAAACTATACTTGGGTTACTATAGGATGAGCTCTGACAGATTAAATTTTTAAAAACTTTTTTGTTCTCTCACGAAGTAGAGTCATCAATAAAACTTGACATTGGCGAAATCACCACGGAAACGCCATTCACCCAAGAATTGAATTGAATTTATTTCGTTTATTTATTAAGTAAAATTACATACTGTTTAATGATAAAATAAGAGGTGAAGTTACTTTGTTTTAAAATTTTATCTATTATGGTTTTTAAACCGAATATTATTAAAAAAAGTTGTTAACGTCGTATGAAAAATTTTTCAGCTGTCAGAACTCATCCTATAATAACTAGACTATAGTTCTCACTCACTTCACATTTCTTTTGAACTATGTTCCATCTTTCTATACAGCCACTCAATTACAGCGCAATGTTAAATTGAAAAAAGTTTTAAACAATATATATCTTTTAAATGATTTTATTATAATTGACTTTCAACTATTTCTTTAAAATAAAATAGATTTGGGCAAAATATTTACCATTTTTAAATGATGGAAATGAAAAATAATGGCTCAAAAGCTGGCCGGCTCGGCCACAGAAAAAAATAAAAATAGATGGGAAAGCAGTGATTATCATTTGTTTGTTTCTCGAGTTGTAGGGTTTTGTTTACAATGAGTTCATCTGATTCAGATATGAAAGTCACTCATTTTTTCTTTAGCTGATTCGTATTTTTATTTTTACTTTCCTTGTATTTGTAATGAAAAGCATAGTGTTTACCTCTGGTTAAAGGCTTATTAGTGCCTCGAACTATTAGGGCCCTCGCGCGTCTCGGCGCTAAATAAGTTACTTTCACCCCTCGTATAATAATGTACTATTACATAATAACAATGTTTGTCACCGTCAGATTGTGAACATCGTTAGTATCTGACTCGCGATATTATGTGACGTAAAATTGTAAACTGCAGCCAGCCAACCATTTACAATTTAACATGTTTTTAATCATTAGTTAATAAATAGTATAAAGGCATCATGTAATAGTATAAAGGCATCATGGTCCATTTTAAAGTAACTGTAAAAAGGTAACTTTGTTCATAATTCTTATAATACCTATTATTAAATGCAAAATAATAAAAATTTTTAAAAGTGCATTGCCACTTTTGGTAGCAATTTATCATTCTTCTTAAGGTCGACAACCATCCAGTCTTGTACTGAGCAGATCAGTTAAAAAAGGATGATTAAAAATAAGGAATGAGTTTGACCAATATCTACACTTAAGCCTCCGTTCTCTCTTCCCAGTTGACGATCTTCTTGTTTTCCCATACATATTGTCCCTTCACTGAATCTTCGGCATCGAGAGCCAGCCACAGCGGAGCCACTGCGCCTTCATCAATACTCAAGGGACCTTTGTGTGAAGACATGTCCGTGTCCACCCAGCCAGGGTGCACAGAATTCACTTTTATATCTGTAAAGAGAAACCAAATAAAATAAATAAATAAGATAAATAATGAATTAAGACTGAAGAGGTAGAATTATTTACAATCAAATGAATCTTTCCAGTCTGTTGATTGATATTGTTATTGGTTGATATGACGAATAACTTTGAGATTAAATTTTTTCTTTATCATTTTGGTATTTATTGATAATCATGCATGAGGTATGTGGTCTGTGGTTAGATAATTTGTAAATAGGAGGTTAATTGTTTCTGATAGATACCACAAAACATGCCTCTTCATAGATAGTATTATTTGTTGTTCATTAAAGTACTTATGAGATAAGAAGATAAAAATTACTTATAGTATAGCGGAAAATTTACGTACTGTGAGCTACTCAGCTAAAACATCAAATTAAAACAAATAGAAATTACCCTTGTCTGCCAGCATTCTCTGCTGGATTCTGGTCAACGCAGACACTCCAACTTTCGACACGGCATATGAAGAGTTGCCCCATTCACTAAGCTGCGTCCCTTGCTTAGCTGCTTCAATGTACTGCTGCATGAGCTCTGAAAGCTGCGGTATAGTCAATTTCGGGTCTGCCAACTTATTCCTAAGGACTTGACTGGGGATATTGGTCAAATGTCCAGCAGAGCTTGAGATGTTCACGACTCTAGCTCCATTTCGAAGCAACGGGAAGAGTGTTTCACAAGTTTTCAGCGTAGAGAAGTAGTTGACAAATAACGTTTGCTCCGCTTGCACCGCCGCCGGCTCTTTAGCGTTATTTTTAAAAGCAATTGCAGCGTTATTCACTAAAACATCGATGCCGCCGTGGTTCTTCTTTATGTAGTCACGAAATTCTTCCACGCTAGAGGGGTCGGTGATGTCCAGTTGGTGGAAAGACGGGTTTCTGAAGCCTTCGTTTGGTTGATCTTCGACCTCTAGGCGGACTTGTATTACAGCTGCTTCACCTCGAAGAACATCGCGAGCTGTGAGGTATACTACACCGTTGAAGCGCTTGCACAAGCCGCGTACGATCGCGTAGCCTATGCCTTTGTTGGCACCGGTAACTACGGCCACTTTCTGCAATTTCTGGTTCATGTTAAGAATTTGTTTGTTTGTTTCAGAAAAACGTAGTTTTACTTCCTCTCTGGTTTCACAACCAAGCCAAAACCAGGAAGCAACCGAGCGACACCGACCGACCGCTTGCGCGCCTGCGCGATTGAATGAACGGATTGAATGAAATATTTTTTTTAACTAACCCCCCTTTTTTTTTGTTATGGCACTAAATTTTTTTTTTTTTTTTTTAATGAGAAATAAATTTATTCACTAAATTAACTTTGTGCCAGTGTCAAGTTTGGGAAACTAAACGCGCTTAAATAATATCAACGGAATAATTTGGAAAAGACAGGACAGGGTAGAGGTAAGATCAAGTAAATAAATAAGTAGATAAATATCTATAAAGGGAATATAAATAGGCGAACGCTACACGCAAGATCCATATCGTCAATATATACTGACGTATAGACAATTAGTACCAAAGGGTGCATTCCGAATCAGACTTTCAGCGCTGTCAGCGATCAGAAAAGCAAAAAAATGTATGGCTAACAGTGATTCGGAACGCGATTACGAGTGCTTTAATCGATTTTAGCGCGTCTCGGAACGCAGGGAAAGACATTTTGGGGTTAGTACTCTTAACCTGCGTTCCGAGACGCGCTGAAATCGATTAAAGTACCCATAACCGCGTTCCGAATGATCGCTGACAGCGCTGAAAGTCTGATTCGGAATGCGCCCTTAGATTGTATGGTTGATTCCGTTGATTGCAATCACAGACTACTTAGAAGAACCAGGTTCAGACTACCAACTCTCAAACAAAAATACTCGCCGTAGAAATGACATTTCTGATCTCAGATGACATTCCTTTTTTTTATATTTTTTTTTTATTTGCCTTGTTGGCAAAGTGAAACTCTGCATACAGCCACGCAGGATACCTACGCGGTCGGTTCTACTAAGTAAAATTGAAATTTTGGTAAGAATTGGACGTTTTTCCGACAAGTTTAAATATGTTCGCACAAAACCTTCGAATCTTTAGTATACAGGTTATTGAACATATTTAATTTGTCATAAAAATGTCTAGCATCAAAAATGAAACAAGGAAAGACTATTTATTAAAAGATTTATTTATGTTAATACATGGTCTGCGAATCTCCTTTCCCTTTCAAGTGTACAAAGCCAAAAGCCAAAGTGTGGTCTTTTTTGACATCATACGAGAGCCCCATGCCAAGTGACATTTTGTCAAATATGACTGAGCTATGTTTTTTAGAATCCGGCCAAGTGTCAACCTAGAAAGAAATTCCATGTTATTCTAGAAATATGAATACTTGTTATACCTGTTAAATATGAATACCTGTTTGGTCACCAAAGAAATATTTAAAACAAAAAAAGCAACTTGTGTAAAATAAATATTTACCTTTTTCTTGACGAGACAAAGGAATTGTTTATTGATTCCAGCCTCTACATTTAAATTTGAGACCATTTTATTCAAAGTAGAAGTTGACAGCAGAATAAAATCTCTGTGTAAAAATCTACTTGCTTCTTTGCTCTCTCATATTCCTTATAAATATTTCTGCATGTAGGGGTAAGTTTTTTTTTTTCAATGGCTTCGCGTCTAGGGGTAAGTTTACTCAAATTTTGAATTATTTTTCTCTGGCATGATTGTTTTGCCGTTGGAAAAGTTGGGGTTCTGGTTATGCCACGGTCAGTAGTGGCAGATGTTGTGTCAGCTGTAAGATATAAAAAAATGTATAATAATTATAAAAATAATTAGGTTAGCAATACAAGTGAGCTCTATTTAACTGACCTGAAGTGGAAACTGTTTCGACTTTACTACTACTTCCCGGCAGAGGAAGCTCCTCTTCAAGAACAAGTTTGTTTCCTGAAATTTTAAATTTAATTATTGTGAATTTATGCAAATCATAGAACAGTTAGCAATACAAGTGTGCTCAATTTAACTGACCTGAAGTGGAAGCTGCTTCATCTTTACAATAAGTGTGATCAAAATGTCTCTGCTTAAAGTAAGTGTGGTCGATGACAGTGACTGCTGCATCTATGAAATTGAAAAAAAAAATAGGTTTATAATTTTACACATGCCAGCCACATCTACATACCTGCTGACTCAAAAGAAAATATAAAATAGGTACCTACCATGCCATGATAATGAATCAAATTTTACGATGAAGACCCGCCGACTATCTAACAGCTTGGAAATATGATCTGTTAGGTACATAAGTGCTCCGTTGGGTTTCCACTTGAAATTTTATCTGGCAAACAAAGATGGGTGAGCGCCGCATAGGAGCTTTGAGCCCGCTGCACCTTTGAATCTTTTTTCGAAACGTTTTGAGCAGACAAAAAGATTTTTCAGACGATCTTTGAAGCGTATCATCTTTCAGGCACTCTAGCCACTTTGCGAGTCTTTTCTCATCTGTTGGGAACTTGTGTAACCTAGCGTCCTGTCGCGAACTATTAAATTTTTAACACAACACTTAAAATACATGATAAAGCGTCCAATTCACACAGAATTAACCAAAAGTATTTCAAAAGTCAACAGGAGAAAGGCTTCGGCTTCGAACTTCGATTACAAGCAAGATTTTGAGGTTAGGACTCACAGCCTACATGCACGCACTGCACGCACACACACAAGTATGGCGGCAGTCTGACAGACAGATGGAGTCTTTTTGCTGTCCATAACAGTGTCTTTTCTTCTTGTTTCAGGAAATATCTATCGCGTCCGTTTAATTTAGTATATAATATATATTTTTTAATATATTTTTTTCTTTTTTTTATCTACCCGTGATAAGCTGATTACTCGACACTGGCTAAATTGCTATATGCAGAAGCCATAAATAAAAAAATAAAAAAAAAGACCTTTTTTTTTTCAATATGGCGGCATGAGAAATGTCATATGACTTCGGAAATGTCAGTCATCGCTATTGCCAGTAAATTCTCTATGAAGATTATAGGCCGTAATTGCAATTGCATATGTTTCCCTGTATTATTAAAAGGTTCTCTGTGATACCTGTGTTGCAAACAACTTGTTTGAAAGTAAATACCTTGTTTTTATACAAAACAAATTAATACCTAATTGTACCTTGTCTAGCCATGTCGCCTTGCCTTGTAGCTACTTGTAAAAACATTGGTACTCACCGTTTTCCCAGTGACGAGACCCGAAGATCACAGTGGATTCAAGCTGTAAAGCATTTAAAGCTTGGATTGACGGTCCGAAAGTATTCCAGAATATGCTCTGCCCACTTTAAGCCAGCTGATTTTAATAGAAGTGCACCATTACTCTTACAAGGATCAGGTAAACTTCTCCTAAATACTAACCTAACCTTGATGAAGCACTAAAATTTGGTCCTAGAAAGATAGATTAATAATTTTTGAATGTCGTTTTCCAATCCATCGCACTAGTCGCACTACCTATGATTCTGTTTATAGAATTAAATTTAATGTGTACCTTAAATTTTTAGGAGTTGTTCCAAAAACTTTGAAGAGAATAGCTGTTCCTTCGGTATTCCCGTGGAATAGTCCGCAGGAAAGTCCATCAACATCAACAACAACAACAACAACAACAACTAAAGATCAAGATTCACCAACTTTTACAACTAAAGATCAAGATTCACCAACTTTTAATGTCACAAAACTCGACAAAACCTATGCGCGTAGTAAGTATTTTTATATAACTTAGTTATGCAATTTAATCATTAGCAAAGTCCAAACGATTGAAAGCAATTTTTTTATAATGTGTTTAATTTCTTGATTGTCTTCATATTATATTGATTCATCTTTTATTGACAGCTCCTCGAATAACGATTGAAGACGAGCTACCACATTTGAACACCATGGCATGCAACATAACTGAAGATCCATTAAATGTGGACATCAAAGAAGAGACTGACCTTGATGTGTCTGCACCTAATAATAATTACAGAATGTTTGCTCATAGTTTTGATTTTGAACAGTCTGTTTCTAGTGATGATTCTGAAGAATCTGATGATGACAGATTGTCTGCTCATAGTTTTGATTCTGAAGAGTCTGTTTCTAGTGATGATTCTGAAGAGTCTGTTTCTAGTGATGATTCTGAAGAGTCTGCTCTAAGTGATGATACTGGAGAGTCTGATTCTAATAATGATACTGGAGAGTTTGCTTCTAATAATGATACCAGAGAGTGCTCCTAATAATGATACCAGAGAGTCTGCTCCTAATAATGATACCAGAGGGTCTGCTCCTAATAATGATACCGGAGAGTCAACTCTTATTGGTGATACTGAAGAGTCCGCTACTAATAATGATACCAGAGATTCTACTCCTAATAATGATACTGGAGAGTCAACTCTTATTGATGATACTAAAGAGTCTGCTCCTAACAATGATACCAGAGAGTGATACCAGAGAGTTAACTCTTATTGACTGCTCCTAACAATGATACCAGAGAGTCTGCCCCTAATAATGATACCAGAGAGTCAACTCTTATTGATGATATTGAAGAGTCTGCTCCTCACAATGATACCAGAGAGTCTGCCAACTAATAATGATACTGGAGATAACATTGTGATGAAAATGGAATTTGATATTGCAGAAGAGATGAGATTCCTTCACATGAAGCCATTGAAGACTTAATATCTCAAAGAGAAATGTTGGTTAAAACAGAGCAACTTGAAAAATCTGTAGACTCTCAGGATCTAAGAGTTATAGGTTTCAGTTTTCACCATTACCAAAACAATGATAAAGTTACACAGGCCTTGAAAACTTTGGTAATGTCTCAGAGGAAATAAAAGACGATCGCTTCGCTCCCTTGTAGAGATAATATATACAAAAACTCTGTTCAGGTTTTTTCATAGAATCGTAAGGTCAAAGGTTGTCAGTCACGTCAAAAGTGGTTTTGTTTGTATGAAATATTTCTACCGAATTGAAAATATATGTCACTGTTATGAATCTCGTCTATGGATTTGTATCAACTTAATATTGTCGTACTGTGATTTGACTATAATTCACAGAGAACCTTTTTATATACGGGGAACTGTAATTGCTCAACTGCTTTACAACAAGGACGCACACAATTTATAATTTTTTGGTGAAAATATAAATTTAAGGAATAAAAAATTGATGTACAGAGTGCGAAGTAAGGCGTGAATCCTGTGGCCAACATGTCTTGCGCTGTTAAACGCTGTAAATCGCATACATCGCGAAACAAAGATACAAATGAAATCATAACATTTCATCGGTGAGTTTTTTGTAAATTTTCCATATTTTGTTGTGTCTTACCTATTAATATAGTCAGAAAGATTAGAAATTACGTGATCATATTGTTACGGTCAAGGGTTCGATAATTTGGATTAAAACACCAATGACGTAATTCGAGGGTTTATTCGGCGATGAACAACTGGTTCCAGGGCAAATCACACTATTACCCAATTCACAGTCACTCGTAATCCGTAGGTATCGCTTAGGTCGCAGGTTTCTTCGCTCTTGATCGCTTTGAAGTTTTCACTCCGATAGCTCACTTGAAACTGAACTGAACTCGCGCAGAGCCGGCCGCCTTATATATGCGCCGAAATCGGGTCTAGAATCTTCCAGAAACTACCAGTGCAGTCCCACACTACGACGAACATTCTGGAACAAAGCCGCCATCTAGCATCGAGTAGACGCATTACGTAAACAGCTCTCGAGCGTCTTGAGATATCTAGATAGTTCCCGGCTCTGTGGATAGATGGCGCTAGTTGCTACTGCTAGACCGTAACAATATTTTCTTGCATCAATTTCGTTGTATTTTAGTCATTTTTGTGCATTATTTAAAATTAATTTTGTTTTTCTTTTTTAGATTTCCTAAAGATGAAAATCGAAAAATTGATTGGTTACGGCGTATTTCGAGGATCAATTTGGACGCCGAAAATGCATAACCACATATGCTCAATTACGGCAGATTCATTTGATCAAAATGAGCCCGTGAAATATCGGCATCTGAACGAAAATGCTGTGCCTACTCTCTACAGTCTACACTAACGAAACAAACAGTATGGTAATGATTTATATTTGTTAGCAACTGAGCTCTTATGGCCGGTTTACACGTATTAAGTTGTCAAGTAGCAACTAAATTTTAAGTGTCGTTATTGATAAAAACCTAAACTGGAAAGAACATGTTAATAATATTTGCAAAAGGTTAAACCGCTTTGTCTTTGCCTTAAAAAAGCTGCGAAACACAGTTTCCAAGGAAGCCGCTCTCACTGCCTATCACGGATATGTTTCTTCTGTACTCAAGTATTGTCTAATTATTTGGGGAAACTCAGTAGATAAAGATAGAGTCTTCAAGTTGCAGAAGAAGTGTATCCGTGCAATATGTAATGCAAATTTTTGGGCACCTTGTAGGCCATTATTTAGACAGTTAAACATCCTTCCATTACCTTGTATGTACATTAGAGACATTTGTATATTTGTTAAGACTCAACCTAACTACTTTATACTCAGAAGAGATGTTCTGACTAGACAGCAGAGATCCAAGTACCATAACTTACTCTTTCAACCACCATGCCACACAAGTATATATAAAAACAATGTGTACAACATGTGTATTGTAATATATAATAAACTGCCAGATGAATTAAAAGTATTGAATGACATGAATAAATTTAAATCAATTTTGCATAAGTGGCTAATGGACAAATGTTTTTATAGTATTAATGAATTTATAAATTTCAATTCTTCACTGACATGAATTTAGACTAATTATTGATTATTATTATTGTTTGACATAGTTTATTACTTATCCTTGACATATTTTGTAATTTGTTATGTACTAATGTTTGCACGCTTGTACTAAAGCAGAATACTGTACGAATACTATATGAACAACCTTAATGTCGTGTTCTTGCAAATAAACAATTTTGATTTGATTTGATTTAAGCTACTAAATAAAGTACTACTAATAGTGTTTACACGTCATTTTAGTAGTTTTTAAGCTTTAGTTAGCCCAAGATAGACGATCAGCAGCGAATTCAAATCTGTAATAAATATAATAAATAAAATAATAAAGTATAATAAATGATTTATTTTTATATAATTAATATTATATTATTATTTATTTTTTTATATTATATTCTTATTATTTTTAATGATTAATATTTAATATTAATAATATATTAATCATTAATGTTTTTATACCATGTTTCTATACCTATACAGCATGACATTTACATCGTTAGTGAGACTCCCGACCGACCCATTTTGTATGGAGAGACCAAAAATATTTTTGTCACAGGAATTTTTTTTTTCGTGAATTGTTGTTCAGTTTGGCGGGTACTATCACTACACGGCGGGAACAAAACGATGTAAATTTCACGGTGTATATAATAATATATATTAAAATATATCCAAAAAAGAAACATAAAACACTCGCACTTCGGGTTTATTCCCGTATGCCACCCCCTATGTTCGCCACCGGGGTGGCCAACGCCATTAAATTAGTTTTGTATGCCACCCCCGAATATTTTTTATTTTTATATTGTTTTTATTTATCGATAGTCCCCTAATGTCGAATCCGTTGCTAGAGTGAAAACAAGTGGCCGCCATTTTGAACTTTTTAGTTATTAACCCGATTGCTTTCAAAATCGATATCTGACAGACCGCGCGGTCTCTGACGTCGAACCCGTTGCCAGAACGAAAACAAGTTGGCAGCCATCTTGAAGTTTAAATTATGTAACCGATTGCTTTTAAAATCGATATCTGACGGTCCACGCGGTCTCTGACGTCGAATTCGTCGCAGAATGAAAACAAGTGGCCGCCATCTTGGACTTTTTAGTTATTAAACCGATTGCTTTCAAAATCGATATCTGACGGTCCGTGCGGTCTCTGACGTCGAATCCGTTGCCTGGATGGGAATGTGATTTTTTTAAATAGTTTTTCGACCTATGTTCTTTGGGGAAAGTTGTTCAGTTTTACGAGCAGATTCACACCCTTTCGGCTTTATTTGTAGTTTTGTAACACCTGGTATAAATTGGTTTTATTTTTATTTCTATTTTTTGTATATTCTAATACTTTGCCAAACAACATTTTGACAAAAATAATTGGTTTATCGATACTGACATATCGACACAGTCACATCATTGGCCCAAGGCATAAAAATGACAACCTTGGAAATTTCAAAACATACTATCGTAAATATATCTCTTCCAATCCTATTCAAAACGTCATAAGAGGAAGTAATATGCCCGATGGTATTTTTCTTCTAAATCTATAAAGCGGGAGGCGACACGCAGTAGAAATCTTGGGTAATGTAATGGCTGGTTTACACGTATTAAGTTGTCAAGTAGATAGATAGATAGATAGATATAACGTTTATTTTGGGTGACAGTACAGACAGATTAGGCTTATAACTAAAAACAATAAAAATTGATTTAAATGTACCGCACCCATAAAAAGGCCCCAACTCAGCATAATGCTATGACCCGTTTAACGCGTCACAGCGCTGTTATTCTGTTGGTACCTATATGTGTGAGTACGCGCCTAAATGAAGATAACAATATTAAGAAAATACTACGAAAGATAACAATATTACACAGCTTTGATACAGTTACATTTCACTAACAATACAATACATTTTACAATACAACACAATACAAAAATACAATACATTTTAAAGACAAACGGCCAATGGCAAACAATCGAAATCAACAACCATTATCAATAAGACTACTCTCTGAGTAAGTAATTTTGGTAACTTCTCAACTGTCTGTCCTAGAGCTAACAAGATTTAACAAGAGCGGGGGAAATTAGGTATGCCAAAAATATTTTAGGTATTTTTATATCTCGATTTTACAAAGAATTAATTCGTAGAGGCTGGATGTCCGCCAGAGCCTTTTCTCCGTAATTATGCTTATAAAAAAGAAACATTACTATCGTTTTAACGTAGACGTAACGTACGTAACGTTCTAAAGTAGTAACTAAATTTTAAGCGATTTAATTTTTAGTAAGTGTTTACACGTCATTTTAGTAGTTAAGCTCTTTAGTTAGCCCAAGATGGACGATCAACAGCGAAATAAATATAATAAATAAAATAATTATTTTTATATTATTTATAGGTAATATATTATTATTAATTTCCCTCCCAAGCCGTGGCTCACCCCATGAGGCATCAATCAGCTACGGTCTGCAGACAGAACCATTTCTCGTCTTTTTTTCATGAGCCTCATCATCGAGGTGTTCTAAAGTCGGTGCGTATACCTGTATATACGACCTTCAACGAATACCTTTTGGTGATTCTCAGTGTAAAGTACGCCACACTCTCAAGCTTAATTACATTTCACGAGGGATTTGTGGACCATGAACCCGCCACCTTGGGATAGATCTTCGTCCTCCCGGAAATATAGCAGGTTACCGAAATTCAAGATAATCGAGTCCCTTTCTACGGACTTCAGATAACCCTAAGATGTCCCATCGAATCCTGCTCAATTCTTCCTCTCGTTCAACGATCTTTTCGGTAGTCCGCAGTTCGCGATTGTTGTATGTTCCAGGGCCAGAGGCCGTCGGTGCTGGCAACAAGGAATGGCCCGGGGTTTCTTCGCCCCCCGTATCCACGGCGGTTATCATAGCTGGGAACATTTTGTCTAAGCAGTGTTATTTATCTTTAATTTACGGGTTACAACTAGTATCAGTAACGTAGTATTTGTGATATTAGTTTGCTTTTACAATTGCATTTTGCTCGCGCACTCAAGACAAAGATAATTGTAATTTGTGATACTTGCTCATATAAGTAACTTCAATAGAGATAATTATGCAAGCTCGTACTGAAAAATAAACAGTAATTTGTGATAATTATATTAATAAGTGATATTTAATTATTTGGTTCTAAATGGTATTATTTTGTTACTAGTTGACTTTTGTTATTGCAAATGGCTCGTTATTTCGTAATAAGAAATAAAAAAAATGATACCTACCTAATTAATTATTATAATAACTTTTTAAAAAGATTGATATGAGTCACTTGTACTTTAAAGAAATGTGATTTGTTATTTTTTTAATAATTATAGGTATTGATAAGTGAGACGAGAATAAACATGGCAAAATTAATCAAAATATTTGTATGAAAAAATATTTTATAGTTTTATTTACTGATACACCTATATTATATTGATTTTTTTTT
Source organism: Carpatolechia fugitivella (assembly GCA_951230895.1). Classification (NCBI taxonomy): domain Eukaryota; kingdom Metazoa; phylum Arthropoda; class Insecta; order Lepidoptera; family Gelechiidae; genus Carpatolechia; species Carpatolechia fugitivella. Next base: position 1,490,459 of record OX579668.1, on the reverse strand, counting down.
CGATTAAGACAGTCTTTTAACAGGTTATAGTTCAACCCACAGGTCGATATTACGAAAATAGACTATAATATTATCGTTTTCAGTAGTAAGTGTCCTTAGTGTTTGGCACATTCAAATCGTCTGATTACGCAAACGCTTCCTAATATCTGCGGCAGACTTGACTTTTATTGTTGTATGAGAGCTACCCTACCTATCACCTGAATGTAGTTTCGTCAGAAAGTAAGATAGATATTTTCTTGGTAAAAATTCCACCTATAAAAACCGTCTGCTTTTCCAAATGCTTCCTGTAAATCGTCTGGAAATTGTTCCAAGCTGTTTATAATGATGCTACGAACGATCCTAAGAAAGAATTCTTCAAAAGTAAGATAGGTAATTTTTCGACATCTGGAGCACTTTTCAAAGTGACATAACTCCCACACGCTTCCTATTTGGAAAACGTAGTGATTATATCGCTGGCTGAATGCAATAGTGGCACAACTCAAAATTTTAGGTATCTAAGTTAGACCCGGATTCATATTCAAAAAAGCGTACTTTATTTTATGCAATAACGAAACATTGCAATATTTGGCGGAATTGTCAATAGATGGCGTTAAGTGCCACTACTGCATTAGTAGGAATCCACTGTCTCTGTTATGCAACAGTGAACCTTTTTAGTTGTGCCAGTGTTGAATAAACTTTACGAAATACTTTTTACTTGTGCCAGTAATTGCAGATTGCAGTTCAAAAATGAATACAAATTAAAAAGAGATGAAATAAGTGTAAATTAAAACCTTTACAGTAAATATCCACGTTAAGTATCAATATTATAAAAAATGAAACGGAAAAATGAATTTATTTGCAATAAGTTTACATACAATAGGTATGTGTTCTAATCCTTGCACTAGGATTCACTGTATTGCAAGGACTAGACTACCTATAACTTATAACTATAACTCCAAATCATGAAAAGTACAGAAAAGAAAAGGGCAAACAATGCTAGGGCGTCCCCCTCAAGCGACGACAACAGTGATGGAAATGCAGCAAATGCTAGGGAGTACCCCCAAAGTGACGCAAATGTCATCAGAACACCCGGGATATCACCCACGACGCGCATAGCGAGCTGGAACGTGGGCTCGATGACAGGACGCAGCTCAGAACTCAGCGAAGTATTACATCGAAGACGCATCAACATTTCTGGCATCCAGGAGACGAAGTGGAAGGGGTCCAATTCGCGTAATATCGGGGATCAAGGGCGCAGAATGGAGTCGGCATTGTAGTAGATAAACACTTTCAAGATCGCGTAGTTGAAGTAAATAGAGTAAGCGAAAGACTAATGTCAATCAAGCTTGCCCTGGACGATCAACCGTGCATGAACATCATATGGGCATACGCCCCTCAGTCCGGAACCCCAAGTTCGGAAAAAGAAACTTTCTGGGAAGAAATCAGCGATCTGCTGCAGTCTATACCAAACTATAAGTCGAAGTTCATCGGCGGCGACTTGAACGGCCACGTTGGTGAGAAAACTACCACTTACCAGAGAATACGTGGCAACTTCGGATATGGTAAAATCAACCCCGAGGGAGAGAGCATCCTTCAAATGGCACTGGCACACGACCTTGCAATTATTAATACTTTCTTCACAAAACCTGTAGAACATCTAGTAACCTATAAAAGCGGCGGGGCATGCACTCAGATAGACTACATTCTGACTGATAGAAAACAACTAAAACATGCAATGACTGCAAAGTCATACCCGGGGAACCTCTTACCTCACAGCATAGAATACTAGTGGCAGAGTTCAAAATGCCAAAAACATTCAAAGTCAAGAAGAAGAGAATCATAAGAACACGGTGACATAAATAGGAGGGTGAGGAAGGTTTCAGACTATGTGAAGACATTGCACAACACCTTCAGGAGCAGCAGGATGATACAGCCGATGCAATGTGGAGAGATTTTCATCTATACTGCAATGAAAAAGTAAAACAATATTTAGGAAAATCTAAAGGTTAGCTGGTAGAAAATGCTATATAGCATTAAGTTCGCCTTTGTACACCCCTTTTTTGGTGCAATAAAGTATATATCAATCAATCAATCAATCAAAGGTGCCATCAATAATAACAAGGATACCAGCTGGTGGAATGAAGAAGTGAGAGACAAACTGGAGACTAAGAAAACACTCTTCAAACTATGGCAGCAGACGAAAGACGATGCTGATCACCAAGCTTATAAAATTGCTAAGAAAATCGCAAAACGAGCCGTCGCACAGGCCAAGGTAACCGCCAGGGATGATTTCTATGCTAAACTTGAAATTGCTTCTAACGATAAAGAAATCTTTAAGTTGGCAAAACGCAAACACCAGAGTAGTAAAGATACTGCCACAAACAAATTTATCAAAAATGAACAAGAAAAACTACTAACATCAAACGAAGATATCAGAGACCGCTGGAAAGAATACTACACAGAATTGCTAAATGAGGTATTCCCTAGTGAGGCACTACAAGATATCCCTGCTACGGAAGGCCCTATCCCATGTATAAGGCCTGAGGAGATAACTCTGGCAATCAAACGAATGGCAAATAACAAAGCCTCTGGCCCTGACGATATCCCTGCTGAATTCTGAAAGCGAATAGGAGATACCGGCGTACTGTTCCTGATGAAACTTTTCAACAAGTTCCTGGCTGATGGAATCCCCGACGAATGGCGAAAGAGCTTTCTCCTCCCTTTCTATAAACATAAAGGTGATATAAGACTCTGCGGTAACTACAGAGCTATAAAGCTAATCTCACATACCTTCAAAATATGGGAAAGAGTCATCAACAAAAGGCTACTTGATATAACTAACGTCACTGAAAACCAATGCGCATTCGTCGCCGGTAGATCCACAACTGATGTCATACATTCAGTCAGAACACTGATGGAAAAGTACAGAGACAACAAAACAGACTTGCACATGATATTCATCGACCTAGAAAAAGCTTTCGACTGGGTACCGAGAGAAATAATTTGGCACGCTCTAAGGGCCCAGAGTGTCCCCGAGCATTACATAATGATTGTCAAAGATATGACGTACCACCAAGTATCAACGAAAGTGCGAAGTCCAGCCGGAACAAGCGACGAATTTAATGTTAAGCTTGGTGTGCACCAGGGTTCTGCACTCAGTCCTCTGCACTCAGTCCTCTGCTATATTTAATATTGTAATAGTGACATTTAGAGTGTTGCCACTTTTGCGCAAATTAAAAATAGTGTTGTACCTGAGTGATCCATAGTTCAATTTTGTGATTGAATCAATTTGCTCATTGAACTTGATTGTTGTTGAACAATTAGTTTTGAGTGTTACAATCACTAGAGTTTCGATTACCTATTGAAGTTTGATATTTAAACATAAAGTTCTTATTTGCATGCTTAGTTAATTACAGTTTTTATTGTTGTTATAGATTGCAGTTTTATTAGTGTAAAATACTTTCATGTTTCGGTGTATGTTTTGTCAGAAAAATGGCGTGGCGTTTTAACAACAATAAAAACAAGCAGGCACAAACTTAAAAAACAAATGAATAACGTAACAAGGAAGAAACAACGGAAACTTAACAGAAAATAACAACAGAAACAAGGGTGGGCAAAACTGAGAAAATATTCGTGCAACCGATCGCGAGCGAAGTAGGGAGACGAATGACGCGCGCGACTCTGGTTGCGATGACGTATAGGTAGCGGCACGTATCTTAAACGGTGGCTCTCTTTCTCGCATAGGGTAAGGGTGGGGTGACTGAGAGAGAGGTACCGCTCTAATATATATCGCAACAAACATTCAAACTTTTTCAAATAATTGACCCGAGTAATTTTGATTTATTGAGATATAATATGTACGCCCAACAGTAAAATTAACCCGACTTATTTTTTTCGTATACGCGATAATAGTTTCCTTACCTTTTATAACTCGACACTGGCACAAAGTACAATTAGTGCTATTAAAAAAAATCAATGGCTCAAGTCATATCGATACAATGAATAACTTGAATTGAATCATTAACAACACTATTTTTCTATAGGTGGCAACATTAAAAGAAAAATAATCCGTTTGCATCTGTCACTTTGGTACAGTACATCTTTATAAAAATAAATCGTAGTTTAGGCGGATTACTGCAGGCATCGATATATTGCCGAGAAGTCGACTGGCGTGCTCGCCGTGCTTCTCTCGCCGTGTCTTCGTGCTTACCTACTCAGTGAACGCACACTCGATTCGTCATGTCTTCCAACGAAGGCAACGCGTCGACTCCGATCGCTTTCGAAAGTCAACAAGTCGAAAAGTTGCGCGGCTTAGAAAATTATCACACTTGGAAATATCAAATTAAATTACTGCTCATACTCGAAAATCTATGGGGTGCAGTTGAAGGTAAAGATACTGATGCTACTCGTGATGCTCGTGCTTTAGCCTGCATTGGATTGAGCGTTTCCTCCTCTTGTTATCAATATGTACGTGATGCAAAAAAGGCCAAAGATGCATGGACTAACCTTGCAAAGGTTTTTCAGGACGAAGGTTTGTACAGGCGAGTTTTATTATTGCGTCAGCTGCATAAAATTGAATATTGTCAATATAATTCTATGTCACAATACATAGAATCGGTTATGGATTTGATACATAAGCTAGCTGACATAGGCAGAGTCATAGAAGACAAAGAAATAGCTGAATTGCTATTGAGTGGCTTGCCTGAAGAGTATGATGCTGTCGTCTGTAACCTTGAAGCCGCTTGCATAACTACTGACCTGAGCAGCGAGCTTGTTCGTTCCCGTTTACTACAGGAAGAATCAAGGAAAAAGAAGCCTGATAACAATGAGAATGCAGCTTTCTTTACTAATTGCAACAATAACAGGAAAAATCTGTCTGGCTCTAGTGGAATTGTGAAGAAGATGGTGTGTCACTACTGCGGACGAGTCGGTCACATCAAGAGTAAATGCTACAAGATGCGACGTAACAAGAAAAGTGACAAGCCTGTCAATCGTCCACCCACTGGTATACCTGAACAGGAGGAGCTGACCTGGCTCGCTACAGGTATTAACACGCTGGAACCATGTTTAGCTGAATAGGTTCCAATTATTTTACATTTTTAAACAAATTCAAATAAAAGAAACACTACGTCAGGTCAGCGCCATCATTTTCCTTCAGCTGCCTGTTCATTTTATTTAGTGGAATCCCAACAGCATATGAATAATAGAACAAAAGGATATTAAAAATTATTTTTAAGAGTTTTATCTTTCTCGCGAAGTTTAATTTAAACACACTAGTTTTCCGCCCGCGGCTACGCTCGCGTTATGTAAGATTTTCCCGTGGGAATACTTTTCCCGATAAAAAGTATCCTATGTGTTAATCCAGGGCACAAACTATCTCTATTCAAAATTTCATCCAAATCCGTCCAGTAGTTTAGGTGTGAAAGCGGAACAAACATTTAAACATCCAAATATATTTTCACATTTATAATTATTAGTGTGATGTGATGTGATTTAGGGTGCATTCCGAATCAGACTTTCAGCGCTGTCAGAGATCAGAAAAGCAAAAAAACGTATGAGTTTTGACAGCTGAATTCGGAACGCAGGATTAGAGAGAGGGATTAGTCAAAACAAAAAATAATGTTGCGCCCTATTTATTATTATAATGTTACACATGGTTAACTTATAAAAAAAATAGTCAAATTTCGATTTATGATTTAAAAAGTGTACAATACATATACATTATATGACACGTAATCTCAAAATATACTTCATACTAATGATACTATACAATGTTAATAACATTTGGTATGTACTATCCCAGACTTGTACAACTTCCAAGGATTTTTATATTAATCAATACTTTTGTCTATGGCCAATTTCAGACAACTTATATATGTCGTGGCCATGTCGTAGAATTGACCACAACATGAAATTTTCGGTCATTTCATGAAATGCGACCATTTCATGAAATATTCACTGTCCATTGGCCACATCATGATGTGCCTTGGCCAGATCAATGATAAGAAATCGTTTAACGATATGTTCAACAATAAACGCAGCTACTTCATGAAATGGTCAAGATTATTTGATCATATCGTAAAATGGTTACATCAATTACCGGAAGAGGCGCTGAAAGCGCTTTGTTTATGTGTCAAAATGGCTTCCGCTGACGACAGTGTCGTTTCTCGTAGTGAAAAAGTAAATAATTCATTAATAAATGAGGAAGAAAGTGATGATAAAAGACTTTACAATGAAAAGGTACTCGAGTATGTGTGCATCTGGATTGAGGGCCCATTTTTCTAATTATTGCTCAACGAGATGAAACTTACAGGGATTTTAGTAAAAAATAGGTAAAACTTAAAGCAAAGATTCTTAAATTTCTTAAACCTGAAACAAAACAGCTATGGTCAAATAACTTGGGCCCTCAATCCTGACGTCTGCATAAAGTGGCATAGCTTAAATCTTAGAAAGTACTATCCCTGGCATAATAATTTTTATTTGAGAATTTAGTTAAGATTTTCTTAAATAAATTAAGAAATTCCCAAATCCTAAGAACGCGATATTACAGATTTATGGCGGTTTAGTTTGGGCCCTCAATTCATGAATATCTGTACTGAGGAATCTGCAAAACATGAATTTATCTAAAGAAATAATATCAATATGACTTAGGTATATTTCAGTTAAATATCTTGGTAAATTAGTTAAAAAGAAATAACGACACAAAATTTTTTTTTTTTAAAGTTAATGAAATTCGAAATTTGACAAAACGTCTGAACTGAGGGCCCAATATTTTCGGCAATATTGACTAGGCTAAGCCGCTAGACATTACCGCTCATTAGTTAATATATTTTAACCATTTTTTAACTAAAATGTAACATAGCGTATATTCTTCTAAATGCCATACTTTAAGAGAAAATTTATTTTAAATTTTTATAGGAGGAAATTCTGTAGGGTAGATATGATTTTGTTATTTTTAAATTAACTAGGGCGTGTACCAAAGGCCTAATAGACAATGAAAAATAGAAGTAGGTGAGGTGCACATCTCGTTTGAAGACTGAACTGACGCCTAACTGAGGGTGTTCGTATAATGTTAAACTGCCATTTTTATTATATAGATGTACAATATAAAATGAACCAATAATCCTAAGTTGTCCAAAATGACCAATTAATTTAATGTATTCTAAATTGTTTCAGCTAATTAAAAAAAAAATATTGCCTTACTTATTACATTTTTTGGAAGAATTCACTTCAATTCTTTTATATTCGCTATTTTGATATTTTTTGATGCAGTCAAAGAGATTTGTGGAGTTCGCTTTGCAGCTGGCAATTATTGTTGATTTCTTTTCATAAAAAAATATGGTAGGTTAATATTTCACTGCACCAAAATAATTCAAAAACCCTATGTTATAGTATACTTAATATGGTACAATCAGTTTTAAATCTTGCATTTCATCTTATTCTATGAGTTACATTATTATTACAACAATTTAACAATTCCGTGGGTAGTAAAGTTGACACCACATTATTACCTAATTATTTTAAGTAATTATGTATACACTGTGAAACTGCATTGGTTGATTTTAGTAGGGAGTGTTCAGTTCATCCGAGGTCCAGTCCAACCCCTTGTATGCGGCTGTCAAGACGTATTGACGCAGCGGCGCAGGCGATGCTAAGCGCCGCAGAAAAAGTAATGTTACAATATCGCGGGCGCCGCATATAAAATATTAAACTTTACAATTTTCCCCAAGAATTTTTGTCGTTTTACAGACAAAAAAATGGACCGTTCATACAAAACCGCGCGGCCGGCTGATATTGTTACTTTGATTGACTGATGGGATACCATAGTATATGCATTTTCATTTTCATTTGTTAGTCCATGTTCCCTGGGGAAAGTAGTTTTCAGTTACCGGACTGAACACTCCCTTTAACGAAAATCAACCAATGCAATTTCATGGTGTATAGATAATTTTTCTGCATACTATTGTAATATGTTATACTTAGTAATTTTAAGTAGAAATGTTAAGATTGTCAAGACAAGGCAACCATATCAAAAATAAAAGTGTTAAGAGTATATTTTAAGCTTGACTTATTTATTATTACCCCGTGACGTTAGGAATATTATTGCTCAATTTGAAATGAAAATGAAAAATTAATTTATTTGCAACAAGTGAACGTAAAATATGTGTGCTAGTCCTTGCACTAGGATTCCCTGTATTGCAAGGACTAAATTTGTTTTATAGTACTCATAGTGTCAACTTTATATTCATGTCCATTAATATATCACTAAAAATATGGTAAAAATTCATACTGAACGAACAGTCAAACTATCTTCGATGTATGTATTTATCAATTACCTTAAAAATAGGGAAGGAGAAACAACAGAGTAAATTTTTTTTTTAATAAATGCTTTAAATTTTTGTGCACAATATTATTATTAGTAATACAATAAAAAAATATGATTTTAAAAATGTGTATGTTAATAGCAAACACCAAATTTAATTTAAATGCATTTTAAATGAGTTTGATATATAAAACTTCTAAAAAGCTCCGAGTAAATACTTTTTTTAGTTTGTGTAGAATCATATATGTTTTAAGATTTTCGTGGTTGTTCACTACACTAACATTGTCACAATTTGCGGGTTTGTTCGTCTACTCGTGACCAAGGAGCGTGTAACCGTTCCGAAATATCGAGGTACGTGGTAACAAACCCGCAAATTGTGATAATGTTAGTGTGTAGAATCATTTGATTTTATATCTAGTTGCAGAAGATCCTAAGTCCCAAAATAGAACTTTACACAATGTTGGCTACATTGAAAACTAAAAAACTGTTGAAGTATCTTTCAATGAGCCGTTTTCCAGGCTAAGTTCTACAAGAAAATCATAGATGGCGCTGAATACGGACTCAAAAATATATGCCTGTACAAAGTTTATTTAGAATAAAATTCGAGTATTCGCTCCGTCTGACCAAGGCTAAATTGACTAATAATCGGAATTATCGATACAATCGATAGCTGATCTATACCTTCGATTATTTTCAAGGCCATAATCGAAAAGATTTTTTTTGCTTATGGAAAGAACAGCTATTCCCTGTTCCCCATACAGCCAAGCTCTATACTCTCGTTCTCGGCCTACTTCGATCAACTTCGCGAGTAGTGTAGTGGACGCTCAAGCTACAACTTAAGCGCCCACTACACTCTCGTCCGAAGTTCTTCGACGAAGTGTCAAATTGGTGTCAAAGTGAAGCCCGAAACGAAGCGAAGTTGCACGAAGTGCCTGTCTACACTCTCGTCCTCGGCCTACTTCGATCAACTTCGCGAGTAGTGTAGTGGACGCTGAGTCCGTATTCAGCGCCATCTATGATTTTTTTGTGGAACTTAGGCTGGAAAACGGCTCATTCAATATTAATAATAATGGCTTCTGTCATTGAGGTGACAATTTCTGCCAGTGTCAGGTTTGGAGAATACAAATTACTTTAGGTAATTTTATACATTGATAGTGGAATATGTGCACGTTATTATACTTCGTGATTTTTCGTTTTAGATCATAGTCGTCAAACTATTTAGGTCATTTCATAACTCATACTTTAATTAGGTCATATCATAGCCCAAAATCGGTGGGCAGTTAAAACGTTTTCTGTCGTCCTGTTTAAGTAAGCAAAAACAGCATTAGCATTGAATTATGTAAATGTTAGGAAACATTACATTTTAGAATTATTTTAATTATAAAACAGTAATGAATGTACCAATTCTACAAAATACTGATATAGCTTTTTTAGCACAAGTACAAAATTAATATATTATAATGTTGTTAGGTTAATTTCTTGATGATCTTTGTTGACCAATATTAATTAATATTTGTCAATATTAAAGGTGATATTTGTGATGTCTTTCGATTGACATGTATTCTTTTGATCAAATCCGAATTCTTCATTTCCTATAGAATGCATCTAGGATTTTTATTAAATCTATTAAGAAAGAATAGGGAACATGTACAATTTTTTAAAATTCACAAAATATTTCAAGTTCCAAATAAACACACAAAAAATAATTTTCCAAATATGTTGCTCAGAAACAAAGTTATAAGGCTTCAAAGTTGATGGTTAGACAGAGAGGTCCGACGTGACGTCATATGTGTCGCGGGCCAGACATCCGCCATAGAAAATATTGTTTTCGTAGAGAGGGATAGATATTTGTTTAATAATGTTGTATCTAGTTAGTTTTTCGATCAATTTCGATTCTGTTTTGACTGTCAGTATTCTATTTTTGTATACTTTCGGATGAACTATGAAAAAATCTAATATTTATAGTTCTATTATAGTTCCTGTCATGTAAAAATAATCCCGGGAAAATAAGATGTGTTTGTGTGCTTCCAGATGAGCACAGTTGCGCTCCAATGCATTTTAGAGATCTGAAGTGAACTGGGGCGCAACTGCTAATGCCTCTGTTTCCTATTTGTAATATATGTAGCCATGAAACAATAGATAAAACCTTTCGTATGTTACTATCTTAGGCCACTGTACGCATTCTATATCCATCCCCTCCACTACGAACATCGTTCTTTAAACATAAAAGGGCGTATAGTACTTGTTTTTAATTTTCGTTTTTACTTCAATAGTTGCTTTTTTTCTAATGTACTATATTATGAATCCAGTTATAGGGTAACCTCACTGTTTCAGTCACTTTACTGATCTGATTGCACTGTATGTCACTTTAGCGTACTTTGCTATAACTCAGCAGTAATCTGTGTAATAAGTAACTATAGTATATTTTGATTCCACTAGTAGTCATTTCTGTACTATTAGCCACTAAATCGTGACTAACTAGACTGGACTATAAGTCAATACACTGTAATTTCACAGCACTGTAAGTCAATTTACTGTAATCTAACAGCACTGTTAGTCAACTCACCGCAATCTGACAGCACTGTAAGTCCCGTCACTGTAATCTCACTGCACTGTAAGTCGGATGCCCCTCGGGCGGGGTTTGTTTAACTAGCCGTTGCGTTTCCGTCGTCTAGGAACTCGACGTAGGTGAATGGGAAATGGCCAGTCTTGCCATTGAGCTCGCCTTCCCATTGGCCGTTGATGTTCATTTTTGTGACCTGGAATTTTGGAATGGTAAATGATAAATCAAAATAGTTAGACGGTATTGTATCTGTGCTATTCCGCGCGGGCAGTAACATATCAATTCAATCGTTTATTTAAGGCGTTTCACTTGTAGTATTTCGCCAGTATCAAGTGGTTTTGCTAAGTAAGTAGCATGAGATACACAGACGGCCCTAATCCTAAGACTAGGGTGCTGTCCTTCACCGTACACAGGTACGGTGAAGGACTCCAGTAATATGATAGCAGCATCACTGAAGCCACCACGTGGCCGCTGCAAGTCATCAATAAATGACGGCTAAATGCAAGCGTTTCAATTGTACTATTAAAGTGTATTGTTCAGTCATTCACTGGATAATACACTATCGAAATTATACACAAAACACACTCAAATAAACTAAAAAAACGAAAATTAAAACGAAAGCTCGACCGCCATTGACGGATGCTAACAATCGACCCACCAGTAACATATCAACGGTGGATTTGAACATCTGTTTTAGTTCAGGGTATTATTTGTCATAGACACTAGAAAGTCAACTACTTTTTCATCAGCTTTCTGTAGGTATCTAGATTGCCTGCGTGATGCCATAGCAATAAATGTCTGAAAAATGTTTCTATTATACAATTTGTGTTTCTTGTTGAATTGTGGATGTTTTATACCTCCTCCTCGCGTCGCCTTCCTCATTACTGAGGGTCGTGAGGTCCCCGTTGGATCAGCTTCTTGCTAACGATGTTCCGCCACTTGTTCCTGTTCTTGGCATCGTGTAGCGCAACATGCAGTTGGGTGTCCAGAGTACAGCGGATCTGATCCGCCCATCTTGTAGGGCTGCGGCCTCTTGGTCGTTTGCCGTCAACCTTGCCAGTGACAATGAGCTGTTCGAGGTTGTGCCCTTCTTTCCTGGCTATGTGACCGAAAAACTCCAAAATTCTCTGCAGGCATACAGTTGACAGTCTGGTCTTGATGTTAAGTTCGCGTAAGATAGACAAATTTGTGCGAAAAGCTGTCCAAGGAATCTGCAGCATTTTTCGCCAGCACCACATCTCGAAGGCATCAATGCGGTTGCGGTCAGCATTTTTCAGAGTCCAAGTCTCAGCTCCGTAGTTGAAAATGGAGAATACTAGAGAGCGGACCAACTTTGTTTTCGTTCTGTGTGAAATGTTACGGTGCTTCCATATACTCTGTAGCTGAGACATGGCGCTTTTAGCCATTCCTATGCGCCTCCGGATTTCCTTTTTTCACAAGAACCGGTGTTGTTGATATTCGCGCCGAGATAGATAAAATCTTCAACTATTTCAAGTCCAAGAGTACCTGTGAGTTTTGCCACGATCCACTACCATGACCTTGGTTTTGCTGTTATTAGATCTTGATACTGTAGGATCACTGAAGTTATAATGAAAGTCCATGATATTAATTAAACCATTTCTTTTTATTTTTAAATGAGTAACACACGATTTATACAAACGGTTATACAAAACCGTATCTACTAGGTTCAACTAAACATTTATTTTATTTACTTATACTATATTATTTTCAACATGTTTATCAAAATTTACCTATCTCTATGTTTTTTTTTTAAAATAACTTTAAACACAGGAACATTATTCAGTGCAAAGTACACTTTATCTAGTAAATAAACCCTATGAATTAACCTGGCAAATCCCACCACCTAATGTTAACTTTAAAGACAAATAACATAGTTTTTTTTTTACACAAATAAAATATCTTACAAATTACATTTTAACATCTGATTAACATGTCGTTTAATAGATCTCCCCTCTACCTTTACTAAATATGTAACCCCTGGTGTCAAGCAGTCAGTTATTTCCCCTAAAATCCATTTTTTTTTTGTAATCTCTAATCATAACTCTCTCACCCACATTAAATACTACCCTTCTATCTCCATCACTGTATCCTATCATTTTTTCACTATTAATTTGTAATCGCGTTGTTACTGGCTGAGGCCTGAGCAAAGAAAATATAGTGCGAATTTCTCTTTGATAAATTAGTTTTGCTGGACTGACACCAGTTGTTCTATTTACAGTTGAGCGATAATCTAACAAAAACAAGTTCATTGCATACTCAATTGTATGTCCACACTCTACAATCTTTTTTATGTGACTCTTAAAAGTTTGCACAAAACGTTCTGCCGCTCCATTTGTTGCTGGATAATAAGGTGGGGTATAGCTTATTTTTACACCTGTGATATTACAAAATTCTTTAAACTCTCCACTTGTCCACGTTGTCCCATTATCCACCACTAAATGGAGCGGATATCCAAATCTTGAATATAAATTTTTGAATATTGTTATAGTTTTTGTTGCTGTTATATTTGACATCATAAAAACTTCTGGCCATTTTGAAAAACTATCAATTATTACTAAAAACATTTTCCCATAAAATGGTCCTAAGAAATCAGCATGTAATCTTTCCCATACTGACTGAGCTGGTGGCCATGGTGTTAACGGAACTTTTTCTGGGTTGTTTCTATGTTCTAAACACACTTTACATGAGTTGGTTATTTCTGTAATATCTTTATCTATTGTTATCCACCAAAAATAAGATCTCGCAATCTGTTTCATTCTGTTAACACCAAAATGACTTGCATGAAGCTCATTCATTACCAAATTTTGTAGTGATTCTGGAATAACAACCCTTGTTCCCCATAACAAACATCCCTGATCGATACTCAATTCATTTTTCCTATCATGAAATGGTTTCAAAACTTCATCCAAGTTTTCTTTATTTGGCCAACCATCAACACAGTATCTCATTACCTTTGCTAATACTACATTTTTCTTTGTTTCTTTTTCTACATTTTTCCAATTAATATTTTCAAAATTAGATAATGATAAAAATCTTATCATACTTAGTTCATAGCCATCCAGTAGAGGATGCGAATAATTTATTTTGTCTTCCATTGGATTTCGTGATAAATAATCCGCCGGATTTTTATTGGTATTAATGTGACGGATAGTGTAGTTAAAACCTGACAAAAATATTGCCCAGTGTTGTAATCTTTTACAAGCCATTTTTGGTATGCCCTTCTTTGGCCCAAAAATACTTGTTAATGCTGCATTATCTGTCTCTAATTCAAAAGTACGACCAAACAAATATTCATAAAATTTTGTAATACCAAATATTATTGCACAGGCTTCTTTCTCAATTGTTGGGTATTTTATTTGAGTTTCTGTCAATTTTTTACTGGCATAAGCGACCGGTTTAACTACACCATCCTTCGATCTAACAGACAACACCGCTGCCACGCCACAATCAGATGCATCACAACTTAATATTACAGGTAATTCATTACTATAATATGACATAGTACTTGTTTTCGTTAATGCTTCTTTAATCTTAACAAATGCAACTTCACACTCTTTTGTCCATTTAAATTGTTCATTCTTTAGACAATCATACAAGGGGCGCAAAATAGAGGCCATATTTTTAAAAAACCTATTATAGTAATTTACTTTTCCTAGGAATGAACGTAACATTTTCAAATTCACAGGCTGCGGCGTTTTCAAAAGTGGCTCTATATTCTCTTTGACTACTGTTATTCCTTCACTTGTTACTCGATACCCAAACACAGTTAACTCTTGTTCAAAAAATTTACATTTTGAGATTTTTAATTTCAGTTCTGATTCTGAAAAACGCTTCAAAACTGATCTTAATCTTGAATTTACTTCTTCTAACGTTTTTCCTGCAATAAAAACATTT